>CM076575.1:118110400-118528111 GCA_034641835.2 Pinus albicaulis
TTTATCTAATATCAAATGAGAGTATGTCCCTAAACCTTTTGTTTGGAACCTAATATGCATGAAATTTATTTATAAATCGATCATAATGGTTTATGTGCATAATGACTGCATAACTAATTTTTTCACATCAGCTGTCATTTTCCCTTATTTTCAAATCATCACATAAACATTTCTATATCTACTCATGATTTCAAAATATGCATTGATTTTAGTAATGCAATTTTTTTTTTATCATATCATAAGTATGTATGCCTTTCCATGTTGTACAATTGTTGTGCAGTACACTACCATAATTTTCTGATTTTCCACAATATTCATACTGCATTTCTACAGAAGTTTTTCTAATTGAATTTTTGAAATACATCTTATCTGTTACTCTTCAAAATTAACACTGTGGATTCAAGAAAATTTCATGCAGAATCATGATTTGTTTACAGGAGCACAACGAATATGGGGGGGGGAATTCTATTCGCAGCGCTGAAAGAAATCCAAAAGTTGCAATAAAGTAAATCTAAATCAATATACATCAACTTGTCTTCTGATCCCTCATCATTAGTCCAGCTATGATTTTCGGAAGTAACCATAAACAACTTGAGTAACTGATATCTAACTTGCAGAAAGTAAACTAATATCAAACCATACATTCATAATTCAATCCCTCACCATCGGTCCAGCTGTGGCTTTCGGAGGTAACTGAAGATGTCATGCACAATTTAATATTTCTAACTTGCAGAAAGGAAACTAATACCAAACTACACATTTCATAATACAATCCCTCACCATCAGTCCAGCTGTGGCTTTCGGAGGCAACTGAAGATGTTATGAGCAGTTTAATATATCTAAATTTTCAGAAAGGAAACTAATACTAAACTACACATTTCATAATACAATCCCTCACCATCAGTCCAGCTGTGGCTTTCGGAGGCAACTGAAGATGCTATGAGCAGTTTAATATATCTAAATTTGCAGAAAGGAAACTAATACTAAACTACACATTTCATACTACAATCCCTCACCATCAGTCCAGCTGTGGCTTTCGGAGGCAACTGAAGATGCTATGAGCAGTTTAATATATCTAAATTTAACTACTGAAACAATTAAGCAAAACTGAGTTAAACAAAGCAATACTAAAATGAAACAGAAACTAAGAAAAACACATTAGCAGCAGAACAATGTTAATTCCATGTCATTATTCAAAAAGCTATGAAAATGCCTGGGCTGCCTATCTATAACCTGAAACAAGAACACTGATCAGTGATTAACAACATAAAACATGAAAGACAGAAGTGAAATGGAAAGCATGAAAGTTTATAAACAGAAATGAAGCATATGTATCATGAAAAATGAAATGTATAAACATGTGAATGGATTATGGCACAATGAGCTTTAAAGAAATGAAATAATAACTATACACTAATGCACAAAACCTTAGCTAAGCAGGGGCCCTCTACACCAGCCTTGGCAACGATCTTCAAGTACGAATTAAGTTGGAAAACAGAGTCTTCTTATATTAAAAATACAGTCATAACAGTAAGGTAGTATTACGGCACTAAGGCAGCGTAATTACATTACAGAGCAGACTAATAAAAGATAACAGAGACTAATCGAGACTAACTCTATATGCATATGCAAACGCGTTATATATAACAAAAGAAATATAACTGTCTCCTAAAGTTTATGCTGGTGGAGAACACGTAGACCATTACGTCCACGGATCTAGGATCATGGCCATGTTGGAAAGTAAATCTATGAGGATTGGATGCTTGAATTCGACTATGGAGCCATGTACAAATGTCGACTTGTCTTCCACAACTCAGAAACGGCCATATGAACCTTCACGTGACACGAAACAGAGTCCTGTCACCGTGAGACTCTATGGTTGACTTCCATGTGGACGCCTTTGACCGCGGCTTCTTTAGATGAGTTTTCTCGAGCCAATAGGACACGAACCATGTCCACATCATTTCTGACTTGCCCATGTGGCTCGTTTTTCCTGTAGACACCTGTAACATAGAGTTTCACAAAATGGCTGCGGAAAGTTGCAGCAGTTGCGGAAAGTGGCAAGATTCCGCAGCTAAATGAACAAAATCTAAATCAAACAGCAGACACAAAAATATAGTTAAAAACCATGTTAGATGCTATTTTGCAATTAACATACAATGATATTGACAACTTGGGAGGTTCAGGTGAGTGAAAAAGGTATAGAAAAGTGTATGGAAAAGATGCAGAATTGAGACTCAACATACCCCCACTGTGAAGGTGTTGCATGTCCTCATGCAACCAAAATTTTGATATTCCTTCCTTAGTTCATGTGCCTTGACACTTTAGCCAGCACATCCAATCCTCTCCTCCTCTTCCTTGGTGCTGCCAACATTCTGGGTTTCTTCATTAAGCACCTAAATTTGATATTAACCAGTGCTCTGCTCAACTTCTGGCATTTCCTTTTCAATTTCTTGTTCTTCTTCTGCCATATTCTCAGATGTAGCATGGTATTATCATGGATGATTTTGTCCAGTTTGCCTTGTTCTTTCAATGTCTCATTTTCATTTTTGATGTGCCTATTTAAAAGCTCTAGCTCAAAAATTTCCTGTTTTAGTGATTGGACTAAATCATCTTGTAATGTATGAGGCTGAATGGACAAAGTACTTGGACCTGTAGCTGCCTTTTCCAAAGATTCTATATAGTCATATACTTCCTGCTGCTTGGGGTCTATTTCAGGTGTCATTTTTATTGGGTTGTCCCCAAATTGCCGTGAAGGAGAGTTATTTTCAAAATCTGGTTGAGAAGGGCTTACATCAACATCTTGCTGAGAATAGGATGGAGTATGTTCAATGTCTGACTGAGAATGAAATGAACCAGGTTCACTAACTGACTGAGATGGACTATGGTCAGCTGGGGACTGTTCAGATGTCTCCTCTCCTAAATCAATGAAATGAGGACCCTTAATTTGCGTTTTCCTCAATTTCCCCTTAAGTCTGCTGCTTCTTCTCACACGTTGTGGTACACTATCCTTTTGTTTTTGTTTTCCTTTCTCTGTCTTCTTGGCCATAGATGATTGTTTTTGAAGATAAACTAATCTTTCAGATAACACTTGATGATCTTCTTCTTCAGAAGAAGGGGTTTTATGTATAGCCTCAATAGTTTTTCTCTCTTTTGGTGTTATTGGCTTCTTACCCTTGATTTCCTTCTTCTTCCTCTTTGACAGTCTCTCTTCTCTATCAGTTCTTTCAATTGTAGTAGTAGGAGTATTTTGGATTTCATCAATTGTTCTTTTTCTCCTACTTCTTCTTGTTGTGCTACCTTCAGGAATTTCTTGAGTAGGAGTAATTTGGGTTTCATCATTTATTCTTTTTCTTCTACTCCTTCTTGTTGTACTACCTTCAGGAATTTCCTGAGGTCCCTCAAAGAAATTTCTAACCAGAAATTGTTCCCATGTGTCTTTCTTTTCCTTTAACTCCTTTTCAATCAAAATTTTTACAAGGCCGTGGTGATATAGATGGGGTTCTACATCTCCCAAATGTTTCTGAACAGTCACGGACATTTTCTTTAAACTATTGAATAGAAAATATGGGAGATTGAGAGTTTGATTATCTAGAAAATTCATCAATAACCTGGTATGGTACATATACATGGACCCAAAACGGCCTTCACATGTAATGAATTTCTGAACAACTAGCAGCAAAGTAGCCCATTCCTCTTTCAATGCATGCACAGGAATTCCTCTTTTAAAAACAGTTATGTCCATACCTTGATTTCGTAAGATTGTCCTCCATGCTTCATCACTGATGCTTTTATTTTTAAACCAATGCTCACCCTCCTGAAGAAGTTCCGTGGCTGTTGCTATAGATGCTTCATTGACCGCAAACTTAAGGTCTCCAATCTCTGCTTCCAAGCCATTAAACGACCTTGCGAATGCCTTCGTCACTTCTTTATGATAACCTATGAATTTCTGGATAAACCGCAGCCAATTTTCTTTCTTCAATATCTCCTTTACTTGCGGATATCCCTCTATAAACTTAGGTCCTTCCGGTTCTGCTCTTAGCAATTTACCCATTTTTTCTTTCTGCTCTTCACAAATTTGCCTGCGTGAGGGTTCAAATGGAAATAGAACGGCTGAATGCACAGAGATAAGCGCAATGACTGTGGGTAAATATCAGAGAATGGGAATGAGCACAATGAATGAAATGGAGTGAGACAGAATAGAGTGGGGTTTCGTAAACACGGCAGAAACACGACAGAGAGATTAACAGAGTATAACACATCCGGCAGCGTTTTGAATTTTGGTGGCTGCACAATAAATATGAGCACGTTTAAACAACGGTTATGGATTTATGCGGCTGTAAGAGTCCGTGGTCAAATCAAATACGTCTCATTGTCACCGGTGGAATATTGGAACATGAGTGAAAATCGGGGGTTAAATGATGGAATCGTTTGAGAATGAATGCGAGAGGATAATATGGAGATCATGAAAGGTTACGGAATTGTCAATATAATCATTGCACATCATGGATAGAGCTTATGGTTCAGAACTATATAAAAATGTGTTTTTCAATGCTATTTGTAATAAATTTTATTCATACCTTTGGAATCTTTGCCTTTTCCTTGGTCTTCAACTAGTTGCTCTTTATTGGTGTCTTGAATGCTCCATGTCTTCATTTTTTTTTATCCTCTCACCTGCATTTTATTTCATGCTTATGGAAATAACATCTAGCTGTACATTCTTTTGAAAACAGAGTTGTAGCTGCGGAATCTGCTTCTGGCTGCGGAAACTGGAGTCAGCTGCGGAAACAGATGTCAGCTGCGGAAACTGACACAGCTATTACTTGGATGAATGGAGATGAACAGATGATAAATGACCAGATGGAAATGGTCATGAAAAAGATTTTTATTGATGAAATGGATAAAATGAAGTGGAATGGAGTGAAATGAAGTGAAATGAAATGGAATGAAGTGGAATGGAATGGAGTGGGTGGTCACAAAACTTGTGAAATGAAAGAGAGAGATTTTTTTTTTTTGGAAAATATAGAGTGTCAGGTGTTCCTGATTTTCACCCTATATTTTCTGTATAAGACTGCCAATCAGTGATTGGTTTTCAGGCTTATACCATTTTTTTTTTTTTTTTTTAACTGAAAAGAACTAAAGCTAGGCTGGTGAAGAAGAAGAATTCTTTTGTAGCAGCCTGATTGCAAAACTTTCTTGAAACATTTTGACAAAATCCTCTTTTGAGAGTGGCTTATGATAAATTTTCAATCTATGGCCATTCACAATAAGAGGAGTTTGAAACTCATCAATGGTCTTGATTCTTACCGCTCCATTGCTAAAGATCTTGTCAATCTCATATGGCCCAAGCCAATGAGTCTGAAATTTTCCTTGAAAATCTTTAAACTTTGAATCAAATAACAATGCCCAATCTCCTTCTTGAAACTTCTTCTCTTTGATGTACTTGTCATGCCATTTAGCTCTTTGATATTGAACTAGATCAGTTCTTAGAATTGCTTCTTATCTGATCTCATCTAGCTCATTCAACTACTCCATTCTATGCTTTTGGGCTTCTGATAAGTCCATCCCCAACTGAACTGCTATCTTGAAGGTCTTGACTTGGAACTCAATGGGGAGCAAGACTTATTTCCCATAAACAAGTTCATAGGGAGAATGTCCTGTTGTATTTCTCCATGTAGTTCTGTAGGCCCACAAGGCTTCAGGAAGCCTTTCTGGCCAATCTCTTCTATGTAGATGAACAGTTTTGGTGATGATACTTTCAAGAACTTTATTTGTGGACTCCACTTGACCATTTTCTTGCGGATGGTAAGGAGTAGATCTTTTGTGCTTGATTTTGTATTCTTCCATCAACTTCTCCACCAAATTGGATGTGAATTGGCTCCCCTGATCTGTCACAATTTCTCTTGGAACACCAAAGCGAGTAAAAATATCCTCATAAAGAAAATGAATAACTGAATTTTCAGTAGCAGATACTAATGCTTTAGCTTCCACCCATTTAGTAACATAATCGGTACAAACCAATATATACTTCTTTTGCTTAGATGGTGGATTAATAGGTCCAATGAAATCTAAAGCCCATTTTTCAAAGGGTTCAATGAGTACCTGTGGTTGCAATGGCATTTCATTTGAAAGGGTAGGTTTCCCTACTCTTTGGCAGTTGTCACACCTTTTTACATATTGTTTTGCATCTTTGAAGAGGGAAGGCCAATAATATCCTAAAGAGAGGATTTTATAGGCCGTCCTTTTGTCTGCAAAGTGTCCGCCGCATGGTTCATCATGACATGCCTTAAGAATATAAGGCATTTCATCTTCCCTGACACATCTTCTGATCACAAGATCTGGCCCTGTTTTAAACAATTCGTTAGAAATCCATGAATATTTTGAACTCTCCTGAATAATTTTTCGTTTTTCACTTGAAAATAAATGTGAAGGTAGTTTCCCTGTAACCAAATAGTTAGCAATATCTGCATACCAAGGGGTCTTAATAGTTACTGCAAACAAGTATTCATCAGGAAACTTATCTTCTACAGGAGAATCTTCTTTAGTATTATGAATCCTAGACAAGAAATCAGCTACTGTATTTTGTTTTCCTGGTCTATCCAACACAGTAATATTGAATTCTTGCAAAAGTAAGAGCCATCTTGTCACTCTGCCATTAGTAACAGGTTTTTTCATCAAATATCTAATTGCAGAATGGTCAGTATGAATAAAAGTTTCATAGCCTGTTATGTAATGTCTAAACTTATTAATTGCATGAACAACGGCTAAAAACTCTTTTTCAGTCACAGTATAGTTCAACTCTGTGGGAGTCAAATTTTTACTGGTGTAATAAATGGCATAAGGAATTAAATCTTTTTGACCCAACACAGCTCCAAGAGCTGTATCTGAAGCATCTGTAGAAATATGGAAAGGAAGTTTCCAATTTGGTCCTCTCAAGATAGGTGCTTCAGTTATTCTTGTTTTCAAAGTTTCAAAAGCTGATTGACAATCAGGATCCCATTTAAATTCACAGTCTTTTGTAAGCAATTTGAAGAGTGGAGATGCTATTTTAGTGAAGTTTTCTATAAATCTTCTATAGTAACCAGTAAATCCTAGAAAACTTCTAACATCTCTTTGAGAATTTGGAATAGGCAACTTGGAGATGACTTCAACTTTTGATCTATCAACCTTAATCCCATCTCCTGAAATATGATGTCCTAAAACAATCCCTTTAGTAAACATCATAAAGCATTTTTCATGGCTTAATGAAAGGTTTGTTTCTTTACATCTTATGAGAACTTTTTCCAAATTTTCTAATGCCTCTTGAAATGAATTACCATAAACTGTAAAATCATCCATATAAACCTCTACACAATCATGGATTAGATCAGAAAAAATTCCTAGTACTGCTCTTTGGAATGTTGCTGGTGCATTACATAACCCAAAAGGAAGCACTCGGTAGGCAAAAGTTCCCCATGGACAAGTAAATGTGGTCTTATGTTGATCTTCAGGTGCTACCTGAATTTGATTATAGCCACTAAAACCATCCAAAAATGAAAAGTACTTTTTACCTGCTAATGTATCTAATACCTGATCAATAAAAGGCAAAGGAAAGTGATCCTTCAAAGTTGCTTTGTTCAATTCACTGTAATCAATGCATACCCTCCATTTACCATTCTTTTTAGGTACTATAACCAAAGGAGAAACCCATCGGCTATCTGAAATTGGATAAATGAAGTTTACATTGAGAATTTTTTGGAGCTCTTCTTTCACTATTTCCCTAAGATTTGGATTCATCCTTCTTTGAGGTTGTCTGATTGGTCTACTATTTTCCTCAATATAGATGTGATGGATGCAAGTCTTAGGATCAATACCCTTCATGTCAGTATACTCCCATGCAAATGCAGTAGAATGTTTTTGCAAGATTTTGGTTAGTTCTTCTTGTTGTGACTTCTCCAAATGTTTGTTGATATTCAATGTCTTTTCTGGAAAAATCTCAATAGCAGAATTACCAAAATATTCCATAGAGTAAAGAGACATTTGTCTTGATGATAAATATTCTATGTCAGATTCCAACTGAAATTGTGTGGGGTCATATTCTGAAGATGTCTCAAAATTTTCTAATGTGTTTAGAATTTGACTATCCTCACTGATTTCAGAAATGGTAAAGACAGGTTGTATAGTGTTCTCATCATCGACCCATTCATTGTCTCCTATTTCTGTAATTGCTCTTGCAGGAGGATACAAATTGAATTTCTTTGTCAAATTACCATTAGAAATGTAGATGTCTCTAGATCTACAACTAATAAAAGCATCAGCTGTGGCCAGCCAAGGTCTTCCTAAGATAATTGGATGTCCTCCTAGATTACTTTTGGGAGTCAAAATCATAAAGTCTACTGGATATTCCCAAGAATCTAAGGAGACTGAAATATCCTCTAATACACCATCTGGTTTAATAACCGATCGATCTGCAAGTTGCAATAAAGTAGGTGTAAAAAGAAGGTTAGGAAGTTTTAACTGTTCCATAGTCTGTCTACTCATAATGTTGATAGCAGCCCGTAAGTCAATCAATGTGTTTGGAATTTCTATCCCATTTATATGTGTCTTGACAATTGGACTTCCTGGATCTACATACTTCTGCATGGTAATTTTTCCCATCATAATATCTGTAATCTTTCCTACCAGGTGGATTCTTCTTGTGTCTTTTAGTTTCCTTCCTGGTCTTTTGAAACTCAACTCCTTTATTGTTTTTGCTAGAATAGGAATCTCTCAAATGGCTTGTAACAAGGGAATCTCGATGCAAACATTCTTCAATTCATCTAGAAAATCATAGTTAGGCAACAAGATTTGTTTTTCCACCCCCTTGTCAATTTGTAGTCTTTCAGGAAAAGGAGGTGTAGATGAAGATGTTGGTTGCTCAACTATAGGAGTTGTGGGTGTTAACTTTTCTTTTTCTTTTTGCATGCTTGGATTTTGAAGAGATTCTTCCTCAGAACCCTTATTGACTTGAAGAGAGTCCTCCTCAAAGGTTTCTTGCTCTTGAATATCTATAGAAGGTTTTTCTAAAACTCTACCAGATCTGAGTTGTACATCGTTGAGAGGAACAATCATATAGGTAGGAAATTGTTGTCCTTCTACCATGTAAGTATTTTGAGGATTCTTATTGTTAGGATTTGGCAATGGCTAAGCTGGAAGTTGACTTGTCTTTTGTTGGTATGGGAGCATGAGTTGAGGATTTGGATTTTGTTGAGAAGGTTGTTGTTGTGGAAATGGCAATGAAAGTTGTGGGTTTGGGTTTGGAAGTTGTGGAGCTTGTTGATTTTGAAAAGATGGAGGATATTGATAGAATTGAGCAAATCTCCCATAAGGATTTTGCATCCCTTGTACCCATGGCTGATATGGATTTTGATGTTGGGGCCAAGGTTGTTGCCAAGGATTCCAATTTGGTGGGGTTTGTAGATTCATAGGGTTGTTAAACCCTTGAGTTTGTTGTCCCTGCCAAGGTCTTCTTGCAACAAAACAGAGAGATTCTACTGAATTTGGGTCTTCTTGAAAAACAGCTTTGAGTCCAGGAATTGAAGGACAATCCTTGATCTCATGATTCTCTAAGCAAATCATACATGTTTCTACAACTTTTGCATCCAAGGGACATTCCCTTAAAGCATGTTTCTTTCTACATTTCGGACAAAAGATGGCTAAAGCATTTGTTTCTGCTTTCTGCTTGTTTTGGATTTTAAGGGTGTCTAGTTGTTCACTAAGGCTCTCTAAGATATCAGTTTTGAACTCATCAAGCATATTACCAATCTCTGCCCTACTTACTGATCCAGTTGCAGATTTGTTAGCCCTAATAAGAGAAGGATCCCTAGGCCCTTTTCCTGTTTTAGATTTTCCTCTTGAGAGATGGGCACATAGTTCTGTTATGTCACGAAGTGGAAGTTGAGAAATGTCTCCTTTCCCCATCATGTTTAAAATATCTATCCATTCATCTCTAATGGCTTTTAATATGAGGGTTTTCAAGGTTTCATCATCTAAGTTGCTCATCTTTGCTCTTTTTAAGTTGTATTGAAATCTTTCAAGTAAATCTTCCAAGTTTTCATCTTCTTTTTGCATCATTTTGAATACCTCATCCTTGTGATTGGTGGGCATAAAATAGTCCAAGTATCTATCCAAATTTTTTTGTTTCATATCATTCCAAGTCCTAATAGATTGAGTGGCTAATCCCATGAACCATTTCAAAGCAGATCCCTTCAAAGTTGAAGGAAACAGTTTGAGTTTTTGAGAGTCTTCCATATAATCATAGGTTCGGCACACAACTTCAAACTCAAATAGAAATGTTTCAGGATCCTCACTTCGCAATCCATAAAAATTAGGGAGAACATATGGTGAGATATTTTTCATTGTTGCATGAGTTTCCTCATCAACTATAGGGAATCCAAACAAGTTGTTTCCTTCCCTATTTCTACCATTATTTCCTTCACCATTGTTGTCTCCGTTGTTTCCTCCTCTTCTACCTCTACCTCTACCTCCATCTATTACTTCCTCTGCCATGATAGTTTCTTTAGAGTCCTTAAAGTCCTCTAGTTCTTCTATCAAGGGAGGATGAGAGGAAGTCTCTTCCTTTTCTAAATGAGATTTAGTAGGTGGTATAGGAGAATCCTCTAATTCAGCTGCTCCTTGAATTCCAAAAATCTTAAGGCTAGGGGTAGATGGTGATGATTCTTGTCTATGCCTTGAAGAAGATGGAGTTGTGAAAATCGAACTCTTGGCTTTAGCTATAAACCTTCCCCTAGAATCTCTTGCTCTATGCATGTGATTTTTTTATTTTATTTTTTATTTTTTAAAGTTGGGCTAATAATTCTCTTTCTGATCTTCCAGGTCACACTAGGTGCAAGAAGAGAGCATACTTAAGAAATTACTGAACCAATAACTCTCTTTTCTGATCCTCCAGATCACACTAGGTGCAAGAGGAGAGCATACTTCAAGAAGTTATCAAGTTTTCCCTTCTTTTATGATTTTGTGTGTTTTTTTTTAAGAAATTGGCTACCTAGTTACACTTCCCCGGCAACGGCGCCAAAATGTTTGGTCAATTTAGTGTGTCCTAAATTGCTGCATTTAATTTGTCAATCGGGGAATCGTAAGCTGATGAAGTGCGGCGCACTATATGTGCAAGATAACCTATTTCTTAACTTTTTGTCGTTTTTGGTTTTCTAAGGTGAAATGGAAATTCCAAAATAAAAGAAAGTATGGTTATGTTTGTTCAAGGAAATGATATCCTCAATAATTATTTACAGCAAGCAAAAGATTTAGTGTAATAAACGAAAATGAAATATCTTAGCGAAATGAAAGGAAAGTAATCTATTAATCCAACAGTCATGATATTGTGGCTGACTCAAACAACTACTTGTACAGACGCTTACTTTAAAACAAGGTATAAGAGAATAAAAGTACAATAAGTAAATCAAATGTTTATAATATACAGATAGATGCTAATCATTATGATTTTGATAACCATAAACAAAGGTGCATTCACTACAAGCGATATCTAACTTGCGAAGAAGTAAACTAATATCGCAGAAAGTAAACTAATATCAAACCATAGATTCATAATTCAATCCCTCACCATCAGTCCAGCTGTGGCTTTCGGAGGTAACTGAAGATGTCATGCACAATTTAATATATCTAAATTTGCAGAAAGGAAACTAATACCAAACTACACATTTCATAATACAATCCCTCACTATCAGTCCAGGTGTGGCTTTCGGAGGCAACTGAAGATATTATGAGCAGTTTAATATATCTAAATTTGCAGAAAGGAAACTAATACTAAACTACACATTTTTTACACATAATCCTCTTCACTATCGCTCCAAATTGTATTTTCGTAGGCACCGAAGATGTTTAAGAGATTTTTTAAGATATCTAACTTGCATGTTGAGGACATTATATCATACATTTCACATAATATAATCCCTCACCATCACCCACTGTATTTTTGAGTAACCTAAGATGTTATGAGCGCTTAATATATCTAAATTTAACTACCAAGCAATGATAAAATCAATTAAACAAATGTTTAAATTAAACGGAACAGTGTGTTATACGGTGATAAATGTTAATCCTATACAACATATCGCACCCATGTTCCGCTGCCTATCTATAACCTGAAACAAGAACACTGATCAGTGATTAATAACATAAAAACATGAAAGACAGAAGTGCAATGGAAAGCATGAAAATTTATAAACATAAATGAAGCATATGTATCATGAAAGATGCAATGTATAAACATGTGAATGGATTATGGCACAATGAGCTTTAAAGAAATAAAACAAGAACTATACACTAATGCACAAAACCTTAGCTGAGCAGGGGCCCTCTACACCAGCCTTGGCAACAATCTTCAAGTACGAATTAAGTCTGAAAACATAGTCTTCTTATATTAAAATGCAGTCATAACAGTAAGGTGGTATTACGGCACTAAGGCAGCGTAATTACATTACAGAGCAGACTAATAAAAGATAACAAAGACTAACATCGACTAACTCTATATGCGTATGAAAACACATTATATATAACAAAAGGTAATGTAACTGATTTCCTAAAGTTTATGCTAATACAAAACACGTAGACCATTACGTCCACGGATCTAGGATCATGGTCGTGTTGGAAAGTAAATCTATGAAGAGTGGATGCTTGAATTCAGCTATGGAGCCATGTACAGATGTCGACTTGTCCTCCAAAAGCTCAGAAACGGCCATATGAACCTTCACGTGACACGAAACAGAGTCCTGTCACTGTGAGACTCCATGGTTGACTTCCATGTGGACGCCTTTGACCGCGGCTTCTTTAGATGAGTTTGCTCGAACCAATAGGACACGAACCATGTCCACATCATTCCTGACTTGCCCATGTGGCTCGTTTTCCCTGTAGACACCTGTAACATAGAGTTTCACAAAATAGCTACGGAAAGTTGCAGCAGCTGCGGAAAGTGGCAAGATTCCGCAGCTAAATGAACAAAATCTAAATCAAACAGCAGACACAAAAATATAGTTAAAAACCATATTAGATGCTCTTTTGCAATTAACATACAATGATATTGACAGTTTGGGAGGTTCAGGTGAGTGAAAAAGGTATAGAAAAGTGTATGGAAAAGATGCAGAATTGAGACTCAAAAACTGTCTCTAGCCATATCTCCTCGAAGTCATCCATACGACCTCAAGCAGGAATCCCGTGGGTCAAACGGGCCACTCGACCCCAGAAGTCTTCTAGAGCCTCTACCTAAGCTGTAAGTGCTATGATACACACCTCAGCCGCATCTGCACAAGCTCTCTTTGCTGTTATCCCAGCGGCACCTGTGCTGCTTCCTTCACCTGAAGGGCCAGCACCAGCCCCGCCTGGTCCATCAGCACCCTCGCCCGGTCCACCAACGGCACCACCTCCCCTACCACCAGGCAGTCGTGGTGGAGGGTTGTCACCCACCAACTGGGCCACTGGGCGTCCCACCTTGCCAACATCTGCACGAGTAACCAAAAGAATGTCAGTGTCAATAAAAAACACTCAAGAACACAAAAAACTCGAGTAAATGCAGAAAAATAGCACATACCTGCGGGACCCCAAACATAACCCAAAGGGAGACCAATATCTGGATCACCCTAAAAATCCATCCCTGCATAAGGGTATGGAAAAAACATCTATGGATTGGCCTCAAACCAGGCCTCCGTCGTGTCGTTCCAATAAGGACCCACTCTACCACCACTACCGCATGGCATCACCGGAGCCCACCTCCTCATACGTGGCTCCCTCGGCCCCCCAATAGGCACAGGCACTATGGGCCTCAGTAGCACGACCCTCTCATACATGATGCTGCACAAAATGTTGGCATATGCAAATAATTTGGATCCACGCTGGACCCTGTTCAGTTGCGACACCATACCATAAAAACATAAATGGACAAAATCAAAGAAATGCCTGTTCCTCAAGTGGCATAAAACTCCCACCTGTGGGCCCGATGCCCGATGTGGCGCAAATGACCCTGCCAGTCGCACAATAATAGCTAGAGCACACCGCTCGGCCACATCTGTCATTGAGGTAATATTGATGCATCCCTCAGTCAGAGGCGCACCATCGCAATGACGCCACTGGAACCTGTCCATGTTCACCTGCCCAGCAGGAAGCGGATACCTCAGCGCCTCTCCCTAAGGCAGTAATCCAGTCACAAAATAAATATCCATCTCCGAACAATTAATCAAGTTTTTCCCCCTTAGAACAAACATGTTCTGCCTCCGGCGCCAATGTCATATAATATAACATATCAATCGGTCCTCTGACCGAAGTCACTCGTTCTCAGCAAATATCAGGAGGCCCCATGTGGCCAACTGATGGCGCGCCCCAGCATCAGCAGCCAGAGCAGTCCAAATCTCGGGCCAATCTCGCTCTCTCCACACTACCCTACCAAGAAAAAGGAACCCATCAATACAAAGGATAAAAACCATTAAGAACAGCAAAAAACCCATGCTTTTTCAAAAAATACTGCCCTTGCATGCATGTCTCTCATACAGGCACGCCCTTGCGCACATGTTTTATTTACAAGCGCACCCTTGTGCGCAAAGAGGCAGGGACAACGCGCCTTCGTGCGGCTGTACCTGAGAAATACGCACAAGGGGGGCACCTATTTCCCTAGATCGCCCGCACAATCTAGGGCAAAAATCCCCTTTGAGGCCGTACAAACCTAATTTGTACAGCCCTTGGCGTCACCCAACTGAAAAAAGCAAAATGCAGGAAGTCATGAGAGTTACCTCGGAATAGTATCGCTAATCCCTGGTACACAGGCTGACCACAACGACAATAAAGGCTCTGCTACCACCTCTGATCTCCCAAACTCATCAAGTACAAATGAATAGGATTAGGGCCATAATCCCTTATTTATCGCCCTTTTCCAGAACTTCGGAGCTCCATAACAGGAGATCATAAGGTCCATTCTGCAAACCGTAAGTTGCACCATCATCAGTATACCATGACGAACGAAAGCAATGCCCCACATTTGCTTTCCAAAGAAATATTTTTTCAAGCGCCAGCAGGTATGCAGCCTCCCATCTTCCTTTCCAAAATTCATGTTTTTCAAATAATATTGAATGAAAAGAAGATGCTTTCACTTGAGGTAGTTGTTTTTGTAGGAAGAACCTGCAAACCATTCACAACAATCACCACCGAAAGTTCTGGAGCAGGTATCATTCTACCCTCAGCATGATAGATCCCCAAAAACTTTGCATATCCTAACATCATTTCACACCTGACCATGTTTATGATCACCTCACCCTGCATATGATAAATGTCCTCGATGGTCGGTAGAGCCTCCCCTCCACGGATATCGTCATCTCAAGTAGACCATACATCACTCCATAAAGTGACGCCATGGCCATACCATTGTAGTCCAAAAAGCACCTCATGCCCATCCATATATCATGCATAAGGTCAAGTTCACCATTCCAACTCAACCCCCTTCCCAGACGACCGGGTTGTACAAGAAAAATGAAAACGCTCCTCCGCGCACCACATTTTACCCACCATACCTCCATCAACATTAATCCATCTGCGACATCTTTCGCTTCAACCCCACACATGAGACCAGCCAATGGGACCCCTACCCCCAGAAAAACACCGTCCTCACACCATCAAGTGAGCGACCCTCTTTCATGTTTTGGGGTACTCGTATCTGTGTTTTGTACAAACCAAACCCCATTATTTTATTCTTTTTGTACAAAAAAGCACAAACAATGCTCTTCGCCTCTTCGCCCTCATATTGCACTTTTTCCTTCCATGGCAGTAGTCCCCCATCTCCCTTGGTCGAAGTATTTCATACCCTCCATTCACGCACCATTACGACAATCATAACCAGTTCAGAAAATACCTGTGACTGCCGCCAAGCTGCTCAAATATACTTCACCCTTGGGCCACTGAATCCCCATCATCTGTTTTCATCCATCGCTCACCAACATTCCTATGTTAAACCCATTATGGTTCGGTTAAGGCTTCCTTTTTGTCGACATTAACACCTCTTGTCCAAAAAGGAAGCGGTACCTTGGATGACCCCTCCCCATGTAAAGGGGTATCCTCGGGTGGCACTATGGGAGACATCATTGTCCATAGATGTCATCGATCCTCTTGACATTCGACTACAACAAAAGCTTTCATGTCACGATGGTATCGTAACTTACAACCATTGCACTTTGATCAAGATACGTCGAAGACCCGTGCCTTTATAAGTGTCTCTGACAACAATGCTTACACAGGAAGGTCCCAGCCAGTACATATGCGTACATTGCAAAGTGATCTGCCATACCAAGATTACGCATATGGGTACAACATTCCACCTATCGTCAAAGAAAAAACGCCCCTGAGGGCGTCAGCAGTCGTCGTCAACAACCACCAACATCACTACCACAATAGTGACACAGACAGCACATGTATCTGTCAATTTTTTTTAACTAGCCCTAGCATCATGAGCATGGGACATGCCCGCCTCGTTGAAAATTTGCAAATATGTTGTATATTTTGTCTACTTGCAGGGGGTCCCCTAGGCAGTGGTTATCTCGGAACTGGTGCAAGATGTTGTCCTTCTACACGCAAGCCTCGCTCTTTCTCTCTCTCTGCGTACGATACAGAAAATAAACTATAATGTATTTCGGCTATACAGTTCTTCCTAGACCTCACGCATTAGGGGGCATTTGTTAACACTAGAAAATCGTACAGCAAAAAACGACATCAAGTAATGTCGAGCCCAAGGATTTACAGGACAGAGATACATTATGGAATAAAAAATATTAAGAATCTCTAAGGTTTGGAGCAATTCAATATTGAACTAGTCATAAATGCCCGAATGCGCACTTTTTCCTTCGATAAGTGCACCTTTTGCACGCACTGGAGCCTGATAAGTGCACATTCCTAGAAATGGAAAAAAGTCCCTTTCCGGGACCACAAGCAGGCAAATGACAGTTTCTCCTTATGTGAAAGCCGCCTAAGGACATCACCAGTGCCTCCTTAGGCCTTATGTGAGCACACAAAATCATATTTCAGCCCACAATGGAATATTTCCCCTCCCTTGGGTCACTATCCACCATGTACCAAGGGAGGGAAGGAGGTTTGAAAGCTCAACTATATAAACCCTCAAAGAGATGAACAATTGGTGAGCACAAGGTTATGCTGGCCAAAGTTGTCCAAGCAACACCAGCTGTTTGTGTGAACCAAGGAGCAGGAGCTGAAGAAGAGGACTCAATTGTTGGCCACCCAACAATTTCAGTCCATTGCAGCATAGAGAGAGATTTGAACTGCGTCAAAAGGCAGAACTTGAAGGACAAACATCCTTGCATCGGGTCCTAGAGCCTCTGCCTAGGCCCTTTGGAAAGTGGGTAAGATTTGTATTCATTCCAAGCATTCAATGAGAAGAAGGCCATCGAGCAGTTGTTTACCTTGCTATTGTTTGGAACTCTCTATTTAGCTTCTTTTTATGTTTTTAGTTTTAATTTTCAACAAAGCATACTTAAGTGTATTACTTCATTTTAAGTCTTATAATTTTGAGCTCCCCCCAGATATTTCCTGTTACTTATGGTTTAGAGAAAATACCACATTCTCTAGATGCGTGCGATTTCGTACACTCGTGTGTCGAATCCACCACAACAGGGGGAATTTCGAGCCAAGTGGGTAGAGGGAGAAAATGCAACCATACCTCCATGTGAGAGGTGGGGAGATGTGAATTAATAGTCCTAAGAGTGAAGAAATTTGGGTAGGGTCCATTGAGATGCATTGTCTCATGGGTCATTACCTTGCTACAGGGGCCCACTATACCATTGAAATTCAACAAGAAAATTTCAGCACCCACACCTAGTGCATTAAGCACGTACACTATGGTGGGGCCCACATGGCTAAATTTGGTGCATGTCTATTTTAGTTATCCCTTAATTAAGATGGAAAATAAAATGTAATCTAGTCTCAAAATAACTTCTAATAGTTAACTGAGAGTGATAAACTTAGTTAGCTCATGAATTTCAAGTGAGAGGTAGTTGGTGAGGCATGCAGAGTAATTCTAGTTGTAACATAGTCCGAAGTGCAGTGGTGCATTAGTTAACGAAAGTTGTAATCAGTTTAACTCAGTTAAGTGAGTTAAAATCATTTGTGCTAGTTGTAATTGTTAAATATACTAGTGAGAGATCAAGTGAATTAAATATTAATTAATTCACAATTAGTGATCTCACATGCAACTAACGATTTACTATTATTAGCTGCATGCATGTCAGATCCAGTGGAGACCCAGTAGAGATCTAGGTGAAAGGGAAGTTGAATATCAGTTTTAGGATTATTGGGTTGCACCCATGAAACCATACACCCATTAGAGTTCCCTTGATACTTTCATGGTCAAGGAAGGCCAAAATTCCTATTCTTTATGGATTGCATTCATCAGGGATTGCGCAAGGTAGGCAAGCTTTTTGGAAGCAGTAAATTGGCTAAGTATTGGTCAATTTTATGTGTGACAGTGTGAGACAATTAGATGAACTTTTCAGTAGCCTGTAGGAGAATG
Organism: Pinus albicaulis; assembly: GCA_034641835.2. NCBI lineage: Eukaryota > Viridiplantae > Streptophyta > Pinopsida > Pinales > Pinaceae > Pinus > Pinus albicaulis. The sequence continues at coordinate 118,128,951 of CM076575.1, forward strand.
ATCTACAGATGCATATTGAAATGGGTGATGACGAGCGGTACAGTGCTACCGAGATTGGTACCATTACATTCCATAGGAAGTCACGTAAACCCTTTCAATTAAAAGATGTAATGCATGTACCAGGTTTGAAGAAAAATTTAGTCTCAGTGGCAATGTTGGAGGATAGAGGCTATGATGTCGTTTTTAGTGAAGGAAAATCTTTCCTGCGACATAAAACAGCATGACAAGCTAAGAGGATATGGATTCGAGTTAATAATCTTTACAAGTTGGAGGTAGATGGTCATGCAGCAATGATGGGCAAGGCGGAAAAAGTGGTGAGCCGAGATGAGGGTGAATTATGGCACAGGAGATTAGGCCATCTTCACCATGGAGCTTTGAAATTCATGCAACATATTTCTACTGGTCTTCCCAGGGGTACACTTACGCGTTCAAAAACATGCAAGGGATGTACTATGGGAAAATATGTAAAGGCCACCTTTCATGAGAAGGAGAAACGAGCTTTGAGGATCCTTGAGAGAGTTCACACAGACGTGTGTGGACCATTCTTTGTTGCTTCGACAGCAAAACATAAGTACTATGTGATATTTGTTGATGAATTTTCTCGTAAGTGTTGGATCTTCTTCATGCAGAAGAAAGATCAAACATTCTCAAAGTTTCTTGAGTTTAAAGCATTGGTGGAGAAAGAGTTGGGGAAGAAAGTGAAGGCTCTTAGGGACGATAATGGTGGAGAATACATCTCTAACGAATTCAAGAACTTCTACATCAAAGAAGGAATCCGAAGAGAACTGATAGCGCCTCATAACCGACAATAGAATGGGGTCATGGAAAGAAATAATAGAACGATTGGGGGTGCAGCAAGAGCGATGTTTCATGATCAAGGCCTACTGATGCATCTGTGGGTGGAAGCATGAAACACTGTTGTATTTGTGCAGAACCGTTTTCCTCATAGGATACTTGGCATGAGTACACCTGAAGAGGCTTTCACTGGTAAGAAACCTGATGTTTCACACTTTAATATTTTTGGATCATTTTTTTATGTGCATGTGACCAAAGATTTCAGGAAGAAGCTAGAACTAACAACTTAGATCAGGAGTTTTGTAGGGTACACTGAAACACCCCACAATTATCGAGTGTATTTTCCAAATAGGAGAATTATTTTTGTGCGATGGGATATAAAATTTGATAAGGAGAAATCCATGCGGTTGTCCCTTGAGAGGGAGTTGGACTTGAATGCAGAGGTGGAACTCTTGGTTCCCTAGGATGAGCTTCAAGATGTGGAGAAGGCACATGCAGAGGATCATGGAGTGGAGGAAAACGCTCATGCACAAACATCCATTAGAAATGGCAAAAAGCACACCATGGAAGCTGATAGATTGAGACTTGATGCTGCAAAGAAAGTAGAAGCCCCTACTTCACAACGTAGACAAAGATAGTATCCTAACAGGTTTACTGGATACATGGCTCTTATGAGAAAATGTATTGTGACTGAACCATCTTCCTTCCAGGAAGCAGTGCAACAACCAAATTGGGTTGATGCAATGGTGGAGGAGTATGACTCCATTGTCAAAAACAGTACATGGGATATTGTCCCAAGACCGGTAGACAAATCAGTGGTTGGATCCAGATGGATCTACAAGGTAAAGCAAGCTACTGATGGGAGTGTGGAGAAATACAAGGCTAGATTTGTGGCCTAGGGATTCTCACAGATCAAGGGGATCGATTATGATGAGAATTTTTCACCTGTTGCAAGTTACTCTTCCATTAGATCCATACTTGCACTCTCAGTGCAGATGGGTTCGCGAATTCATCAGATAAATGTGAAAATTGTGTTTCTCAATGGGATCATTGAGGAAGAAGTGTACATAGAGCAACCTGAAGGTTTCGAGATCTTCAACAATGAGTCGCATTTATGCCGAATCAAAAGAGCATTGTATGGGTTGAAGCAAGCATCTAGTGCTTGGTACACTCGGATAGACATCTATTTCATCGAATTGGGCTTCACCAAAATTGAAGTAGATGCAAACATGTACCAGATTGTGGTTGAGGGTAAGCTATTGATTATTTTTCTTTATTTTGATGATCTAATTTTGACTGGTGATGAGCAGTTGATACACTCATGCAAGGAGGATCTCACATGGGAGTTCGAAATGAAGGACATGGGACTCCTTCATTATTTCCTTGGCTTGGAAATATGGCAACAGGATGGTGAACCTTTTGTGTCTCAAGGAAAATACGCCAAGGAGATACTGAGTAAGTTTCACATGGAGAGCTGCAAACCCGTGGATACTCCTCTTACAGGAAATTGGAGGAAAGAGGATGCTACTTATGGAGAGGTACTGGATGCTACTGTCTACATGTAGTTAGTTGGTTCATTTATGTATCTAGTGAACACCAAACCAAGCATTTTCTATGCAGTTAACAAGATGAATCAACCTATGGTTAAGAATACCAAGCTCTTTTGGAAGGAGGGGAAGCATGTCTTGAGATACCTAAGGGTCGCATCAGATATGGTCTATGGTACAGACGAACAGCGGGAGTGAAGCTTCAAGGCTTCACGGATGAAGATTGGGTGGGTATTCCATCAGACAGAAAGAGCACATCAGGAGGGATCTTTAGCATAAGATCGAAAAAGGTTCCGTAGTATAGTAGGAAACAACAATATCTGGCACTTAGTTCAGCGGAAGAAGAATACATGGCAGCAAGTCAAGCTGCATGTGAGGCTATCTGGATGAGAAAGATCTTGGTTGGTTTGTTTGGTTCTCAGATGGATCTGACAGTGATACATTGTGATAATCAGAGTTGCATTAAAATCTCGATTAATCATGTGTTTCATGATAGGTCCAAGCACATATATATATGGTACCATCATCTTAGAGATTGTGTGCAAAGAAGAATAATGTCGCTTCAGTACATTCCCACAAAATATTAGGATGCAGATATTCTAACGAAGGCACTCACCAAGAGAAAATTTGAATACCATAGAGGAAGTATTGGGGTGAAGGATAATCCTTTTCTTGTTGAGAGAGAGTGTTGAAATTCAACAATAAAATTTAAGCACCCACACCTAGTGCATTAAGCACCTACATTAGGGTGAGCCCCACATGGCTAAATTTGGTGCATGTCTATTTTAGTTATCCTTTAATTAAGATGGACAATAAAATGTAATCTAGTCTCAAAATAACTTCTAATAGTTAACTGAGAGTGATAAAATCAATTAGCTCATGAATTTCGAGTTAGAGGTAGTTAGTGAGGCATGCAGAATAATTCTAGTTGTAACTAAGTTCAAAGTGCAGTGGTGCATTATTTAATGCAGGCTGTAATCAGTTTAACTCAGTTAAGTGAGTTAAACTCAGTTGTGCTAGTTGTAACTCTTAGATACACTAGTGAGAGATAAAGTGAATTAAATATTAATTAATTCACAATCAATGATCTCACATGCAACCGAGGATTTACTATTGTTAGCTTCATGCATGTCATATCTAGTGGAGACCCAGTTGAGATCTAGGTGAAAAGGAAGTTGACTATCAGTTGTAGGATTATTGGGTTGCACCCATGCAACCAAACACCCATTGGAGTGCCCATGATACTTTCACAGTCAAGGAAGACCAAAATTCCTATTCTTTAGGGATTGCACAATCAAGGCAGGTTTTCTAGAGGCAGTAAATTGGCTAAGTATTGGTCAGTTTTATGTTTGACAGTGTGAGACAAATAACTGAGTACAGGAGGGCTCTTGTGAGAAGAGTTGTATGTAATTGTTTCATGATTCCATGCTGAATATACAATAGAATATAGTGTGGATTTGAGCATCAAGCTTTCCCCAAGAATTTATCTATGTTGTGGCTTGATTGTTTCTTCTTTGCTTCATGTGACTAGCAATTGTGTATTTAATTCTGCAAAATATTTGTAGAAGAAATTCATTATTTAACTTTAGTACATTCTTAGATCGGATTGAATCCATGATATACATGCTTGTTGTATAATTTCTACAAGTACATAGTAGCAAGATGGATCAGTTGCGGTTGATGCAGTCAGATGTCAGAATGACATATGTGAAGACTAGCAGCAGTCAGATACTGGGAAGCGAAGAGCAGAGTTGGTAGCAGTGCAGATGGCACAGTGCAGAGTCAGCAATAGTGCAGTGTTTTCAGTAGACAATGTAGTAGCTATAAGTAGTCAGATACTCTAGTGACAGGTGCATCATATTGATCACAATTGATTCAGTTTGGACGAATTTTAGTTTCAGAAGTTGCAGTAGAAAAAACACTAGAGAGAAGTGTTGCATGCAGAACATTCCAAAGGTACCATATCGAGATAGAGTTGAATTATTTTCTTGTTGAGAGGGACTATTAAAATTTGAAACAAGAAATATTGAAAATGGAAACAAGAAGAGGCTTCTAATTTAATTTTCCCTTAATTAAATTAGAAGTAAATTGTAATTCCACATCACATGACAGCTTGTACGAGTTAACTAAGTCATGAAGACTTAGTTAGTTTAGTTAATTCTATTTGAGGGTCAAACTAGAGGCATGTAGAGTTCTCCTACTTTTTAGGGGCCCTGGTTGAGTTTATTTTGAGTTGTAATTAATTAACATAATTTATTTGAGTTAAAATCAGTTTAACTAGTTCTAATTGATAGAGGAACTAGTGAGAGGTCAAGTGAATTAAATTTGATTTGATTCACATTCCATGATCAATCATATAACTAATAATTCACTCAAAAGTAACTCATGCATTTCAGTTCTAAGGAAGACCCGGTTGATATTGGAGTTAAAGAGAAGTGTAATGTCAGTTGTATAATCAGAAAAATGTAAAGGTGGTGTATGGAGTCAGAGGAAGAGCCTTGATGTATTGTGCAATAATTATTGGGGAATTTCCTTGTTAATAGGGGAATAATTCCCAAGGAAACTACACAAGGAAATAGGGAATCCTTAGGCCAAGTAATTGGTTAAGCATTGAACCAAGCTTGCCTAGGATGTAGGTTTTAACCCTGAACAGAAATTATCTACACACAAATCTTATAACAGAAAATAAACAATAGCGAGAGCATAAAACATAAAACAGATAAACACAGAGATTTTCCCCTGGATCCCAAATCGGGACGACCAGCTTGATTTTTCATTATATTCCTTTTAGTGTTACAACACATATATATACATGCCGAAGCATACATAAACCTCAATCCATTAACCCTGGATTAGAACATAACCGTAGTTCCCTTGACCGGATCTACAAAATACCAGGGGTCGAAAACCATCGTACCCCAAAAACCATGTGCAAACTCATGCACAAAAAACCATGGACGGGACTTACCCACCGGTAGTAATTAAGGAAGAATATAACACATACCCAACATTCTCCCACTTGTTGTTTTCTTTCCACAAGGGGTCACAAGAGAGCTTAGTCATTGGCCCAATTCTTCAACACCCATTGTTTCTCTACACCAAGAGAACTTCTGAGTGCTCACAGACTTTGTTAATGCATCCGCAACATTCTTCAAAGTGTCCACCTTTACCAGCAACACCCTTTTAGCCTCAACCATATCTCTAACAAAGTGATATTGAACATCAATGTGCTTTGTCTTCGAATGATAAGCAGGGTTCTTAGCCAAGAAAATTGCACTTTGGCTATCACAGTCTATCCTTATAGCTTGCTGTACCAACCCCATACTTGAACACAATCTCCGCAACCAAACTGCTTCCTTGCTTGCATGAGTGGCTGCTATGTATTCTGCCTCTGTAGTTGAAAGCGCCACTACAGACTGTCTTTTACTCATCCAACTGACTGCGCCTCCAAATAAGCTAAACACATACCCACTTGTAGATCTTCTTTGGTCCAGATCTCCAGCCCAGTCTGCATCAACAAAACCATGAATGTCCAACATTCTTTCCAATCCTGGTCTTCCCTGGTAGCACAAGCCATAATCACTAGTGCCACGTAAATATCTGAAAACCCGCTTCACTGTTGTCCAATGCTCCTTCCCCGGGTTTGACATAAACCTGCTCAATACTCCCACTGCATGTGCAATGTCTGGTCTAGTACAGACCATTGCATACATCAGGCTACCCACTGCACTTGCATATGGAACACGAGACATATACTCCTCTTCTTCTTGTGTCTTGGGACACTGTTCAGCAGACAGCTTTACACCTACAGGAATAGGAACCTTCACCGGTTTACTATCCTGCATATTGAACCTCTGCAATATAGTCTCGACATACTTCCTCCGGTTTAACCAGAGCTTCCTCTTTGCCCGATCTCTCTTAATTTCCATGCCCAAAATATAGTTTGCAGCACCCAGATCCTTCATGTCGAATTTGGAGAACAGTTGGGTCTTCAAATCTTGGATAATTTCTTTGGCATTTCCAATCAACAACATATCATCCACATACAAGAACAGATATATAACACGATCACCAATTAATTTAAAATAAACACAATGATCTTCCTTGCTTCTGGTGAAGCCAAGTCCCCGTATATAGGTATCAAATTTCTGATACCACATCCTTGGTGACTGTTTTAACCCATACAGAGACTTCTTCAACCTGCATACCAGTTCTTTCTTACCCTTCACCATAAAGCCTTCAGGTTGCTTCATGTAGATCTCCTCTTCTAGATCCCCGTGAAGAAATGTTGTCTTCACATCCATCTGTTCTATCTCAAAATCAAATGCAGCAGCAACAGATAAAAGTAATCTAATAGAAGTAACTTTGGCAACAGAAGAAAAAATATCACCAAAATCAATTCCCGGCACCTGGGAATAACCTTTCGCTACCAACCGAGCTTTGTATTTCTCCACCTTGCCTTCTACATTCATCTTCTTCTTAAACACCCATTTTCTCCCAATGGGCTTCCTTCCAGCCGGCAACTCCACCAGATCCCATGCATCGTTTTTGTGCAAGGATTTCATTTCATCAACCATGGCCTCCTTCCAGAGTTTTCCATCCTCTGAATCTACTGCCTCCCTCACAGTTCTGGGTTCATCATTAGTTATAGTTAAGGCAAAACCTGAACAGAAAGCAGATGGACTATACCTTTCTGGTTGCCTTCTTTCCCGAACTGATCTTCTCAAAGCTGGAGTTTGTGGCTCTTCATCTTCTGAGTCTTCTTCTGTTGTAGAGTCTGATTCATCCTCCTTTAGCTCAAATTCTATCTTCTCAGGTTCCTTTGGTAGGACTTCATGTTTAACAACATCTTTCACTTCTCTAAACACCACATCTCGGCTGTACACAACCTTCCTTGTTTCTAGGTTCCAAAGCTTGTAACCCTTTAAACCATCCTTATACCCAATAAAGATGCACATTTCAGATTTATTATCCAACTTGGTCCTTTTCTCCTTTGGAACATGTACATATGCATCACATCCAAATAACCTTAGATGTGAAATAGAGGGTTTCTTACCAGTCCATACCTCATGTGGGGTCTTATCCTCCAACGCTGATGAAGGTGATCTATTAACTAAGTAACATGCAGTCTCCACTGCCTCTGCCCAGAATTCTTGTCCTAACCCGGTACCACTGAGCATGCTTCTTGCCTTTTCCATCAGTGTTCTATTCATTCTTTCTGCAACTCCATTTTGCTGAGGTGTGTATGGAGTAGTCTTCTGTCGTGCTATACCACACTTCTTACAGAACTCTTCAAATTCATTCTTGCATAACTCCCCACCATTATCTGTCCTCAGCGCCTTTATCTTCTTCTCTGTCTGGTTTTCCACCAGAGCCTTAAATTCTTTAAATTTGTCAAAGACTTCAGATTTCTTCCTCAAGAAATATATCCATGTATTCCTCGAGAAGTCATCTATGAATGAAACATAGTACACAGACTTTCCCAGTGATGGAACTGACACAGGCCCAAACACATCACTGTGCACAAGTTCTAATATCTTGTTTGCCCTCTTAGCACCAGAAGGAAAACTCACCCGATTCTGCTTCCCATATACACAATGTTCACAGAAATCGAAATCCAGAGAACAATTAGAAATACCTTCTACCATACCATCTCTATGCAGTATCCGAAGGCCCTTCTCTCCAATATGTCCAAGCCTTTGATGCCATAGCATGGTCTTTTCTCCAGAGACAGCTAGACTTTCCGTCCCACTTTCAGGAACCGTAGAACCGTTACACCCATCAATAACAAGGTTGGGCCTTTGTAGCTTCTTGCAATGTGAAGTTCCAACCAACTCCCGCATTAATACTAGTGTTCCCAACTACCTGGTGCATTATATTTCTCTAACACTGCTTTACAGTTATCCATCTTTACAAATTAGATTTCTCGCCACGTTGGGATATACACTGTGAAGTGTTCAATCCTCCCACCTGTGCCTTCAAACTTTGACCTTTCCACGTCCGACGATTCTGGCCTTCCTATCATCCCCTAGAAAGACATCACCACCATCATATTTCTCATACTCGCAGAACCACTCCCTATGGGGAGTGAAGTGAAAGGATGCACCTGAGTCAATCAACCATGACTCATGATCTACATGTGTATTTGAAGAAGAAGCCAAATACACATTCCCACCTTCATCCGAGGTGGTTTTTGCCTCTGTAGAAGGAGCTTCATCAGATCCCTTTCCTTTCTCAGGAGCTTTAGATCTGCATTCCTTTTTGTAGTGCCCTTCCTTTCTGCATTTCCAGCACACCTTTACAAACTTTCCAGGAGATTTAGATCTCCCTCTAGATTTAGATCTCCCACTCGAAACCTTATTCTTGTTTCTGTTTAACTTCCTAATGTGATAAGGCATCTCCATTTCACCCTCCATATTTCGTCTCATTTCCCGACAACAAGGCCGAGACAATGTCATCAAAATTCAAGGTGTTGGGACATGTCATTGCAATAAACTGCACTGGTCCCACGAGTATAGTAGAGAACACAACAACCGATGCACTTATCTTCATCTCGAGATTTTAATATCACCGTATGACAGCCGACTTACCAATGCATTGAAGGGATTTAGATGCTTTGTCACCGAAGTCTCCATCCTTCATCCTCTGTGTCAAACAAATGCTCGCAGAACGACTAGCATTACCAGACTTAGATTGGTACAAAGTCCCAAGTTTTTCCCACAAGGTCTTCACCGTAGCTTCCCCAGATACATTCAACAATACTGAATCTGAGACACACAACCGTATTGTGCTCTTAGCCTTCTGATCCAGTTTCTTCCAGTCTTCATCTGACATTCCCGTTGGCTTAGTACCTGGATCTACCACGATCCACTGATCTTTATCCACCAGCAGATCCTCCATCTTGAGCTTCCACAACTCAAAACTCTGACCATTAAATTTCTCGATCTCTATCTTTCCGCCGCTCGCCATCTTCTCTCACCGCAAGAATCGATCCCGCAGATCTCCCACTGAGCAAGGTCTACCTCAGGCCCGAACTAAAAAACCTCAGCAGCAAAGGCGTCCCCTTGAAGCCGAAACTTTCTCTGATACCAAATGTAGGTTTTAACCCTGAACATCAATTATCTACACACGAATATTATAACAGAAAATAAACAATAGCGAGAGCATAAAACATAAAACAGATAAACACAGAGATTTTCCCCTGGATCCCAAATCGGGACGACCAGCTTGATTTTTCATTATATTCCTTTTAGTGTTACAGCACATATATATACATGCCGAAGCATACATAAACCCCAATCCATAAACATTGGATTAGAACATAACCGTAGTTCCCTTGACCGGATCTACAAAAATACCAGGGGCCGAAAACCATTGTACTCCAAAAACATGTGCAAAACCATGCACAAAACCATGGACGTGAACTACCCACCGAAAATTAAGGACCAAATAGGAATATAACACATACCCAACATAGGAATCATTGAGATAGTCAGAGATAGTGCAAAGAGCTCTCAAGCCTGAGAGAAGCATTCTATTTTTCTCATATTCTTTGACTTATGCAATATAGCATAATGGGGTTTTTAGCTGAGGATTTACCTAGATAAATCATTGGTTGTGCAATTGAAATTATTTCTCTTTCTTTTTCATGTGATTATGTGATCGTAATTGGTTTTCACAATTTGTAGAGTAGATTCAATTATTTTGTTTGAGCTTATTACAAATATTAGTTTGAATCTACGTGGATTTTCTACATTGGTCACATAGATGGTTGTCTTTGAGTGGTTGGATGACCCTTACATAGTCAGTATTATAGGGCATAGTCATCTATTGGATGCACCTTTTCCTTCTCCCCAAGAAAGTTATAAATTGTGTAACTCTACATTGTTCATTTATTTTGGTCGGGTGCTCATGGCCCTGATATAATACACCTTGTTCGTTTTGAGGCCCTCACCAAGCATAAGGTCGATGGGGTTGAGGCTTAGAACATTTGGAGCATTTTATATAGGCACTTAATATTTTAAAAAAAATAGGGATATTTTCGGTTCTAGTCTATGGAAGAAGATCATTTTTGTAAAATGTTTAAAAGAAAAAATTATACAAGTGTGGATACAAAGTGGTGCCCCCACTCTTCAAAAAATGGTTCCTATATTCGGAATGGCTTCATGAAAATCAAACATTGGCTTCTTGTAAATATTTGTTGGGATATCGGTTTGGGTTCAAAGGTGGAGGTGGGCCTGGACCCCATGAGGGGTTTTGTCGCAAATCATATATTTCCCTGGGAGATCGTTAACCATATACACGATTTGGCAATCTATAAACTTTGTTAGTTTTATATCATAATGATTCTTTGGGTCTATATCCAATTTGGATTAGATATGAGGCTATGGGATTTGTTGGTCAAATGATAGAGATCTGGGACGTGTATATTTAAAATCTATATAACATAGGAATCATCTTCAATGATAAGGTTGATACTCTTATTTGGAATGGTATATCCTCCCAAAATATCTCAGTCACAGAAAAATACTCCCAAATTTATCCTTCTTTTAACTGTCTTTTGGGACAGAGTGGTATCAGATTTTTTGGGCTTGGAATATGCCTGTCATAGTTGAAATTTTTTGTTTGGCTAGTTGGTCATAAAAATTATTCACTCGGGAAAACACGAGTAAACGAGATTTTGATGGCTCGGGCAGGTGCTATATTTCCTAGAGGACAATGAGGACCACATCCATTTATTCTTCAAATGCCCGGGTAATCTGTAGTTGCAAACTTGAAGGTTTTATGAAATGTGCAAGTTAAATTTTATGTCTTTTAGGATATTGATCAATTTGTAAAAACACATAAATTAAATGTTTTTAACTAAGTTTGTAGCATAAAAATAGAGACAACAATACCATACATAACAACACAAAACAACAAAATGATAAAGGAAGTCACCCCTCCTCGGCTACATCTCTTGGTCCAACTTCCAATGTTGGGCCTCTTTCATTAAGTGCTCAAATTTGTGATTTCATGGATTTACAGTATGGAAATAATGTCTCCAATGGCTCTAGAACAGTTAAAAACCCCAATTTGGGCTCTTGTTGGGCTCAAATTGGTAAAAAATTGAAGAACTTATGCTTTAGAGAAGTTTTTTTGCTAACTGCTATAAAAACTGGACTCCCCTACTAATTATTCTATGAATCCACCTTTTCCGGGACCACCAAGCTACATTTTTTTCCAGTGCTGGTGAGATTCACGTCAAATTGGGTTCAAATTTTCGCTTGTTTTAAATGTATAATGACTCCTGTGAGCGGAAAATTTGGACCACGTGGGTCATTCTCTCGGTGTTATGCCCAAAAATTTGCACTGATCCCCATACTTAGTTGTTCCCCCGCATGTGGTGAGGTTATGTGGGAGTACCAGAACTTCTGCTAAATACTCTACAAAATGGACTCCCCTACAATTTTTTCTACAAATCCACCTTTTCCAGAACCACCAAGCTACATTTTCGTCCAGTGCTAGCTAGATTCGTGCCAAACTGGTTGCAATTTTCGCTTGGTTTAAATGTATAATCACCCCTGTGAGCATAAAAGTTGGGCCACATGCGTCATTCTCTCGATGTTATGCCAAAAAAATTGCAATGATCCATGTACTTACATGTTCCCGCATTTTTCGTGAGGTTATATGGGAGTAGCATGACTTTGGGTCGGGATTAAGCCCGAGCCCTTAACTCCTTTCTGCTTGCATAACTTCTCTAGAGCATGATTTCTTCAGTTTTTGACCAAATTGAGCCTAAGAAGAGCCCAACTTGGGGTTTTTGACTGTTATAGAGCCATTGGAGATATTATTTTTGTAATATAAGCAATTTAAATCCATGAAATCACATATTTGAGCACTTAATGAAAGAGGCCCAACATTAGAAGTTGGACCAGGAGATGTAGCCGAGGAGGGGTGAACTCCTTTATCATTTTGTTGTTTTGTGTTGTTTTGTATGGTATTGATATCTCTATTTTTATGCTACAAACTCAGTTAAAAACCTTTAATTTATTTGTTTTTGCAAATTGATCAATTGCCTAAAAGACATAAAATTTAACTTACACATTTCATAAAACCTTCAAGTTTAGAATTACAGATCACCCGGGAATTTGATGAATAAATGGATGTGGTCCTCATTGTACTGTAGGAAAATATAGCACCTGCCCAAGCCATGAAACCCCTATTTACTCGTGTTTTCCCAAGTGAGCATTTTGTTGTGACCAACTAGCCAAACAAAGCATTTCAACTATGACAGGTATATTCCAAGTCCAAAAAATCGGATACCACTATGTCCTAAAAGACAGTTAAAATAAGTATAGATGTGGAAGTATATTTCTTCCACTGATATATATTGGGAGGATATACCATTACAAATAAGAGTATCAACGTTATCACAGAAGATGATTCCTATGTTATATAGATTTTAGATATAAACGTCCCAGATCTTTTCCATCTAACCAATAAATCCCATAGCCTCATATCTAATCCAAATTGTATATAGACCCAAAGAATCATCATGGTATAAAATTAATGAAGTTTATAGATCGCCAACTCGTGTATATGGTTAATGATTTCCCATTGTAATATGTGATTGCCAACAAAACCCCTCATGGGGTCCAAGCCCACCTCCACCTTTGAACCCAAACCGATATCCCAACAAATATTTACAAGAAGCTAGTGTTTGATTTTCATTAAGCCATTCCAAATATAGGAACCATTTTTCAAAGAAGGGGAACCACTTTGTATCCACACCTGTATAATTTGTTCTTTTAAATAGTTTTTAAAAATGATCTTCTTCCATAGACTAGAACCGAAAATAACCCTCCAAAAAATTTTAATATTAAGTTCCCATACAAAATGCTCCAAATGTTTTAAGCCTCAACCCCCATCGACCTTATGCCTGGTGAGGGCCTCCAAACGAACAAGGTGTATTATATCAGGGCCATGAGTAGCCGACCAAAAGCAATGAGCAATGTAGAGTTAACACAATTTATAACTTTCTTGGGGATAAGGAAAAGGTGCATCCAATATATGACTATGTCTTGTAATACAGACTATGTAAGGATCATCCGACCACTCAAAGACAACCATTTGCTTGCGATCTCATGGGTTGGAAGCTGACTGGGGACTAGGGATTAGCCCCCGACCTCGTCCCCCATATATTAAACAACAAACTTTAAATACATTTTACCACCCATATGGGTCAAGCAATACATGTGGCGCTATGGTAGAGTGTTTCCTTGTCATGTGCTTGGTATCGTGTTCGATCCCTGTGGAGGTTAGTTCAGACTTAAACAAAGTTTTACACCACCCTTGGGAGGCCACATGGCTACCAACCATTCGGCCACATGGCTCCCATTCATAGGTCCACTAAAACCACCTATCAACCAATCAAAACTCATCAATCCCAAACCAATATGATGAGGCCACTTGACACCCTACCATTGACCTATTAATTATAATCAGTTTTCCCAGTCACCCTACCCATTCAGCGTATGGTCTTCCCAGTCAGCAGTCCTGCATCCAACCTGCAAAATTTTTAGCTATTTAGGAAAATGATCAAAATGTGATATCGATAGCATATGATATCGATTTTGGGTGATTCAAGTTGTGTTGGATTCAGGGATACAAGTTCTACATTTTGGAACCAATTTCGAGCACTTTTGAACACTTTTAATTTTGAGCACTTTACTAATCCACTAGAAGCTTTTGGATCTCCAAAAGATCATTTTTAGTAAAAAAAAAGGTAAGGGTACAATTCCCTCACCCTTCCAATCTCAATCCATTTTTCTTTGCTTGGATTCATACCGTTGAGCCCCACATGAAGGTACTCCAAGTTCCCTCATTTTAAAGTTCTTGTTCTTCTGTCAAGAATAGTATCTTGGTGCAATTCTTCAAGATATTCAAGAGAGAAATATTCAATTAAAGGAATATGAACATTCTCTCCTTGATCTTCATTCAAAGGAGGCTTAGCTTGAATGTAAGCATGTTGAATGTAGTGCAAATGTTCATCCAAAAATTTAAGATGCTTGTTGAAATAACCACGAAGAAGATGTTTTACCGTTATGTTCACCACTTCTGTTTGGCCATCGGTTTGCATATGGAATGTTGTGCTCTTTTTCAATTTAGTGTCCATGAGTCCCCATAAAATTGACCAAAATTCCCTGAAAAATCAAGAATCTCAATTAGAAATATTGGAGGTGGGCAACCCAAAATGCACCCATACATTTTGAAAGAAAAACTGTGTATTCTATTCAGTTGTAACCTGCTTCTTACAAGGCATCAAAATACACATTTTTTTGAATTGATCCACAACTACATAAATATAATCATGACCATAAATATAATCATGACCTTTCCTATACATAGGTATACCTCCCACAAAATCCATAGAAAATTTTTCCTAAGGACGGGAAGGAACAAGAATTGGAGTATACAGTCCCAACTTTCTATTGCTAGGCTTACTGATAGCACATAAATAAAATCCTCTTACATATCATGACACATTTTCATTCATACGAGGCCAGTAACAATACCTCTGTAATTGTGCCACTGTCTTTCCTACACCAAAATGGCCAGCAAAAAGAGAATTATACGATTCCCTTATGATGTTGACTTTTTATCCCTATGGAATACATAGCTTACCAAGATGATACAACAATTTATCATGTACATGATAATCTAATTCCTCTACATGGTTACCTTGACACAAAATTTCATATACATCCTTGAAATCCTCATCTAAAGCATATTGTTCAACATAGCTCTCATGCATGATAGAATTATGATTAAGAATAATGGACGCACTAATAATTGGCCTAGATAACATATCAACAACTTTGTTATAGATACCTTTCTTATACCTTATCACCAAGTGGAATTGTTGTAAGAAACCCATCCATCTCAAGTGCCTCGCTTTTTGTATCTTGTTTATTTATTG
Source organism: Pinus albicaulis (assembly GCA_034641835.2). Lineage (NCBI taxonomy): Eukaryota > Viridiplantae > Streptophyta > Pinopsida > Pinales > Pinaceae > Pinus > Pinus albicaulis. The sequence goes on from CM076575.1 coordinate 118,144,254, forward strand.
CAAGTATTGCAACGGTTGATGGTCAGTGTGAATAATAGTTTCCTTACCCATAAATTAATTTTTCCATTTTTTTACACTTTGCACCAAAGCATACCATTATTTTTCATATTTAGGATGGTTAATCACTGCACCATTAAAAGTTTCAGAATGATAACAAATGGGCTTACCAATTTCAATCACTTTTAAACACTTTGAATTTTGAGCACTTTACAGATCCATTGGATCACTAGGGCCTATCGCTATATGAAGAAGGATTTTACAATATATGAATATAGTTGTTGGCTGGCCATATTCCTTTGTCAATGATTGCATCATGCATTGGTTTCACAATTTCAAGGATGACAAAACCCTACCCTTTTTTTATTTTCCAGGGTATCTAGTGTGGCAGGAAAATACTTCTATTTGAAGATATTCCATTCTCCATTGACAAAACCTACAATAAAACCATTACTTTCTTCTTGGAATATAAGTGACAACCTGTTATTGGGGAAAGAAAAAATTAGATGACTATTGGATACTAGGAAAATTTCTTTGTTGATTTTATGATGGGGCTACTCAGTATTCATTTTATGGATGCGACAGTTTTTTTATAATGGATCATGGTTTATATTATGTTTTTAGTTTGTATGGTGGTCCTAGGGAAAACTATAAAGCGGAGGTAATGACCTTACATACCCTTCTCTATTGTGCTCTCTAGTTATCAATCAAATCCCTACCTGTCTTCGAAGATTCCAAGGTTACCATAAATTGGGTCAATTATAGATCTTGTCTTAACCCTCCTCTACTTTCCAATTGGTTAAAACACATCAGCGCATTTTCAAAACAATTCAATGATCTATCTATCACCCATATTCGACGTCTTCAAAACAACATGGCAGACATATTGTCTAAGAGATATTTATATATGTAGGCGGGATGGATTCACTTTTATATTTTTAGGAACGATTGTATTGTTGGAAACAAGACCATCTCCCTTCTCTTGACTTAGTTTTTTGTAGGTTTCAATTGTTTTTTCCATGGATATCATGAACTTTGTTCATTTTTGTTACTTAATTTGTATGGACTTGGCTATGGCGATGAAAAGGCAGTGATAAGATAGGACTTTCCTCTGTGTTTTGACTACTCCATTGTTTTATCATAGTTTGTAGTTACTGTATGCTATGATATAGTTATAGTTTTTGTTTAGTTTTTCCTTGACAATGTCGTGTCTTGGCATTTCTGTAAATGTTACAACATCTATCTTATGATATAGTCTATGGGATATTTTCTGTCATTGAGATTGTACTAAGTGTGAGCACAAGAGAAAACAATTTACATATTTGATCTTTGGTACATGTAAACTCGTTTATTAATACAAACTTATTTGATTTTTTTTTTCTTTTTGAAAAAATTCAAGTAACAACATTATAATTTGGAAGAATAATATTATATTAAAGTTAAAAAAATAGCATTATATTAAAATCGAAAAGTAACATTATAAATGAATGAATATAAGTCCAATGGGTCTTGGATAGATGGTGATCGGGTGCTCTGTTAAGGCACTCCTTAATGTGAAGTCACATGTTCAATTCCCCGCCCCAATAAAGGTAATATATTGGACATGATGAATATATAGTCCCACAAGCTTACAAATAAATAAATGAATGAATGAAAATTAAGACTAATGAAATAAAAATGGGAAAAAAATTCTTACTCTTCATAAATTTCATAATGTAACATTATTAAAAAGAAATATTTTTTTAGAAGTCAATCAACATGAATACCACCATGTATCATGACAATTTTAAAATATTTCACTTAAAGATAATCCTTAAGGAATATCCCAAGGAAATAAACTCGACAAAGAGTGGAATCATAAAGTAACTATAATAAACAAAAAAACCACTTTATAACAATGAAAAGATAATAAAAATAAAGGAGGAACAAAATTAGATAAACCCTCTTCCCTCGATTGGGGTGTGGCTATTGGAAAATGTCAACGAAAGGACGGGGGTATGGTCCCTTTGCCACCTAAATCACACGAGGAAAGGAAAGAGGCCAACCTGCACCACCTGTATCACCATTATGACATTTAATTCCACCCTTGGGATGATAATTTCCCATTCCAAGGTGGGGAGGATAGTCTTGCCTCCAAAAGCATTAACGAGCCTTTATGTTAGCCCATTGTCACCTCAACTGGTTTGTCTGCATGCAAAATTGAACTTGGTTTTTTTCCAGAAATTTACCCATTGCAAAGGTGGCTTCCCTCATCTCTCATGGGGAGGTTCTCGGTCCTCCTCTTGGTATTTGTCCAAAGAACCGTTAAATGGCCCATCACCTGTCCAAGATTGAGAAACTCCTTCAAAAAAATCAAGGTCAAGTCTCTCTAGGAGACCCCTCAACTCTGATTGATGTCTTAGCTTTTGATTAACCCGCTATGGTTTGTCTTACATCTCTTTTTGGGGGCATGTCTCATCTAAGTTGTTTATTTAGTTCTAGATTTCTATCAGTCAACTAGGTTTTCTTTTTGGATGTGCTTGGATTTCCAAGCCAACTTAGCTAGATATACTTTTGTAGCTTGTATTCTCTACTATATGGTTTATTTTGACTCAAAAAGACTTCTCTTTCGTCGCTAGTTTAGTTTCCCTGGTGGCAGGAAATGGTAGAAAGGGAATATCATATACTTTGACCTCTAACTTATCATTCCTAATGTTTATTTACCAAAAAAAAAAAAAATAGTTAAACCCTCTATTATTGAAAAATTAAATCAATTACATAAACTATATAAATATTTATTCAATAATCTTTCGTACAATTGAATATGTTTTTCAATATTTATTTATTTGGTTAAAGGATTTTAGATTGAGTGGTTTAGTGGTTTAGTGAACAATTGGTTTCTCTAGCTTAGTGGTTCAACTCTCCAAAAACATGTTGTAACTAAGCTTTACTTATTTTTCTTGTACAAAATTTGATCACTTTAAAAATAGAATATCAAATTCTATCAATTAACATAGCATTATTCTGTGGGTAGCTCAATTGGAAAATTTCACTTGTGCCCGTGGAAAGAGTATTAGTAGGTACCTAGAGATTATAGTGGTACTGGTTCAATTGGAAATGGTCATGAAATTGAAATTTAATGGGAAAATTTCACTTGTGCATGTGGAAAGAGTATTAATAGGCACCTAGAGATTATAGTTGTAGTGGTTGGAATCGATTGCATGTCACACAAGTATAAGATCAACCCAATTACAAATTCATTAGATCAAAAAATAAAAATAAAAATAATAAAAAATTAACATAGTTAAATAATTTGAAAGAAATTTGTGTTAAAAAACTTTAACATGGTTTAAGTAATTTAAAAAAATATATTGCTTCAAAATCCAAACCCCATTTTAAGCTTGTTTATAAATACTTACTCTCTTTTTCAAATAAATGTGGGATTACACTCTCTCTAATAATAGGCTTTCCAAGAAAAATATATTATTCCATCATATATTTTGGGAATAAACTAATCAAATTATATAGTTTGAGTGGGCCTAATGGTTAAGAGCATGTGTTTCCTCCTACGAGGTCACAGGTTCAAAACTAGAGGGAGTAGAGTATGTATGCCTTTGTAGACTTAGCAATCAAATCCTTGCATGAAGATGGATCCCTTATCCTACAAACAAAGAAATCTCATACACCAATTTGGTGTCTAACTTAACTATGACCTTAAAATTAGATAATAATAATAATAATAATAATAAATTTTCTTAAAAAAATATATTAATCCATTATATTTTGGAAATAAACTAATCAAATTATAATAAACTTTCCTCGAAAAATATATGATTCCATCCTATTCACATTTTGGGAATGAACTAATCAAATTATATTCACGAGGACATATTTAATACCAGGGCCTTTGTTTCCCAAACTTCCATTACACCGCAACTCCATCTCTACGAACAAAGTCTAGTTTTCCGTGGTACCCTAATCATGTATTTTTCTTCCAACTTAATCATGTATTTTTGTGAAGGGGTTCAGGAAATTGGCTAGTTACAGTTGCAGCTCATAGTGTTAGTATATACTTTCAAAATCATGAGTGTCATTTTAGTAGTGGGTAACAAGCAATTAGTTATCGTGTTTCAATATAATGATTATGGACTTGTCTAGTCTATGGCGTGGAAATATAACACATTGTTTTTATATTGTTGTGTAGTTTCTTTGAATTTTGAAGAACACCATAAAGGAAACATTTTGGTCATTATATAAAAATGGCATTGATAGCACTCTACCGAGTGAATCGTCTAAATTGGTAATCAAATTGGAAAAATTGAATTGTAGATTATAGTTAATCTATACACTAAATCAATGTACAAGTCTTTTTTATTTGTGGGACAAAGGCTTTCTCCGTGTAATGATTTATTTACTAATATCTATGAAAGTGTAAATATTGTAAATCTCTCTAGATTTGAACTTGTGACTTTTTAAGAGGAAATACATGCTATAGTCAAATATATATGAGTCTATCATTTTATTGGTAATTAATTTGTGTTGCCTATTTAGAAATAATGTGAAAAGTGAAAATATTGAGAGGCATTAAAAAAATGAATATTACAAATCATAATTCAAACAATCCTCTAGTATGCAGAAAGTAACATAATGCAAAGGAAGGTGGTAAGTTGTACCTCCTAGATGAAGAAACAACAAAAGGTCGGAGCAGCCAACTTAAGGTCAAAGGATCTCCTAGCTCCCAAGTTCCAAACAAGATATATGCACAAATAAAACCGACAAAAACCACCAAAATACTTCCTGCAAGGTTATATCAACACAATCATAATCATTGATAATTTATGAACAACATATCAACACCAAAGGACATCAACAATAGAGGAAGGGAATCAAATTTATCATAACATCAAATGACATACAAATAAATGATATACCTTAAGGCATTAAGAGCATCCTCTCCATATTGCAACCTAGTATCCAATCCAAGAAGGATAGCCTCACAAATTAGCAGATCTCTCAAGCTATAATATACTCTATAGAGCTAGCTTTCCCCTTGACATGACTAGTATATATAGGCCTCAGTTTGGCGTCCATGGGAAAATGTATCCGGATGCTTAGGGGGAAGAGAAGCTAGGAAACTTATACAATAATTCACCCCTATCCAACTCATAAAGCAAATCAACCGTGCTGATCTCCTAGGGAATGATAAAAACTAGAAAGTTCATGATGGACATTAGTTTTTATGGGAGAATTTACATCCGTGACTCTAAATATACACTGTGAATTAGGGGAGCAATGCAGGATATACATGGCTAACCAACATCCCTGTTGTAAAAAGCTCAAAAATGAAGGGTACATGCTATGCATCAAGGTCAACAATACAAAGGCTCCTACAACCAGCTCAATCTGGGTAAAATAGGATAATAAAAAATGAATACAATGGAAAGAATGTATAGGGGTTAGTGCAAGCTAATAATGGTTTCTCATGATGTGTTAGTGACAATGCAAACATGGAAAAAACAAATTGCTGACTTTCAGGTATTATTCTAGGTACATTTATAGTGAAATTGAATATGGTCTATGAAGATGAACTGTAGGAAATCAAATTAGCTTTTTGAATATTTAATCTTTATTTATGTGCTTTTTGTATGACCAAATGAAGTTCTAACTTATCTAACATTGATACATTATTCCCCTACAAAATATAATGTCTATGTTCCCATTCGTGTAGGTGATGAGTACCTAAATGGTGGAACATACTAAAGAAGTTTGTACAATTGTAGAGAACATATTCACAACATATTCACATTATGCACAACTATTTTATTTTCAAAATATCAATGCTAATTGTATAATTTTATAAATTATGAAAATAACTATGGCCTTGAAATTATGAATTCATATATTAATGTAGGGTTTAACATAATCAAACATTTTTTTAATATCTCGATTTATGCTAGTGTAACACACACACGCACACACAAAACAAGGTAAGAAAAAGCTATAATAGGAGCAAAAGACATATGTATTTTAATATTATGATATATATTCATTTTATATTCTTTTGAAAATAATGATTATATATACATAAAAATTTAAAAATCTTAACATAATCATGTCAAGCTCTTTAAGACATTTTCGTTGTGCTAAATAATTCCAAAAACATTTACAAAGTGTTATGTCAAAATTGCTTAACTGGCTTTTTATATTTTAGAAAAAATGCATACCCATTATTAGCGAACATGTTTTATAATATCCACACATTATTAGCATATCCAAGTTATTTGAAATTCTATTGTACTTATTTAGTTTGAGCGAAATTATTTCTTGTCACCTATGCATTTACTAGCTTGTTTTAGGACTAGGTTTTGTATGATGATCTTGGCAATTTGAATTGCAAAAATCACTTAAGTGGGGATAAATATCCATTGCAAAAATAATTTAAGTGGGGATTATGCATGGTTAAGAATCTTGTTAGTTTTTATAATTTTTGTAAATTTTAGCAATGTGAGATGCATGATGAAGTAGGTGTTTGATGTTTTTTGTAGATTGATGCCTATTGATGTTTACCAACCATTTAATTTATATGACTAAGCTAGTCTACAAAATTTTATAATTTAGTGAAAGATTCACCAAAAGTTTACTAGATTTTATAATTTAGTGAATGATTTAGTTATAAGTTATATCCACATATTATGTTCTTGATAAAATAGCCTTCAAATTTTTCTATATTCAATGGGGCTACTATACTTGTAAAATCTTAGAAAATATTGTTAATTTTTTTCCTCGTATTTTTGTTGTAGTGCAATTAGTGAATTTGAAATATTTCTATAACATAAGACTTGTAATTCGCATTTATTAAGTTGCACAAAAAATTTAACAAACTCAATATAAATTTAACAAAGCTTAAAATTATAATTCATATTTATATATTTTTAAATAAAAGTTTTTATCCACTCCACTGCAAGTCCCAAGTGTTCTTTACAACTTTTTATCTCATATGTGAAATGACTATATTAAAGTAACGCTCAAACTTTGATTTTTTTTAGTTGGTATAATCATATGTTGGATTTAAATGAACAACTATTTTTTCAAAGTTTTGTTGAACTTATTGTTTAGACCTTCATGTTTGCAAACGAAAAGCTTTCTTGTGAAGCATAGATACTAGGAGAAGGTAAGCTTTCTAATGGATTTAACTTAATGTTTCTCTTGAATAAGAATGTATGGGATTTGTTTAATTTGACACATATTAAGGTTATACTATTTATACAATGAAGTGGTAATATCATTCTTGTATAAGGAGTTGAGGATTGCATCGTTTGGTAGTTGGATTGTTAAATATGGTTTAATCACTTTACCTTATATCTTTAAGGAAAGGATAAATACATTGCATCTAAAAGTTAATTTGTTTTTTCTAATCGTGGAATTAGGTGTTAGTGCCATAGATTTATGTTGTAAGATGCCGCTAATGAGGAGTTGAGTTAGTAAACTTTTAATTAGAGAGATGTGTAGATTATAAATGTAAACTTTGAAATGGGAAGGTGTGTAGATCACAAATTGAATTAGTAAGTAAACTTTGAAATAAAAAAAATGTTTATGACTTGTAGAATGTTGTAAAGACAACAATAATTTTTTAAAATGAAGATCATAGAGTAAAATATTGTAAATATTTATAAGAGTGGAGGTTCCGCGATATACATACATCTATCTAAGTGCTGTGAGCAGATTCAATGATGTGTATAGCATGTTATATTAGTTATTATTTAATAATATTATTTTTTGGGATATGGAATGACTTTGTTGAGTGTATATATAATAATAGTATTTATTTCCATACCACATTGACCACGACTGCGGTCTTCAATCTACGATTACGCTTCGTCATAGTGGCGTTGGCGTTGGGTTGTGGCTCTTCTTCTTACCTATGAGACGATTTTGAAATCATTAATACATAACAGAACGTAATATCTGAGAATTGAAGGAAGCAACGTGTTGCATATCTTGGGGATGTAGTTCAAATGGTAGAGTGCTCACTTTGCATGCGAGAGGTACGGGGTTCGATACCCTGCATCTCCATTCAATTTTACAAGCCATGTTTTGCTTTAAAAATACATTCCATTTCACAAATTTTACAAACCATGTTTTGCCTTAAAAAGATGTCATCCAACACGCAAACGCAAAATCCAATAAAGATTGAAGGGACGAATTCAAATTCAAGGACATGTCAATTTGACAGGTTGTGTGTTCGATTCAATGTGCTTCCAAAGCGCACAGCAAAGTTAAAACAGGAGGGTTTCAATAACTACAAATATAATAAAACGGGAAGTTCATTTTACCATCTTAATTGATCCTTACGTTGCCATTTCGCTTAATTTCAAAATTCAATAAAATATGTTTTTACGAAATAGTGACAAACTCTAAATTAAATATTCCATTATTTTTAATATTATATATTATTTTTTAATCACATAAAAATAATAATTATTTATTTTAAAATTTATTTAATTAAAAAATTAAATACTTTTGCTTCCCACTCATGTTTGATCATTTTCATGGTTTATGTCTTCAAGCCTTACTCTTGTTATCCCTGTTTGTCACTCATATCTAGAGGATTTTTATCATAAAACTATCACGGAATTTGTCTTGAAATCGATATCAATAAACGGTCGTCATACCAAATCAAGTTAAAAATCAGTTATTTTCACTGGATGTAAGCTCTAGACTATGACAATACTACTTTTCATTGCCACTTCTATCATCAAACATGTCGCTTAATATCATTCTTGTATAAGGAGTTGGGAATTGCATCATTTCGTAGTTGGATTGTTAAGTATGGTTTAAGAAAAGGGTAAATACAACAAGGGTTGCAGTTGCAGATTTGCGCAAGGCATGAAGAGAAAAGCACACAAAGGACGTTTCTAGAATTTCTTAGAGGGTATCGAGTTTTCAGGAGGAGATCACATCTTCTAGTACAGGAATAGATTTGTGTATTCCAAATTGAGTGTGAGTAGCAACAAGAAGGCCAAGCAGGAAGGAAAAGGAGTTTTCCAACACTAAAAAGGAGGTTTTATGAAAGAAATCGACATACCTTTGACATTGAATATGTGAACTCTTGTTAGAGAGGAACTTCTTCCAAGATACCTTTGACATATCTTTTACACTGCATCTAAAAGTTAACTTTAAGGGCATCTAAAAGTTAACTTTAAGGAAAGGATAAATACATTGCATCTAAAAGTTAACTCGTTTTTTCTAAGCATGGAATTAGGTGTTAGTGCCATAGATTTATGTTGTAGGATGGCGCTAATGACGAGTTGAATTAGTAAACTTTTAATTAGACAGGTGTGTAGATCACAAATTGTGTTAGTAAGTAAACTTTGAAATGGGAAGGTGTGTAGATGACAAATTGAATTACTAAGTAAACTTTGAAATAGGGAGGTGTTTAATATTGGAAAGACAATAATAATTTTTTAAAATGAGGGTCATGAAGTATTGTAAATATTCATAAGAGTGGAGTTTGAAGGTTCAGCGATATACACACATCTATCTATCTAAGTGTTGTGAGCAGATTCAATGTTGGTGTACATCTATCTATATAAGTGCTATGAGTAGATTCAATGTTGTGTATGGCATATTATATTAGTTATTATTTAATGTTGTGTATGGCATATTATATTAGTGTATATTTGATGATATAATTTTTTGGGATATGGAATGACTTTGTTGAGTGTATATTTGATGATATAATAATATTTATTTCCAAACCACATTGACGAGGACGACTGTGTTCTTCTTCAATCTTTTTTTTTTCAGAAGAAAAAAAACGCTGCATATATTAGATATACCGGTACATTGTCAAATTACATTCTCAGCTGAAAAAAATTCAACGAGAAAACCAACATTGCATAGTCAGATTGTAAAATGCAGATTCAAGGGATGAATAAGCAATTTAGAAAGTTGACTGGCAATCATAATAAGGGGGAAATTAATCAACCCCTACCATAAACCGTTGTACATTCCTGTAAAAACATATATATGATACCAAGGTATCGACAGCATATGATTATGTTCTTAATATGCACAACAAAATTAATAGAGCCGAAAATGAAACAAGGATAAACGATGACAAAAAGGCAGGGTTGCAGTATATTGACCAAAATTCTATCCGGCAGATATGATAAACGAATGTCTTGACAACAAACTCGCTTGTAAAGTGTAACAGGCTCGCTTGTCTAGTATTTAACATGTTCCGACTCGCTTGATAGGAGGAATGCCCAGGTGTAGCAATCACACTTAATAAATATAACCCTGCTAGCTTGTAATGTGATCTGAAGCCAAAAAGTCTGTGAAGACTGAACTAAGGATTGTCGATTGAGAAAAGGATTGTCCAGGCGATAGCAGGCTCTCTTGTCTTAGAATTTCCAGGCTCGCTTGATGTAATATGTTCCGGCTCGCTTGATAGAATAAGTTCCGACTCACTTGATAGAAGGATTGTCTAGGTGTGTAGCAGTCATTCTTAATAAATATATCCATGCTTGCTTTATATGTGATCCGAAGCCAAAAAGTCTGAGAACACTGAACCCTAGTAGAAAGACAAAAAAACAAAAAACAGTTAAGTATATTAGCAGTGCAACATGATCATGGAATGGGAATAGAGGATTCCCAAGTTGGATTTCCATCTCTGTAGTGTGTGATCATCATCACCCCAAATTCAAGCAAAAGACCCTTTTTTGATAACCCATCCGCCCGAGTATTATTTTCTCTAAAGATATGATTAATTGGCGGGCAATTCATTCTTCTCCATAGTCTTTGTGTTCTGTCGAACCAACCTTGGAGGTTCGGTGATAACAAACAAAATCTGTTGGTGATCCATCCAATGACCAGATTAGAGTCCCCATATATATTGACATCCTGAAGAAGAAGTTCTGATGCCGCCCAAAGTCCTCCCCAAAGAGCCATGATCTCAGCCTTATTTTAGACTCGGGGCCACCGTTCCAATAGATATGGATTCGATCTCGGTTGACAGTTTTATCCATATTCCACATCCAGTATAACCCTCCACAGAAGCCCCATCAAAATAGATTGCGGGAATGGCAATCACATGCGGTCTAATGCGATGTGAGTAGTCTACCACCGACACCACATATTGTGGTCGGTCAATCATCCATCTGTTAATGGCCTCATATACCCTGTTCATCTGGAAGGGTTTGTTTTCAAAAATCAGCTGGTTTCTGGCCAGCCAGACCTCCCATATAAGGAAGAATGGGAGTGAATTATAATTTGACTTCAATTTGTCCCATTCAACAGCCGAAGATAGGAAATCGTCAGGGCACCATAAAGGATTCATTAAAAAGGAACTGAATAACCTCCACAATCGTCGAATGATTTGACATGAAAAAAATAGATGTGAGATAGTTTCATCCTCCCTATGGCAAATTGCACATCGACCTGGGCCCTATTGACCCCTCTTCTTGAAGTTCTCCCATGTAAGAATTTTCCCATGCCAAACCAACCACCCGAAGATAGTTATTTTCGTAGGAATTTTCCTACTCCAAAATGGATAGAAATCCCTGGTCACTACCATTTGAGAACTGGATATGATGCCATGATAGATATCTTGAACAATGATCATTTTATCCATAAGAGGACCATTCCAATTAATCAGATCACCTCCAGGAGCGTAACAAAAACCAACTCCCCGAATTCATTACGAAGCAGATTCCATTCGGCAGCGACCTCCCCAATCAATCCCAATTGATTCGCATTCTTGAAAATAGGAGCAGCAAAAGACCATTCACGAATAGTTTGGGAAAGAAGATGTATACCTCTGTGTGCCAGAGAATGAACCAGTTGTTGGGAAGGGCCTGTACAATTATGCAGATAGAGAATGCGTTGGAATCCAATTGGAATGCGACCTCCGTCTCGAAATTGCCAGCATAGACGATGATCAAAATATCTCAGAATTTTCTTGAAACTACCCCAAATGGCAGATATATTTCGAGGAAAAGAAATATCATGACAGCTGAGTCGAAATAAAATATCCCCATCAATATATTTGGATCGGATAATGGCGTTCCATATGCTCGTACCGATGATGGCCCGCCAAAAAGATTTCATCTGAAGGGCACAATTGAAATCACGGGCATTCAGAATGCCCCAACCATCCATATCCTTGGGCCGGCATAATAATTCAAATCTGCAAAGATGATATTTTGTATCCATATTAGCACCACCCCAGAGGAATTTGGTGATAATATAATTTAACTTCTTAATGATACCATCAAGAATATAAAAAAGATGACTCTAGAAAACTATCATCTGAGACAATACAACTTGTATCATTATAAGTCGCCCCCCCATGGATAGCCAGCGATGAGTCCACCTGCCAATGCGGGTCCTAAATTTATCTACCATCCAAAGCCAGTCTCGATTCATGTAACCGCATGGTTTGATTATATATCCCAAGTATTTGAGACCAAGTGTTGCCAATCTGTATTCCACACCCAGAAAATCTGCGATGAACCTTATCTCCTGTATGTCCCCAAATTCATAAATTAGAAATGATTTGCTCTTATTAATACTCAAGCCTGTAGCAGATTCAAAACACAAGAATATTATATGTGTATAGAACCAAGAGTTTCTAATGAGATAACCAAAGATTAATAGGTCATCAACAAATAGAGAATGAGTCAAGGATACAGATTGTGAGAAAGCGAAACCCTTTAAGTAACACCTTTATTCAACATTGTGCATGATCTTGCTAAATCCATCCATTATGAGGATGAAGATTAGCAGAGATAGAGTGCATCCTTGACATAAACCGCGACCTGCTTCGAAAAAATTTGTCGGAATACCATTCACAATAACCGCATATCGAACAGAAGAAATACAAGACATAATCCAGCGAATAATCCGGATTGGAAGGCCAATTTTGAGCAGAGTAATTCTAATGAAGGACCAATCCACAAAATCATATGCCTTATGAAGATCCACTTTCATCATCAAGGCCTCCTTTTTATCCGAGTGCATTGAATGAAGCACCTCCTGTGCTATGGCAATAGCATCATGTATTGATTGACCTTCTAGAAAACCATATTGTTCCTTCGAAATATGCTGAGACAAACAACCTTTAATACAATTTGCTATGATCTTGGAGGTAACCTTATAGATAAGATTACAAAGAGATATCGATCTGAAATCTGAGAAATATTGGGGATTCGAAATTTTTGGGATAAGGGCAATGAAAGTCGAGTTCAGATTTGCAGGAATATGCCCTGAGTACGGAATACCTCCATTAAATCAGTAAGCTCCCCTCCAAGAAGATAAAAAAGTGAATAAAAAATTCTATAGGCCACGCATCCGGCCCTGGGCACTTATCATGAGGAAAATAATTGAGGACCCCAAGAACCACCTTCCGGGTGATGCATTTGTCAATCAGCGCAATGTCCTCGACATCAAAATATCTGTTGGTATGATCGAGGACCCATGTCTAATTCTCAACACTTATCAACTGATCTTTCATATAAAAGGAAGAGAAATATGAAAAGGCTTCCCTTTGGATCTCTGATGTAGTGTGCGCGAAACTGTCATCAAGCCTTTTAATCCGCCAAATGGCATTACGATTCCTTCTGTCATTTGCAGATTTGTGAAAGAAATGTGTGTTGAGATCGCCCTCCTTCAACCATGTTATCATGCTTTTGAGTCGCCATGAGACCTCCTCAATCCGCAGAATCTCCCGCTTCCGGCAACTGAGATGGGATAATAACGTCATAGTAGAATCCACTGGATTAGAAGTCGTGAATGATGCATATAAATCCGCCATATGTTTGTTAATCTCCAATAATTCTTTTTTAAGAGCCTTTTTCTTATTAATTTCCCATGCCTTAGTCTCCTTTTTAATCAATTGAAGTTTGTAATGAAATCTGTCCCAGGGTCAGAGATTATCTGCATCCACTGCATTTTGCCACAACGACTTAACCAGATTTGTATACTCGACGTCCTCGAGCCAAATTCGGTTGAACTTGAACGACCTTCCCTTCATCACGCCACCATCATTCCATGCTAAATTTATAGGCATATGGTCAGAGATATCTGAAATAATGACAACAGAGCAAGGCATACCCCACTAATCCAATAGATTTTCATTAACTAAAGCGTGGTCCAGCCGTTTACCAACGAATGCATCATCCACCCGCTTGTTTGTCCATGTAGGCAACAGTGGTAAAGGACGTATATCAACCATATGAAGATCTAGGAACATATCAATAAGAAAAGAAGAAAGAGGATCCATTCGAGCCGACTGTCCCCAAATTTCATCAGCTTGCAGGGTAACATTAAGGTCCCCCATCAAAATCAAGTTCGGCAGCAAAAGAATATTTGATGCCAACATCCTTTGCCAGAACGATTGTCTATTACAGTATGGGGCATATATGTTGATAATGTAAATAGACTCTGTCTTACCCCTGAGACGACCCTCCAGCAGTATGCCCCCAAAAAAACTGTAGGCTTTAAAGGTTGCCCTGTCAGGATCCCATATGGCAATCAATCCCCCTGAATGACCCACTGAATCCACAACAGTGGCCCTCCATCCAGACTTAATATTCAAAAACAATTTGATAGCTTTCGCCTGCCGACACATAGTCTCTTGACTCAAAAAGATGACAAGATTTTCAGAAAATAGCAGATCCCTCAGGCAATGAGCTTTAGAGGCATTGCCCAAACCCCTAATATTCATAGAGAGGATGTAAGTCATGGCGATTCCACCGCAAGGTTGTGTGCTCTAAGCGCCCTTATGGAATCCCATGAACCTTCACTAACAGTGATGGGAATGTCAGGGAATGTCAATTAGATTCTCTTCATTCTCAGTGAATAGTGAGATAGCCCTGAATTTGCCCCTTGTATATTTATTGGCCACCATCAGATTTCGATCAGAAAAGATATTAGAAGAAGGATGAAGAGAGGGTCTCATATCTTTCAATGAAGGGGGCCTGTCCTGTGCTTCTTCAATCTACGATTACGCTTCGTCATAGTGGCGTTGGCGTTGGGTAGTGGCTCTTCTTCATACCCTATGAGAGGATTTTGAAATCATTAATACATAAAATAATATCTGAGAATTAAAGGAAGCAGCATATTGCACAGCTTGGGGATGTAGCTCACATGGTAGAGCGCTCGCTTTGCATGCGAGAGGTACGGGGTTCGATACCCCGCATCTCCATTTCACTCCAATTGTTTTTTACAAATTTGTTACCATGTAAAATCCAAAAAAGATTCAAGGGACGACGAATTGAACGACATGTCAATTTGACAGAACAGTGGAGGTTGGGAGTGTGTTCGATTCAATTTGACCCACGAGCTTCCAAACCGCAGAGCGAGGGGTTCAATAACTACAACAAACTACAGGTGGTTTGAAAACTCCCAATTTAATAAAACGGCGGGAAGGGTTTTGGTGCTGAAAGAAATGAGACGGAAGTTTCAAAATCCCTAATCTAATAAAACGGAAGTATTGATCCTGGTTTTAAGCAACAGGATGTTTCGAAACAGTCAATGAATTCCCACATAATGGGATCTGGTGAGGTGAGAGCACTGATCATTGTGACAATTCCAAAAATGTCTAGTAATTTTACGAATGACAAATTGGAGATGCGGGGTATCGATCCCCGTACCTCTCGCATGCTAAGCGAGCGCTCTACCATCTGAGCTACATCCCCGTATAAAATGTGGAATTGTTGGATATCTACTGTTGCTATATTTGATCTGCTCCCCTCCCCTCTCCCATTGGGAAAACATGCTATTAGTATTTTTGATAACGTGAATGCTGTCTCCAGTGATTGAGGTTGTCCACCATCTTTATCGATATGCTGTATGTATGTTGTCCGGTAGCTTGGGGTTTTTCTTGTCCATTACATTACGGAATTTCATTTCTTGTAATTATCACAAATCTTGGAGAATTAGAATTTCATTTCTTGTAATTATCACGAATCTTGGAGAATTAGAATTTCATTTCTCGTAATTATCACAAATCCAATCCAATCCAATTGCGGGCTTTAATTTTTAATGTTTCTTTCTTGTTAACAACAAATGCATTCTTAATCGCTGGATGCATCGATGCCACCAAGTTTTCATGGGAATTCAACAATTTCCATCCAAAACGTAATAAGTAAAACATAAACAAATAGAAGCAGTCGATCCAGTATAATAACCACTAGTTGCTGCAGTCCCACCACAGGTCTTTCGCCTAGCATCTCCTCCTGTTTCGAGTTTTTGTAAATCTGTAGTTGTTCCAACTTTATGGGCATCCCATGAAGCAACAGTTCCATCAGCAGGAGCGTTTCTCTAAATGCTACAAAGAATTCCCTTAGCACTGGGTCCTGGCCATGATTCCAAAAAATACTTTGCCTACAGCACTAGACCAGAAGTAGTAGTTACAGGTCCAACAGCAGTCGATGATGCAATTTATTCAATGGAGTGTGTAGATTCAGAAATAGGTAAATCTATCATTAAACCCTCTTCCCCTTTTTGCAATTAATTTGAGACCCGACCTGTGTATTTGTTTATCATTAACAAATGCTTGTATAAAAAAATTCTGGGCAGAGGGGAGTTCTGCAAGATTTAGAGGAGAGTTCTCCCTAGCATTGCAATGAAGTCTGACGAGCCATGAATTCTGTTAGAGATGAGATGATGAACGAGATGAAAATTGATGGAGAAGTGAAATTGCTTCTCGTTGGTCTCTGTCTGAAGATGCATCTGCTGGCCGTAGAGACCATGGATTGATGGCAGCTTAAGAGGTTTTCAGGGGAATTTTGGGCACGCAGATGCTCCATATTGAATGGGAGCTTAAGAGGTTTTCAGGGGACTTGTAAGTGTGGATCTTTGGGGGAGTGGAAAAGGAGCTCGATGGTCTCTGCCTGAAGGTGCATCTGCTGGCCGTAGAGACCATGGATTAATGGGAGCTTAAGAGGTTTTCAGGGACTTTTGGCCACGTGTTTCGACCTCTCATTTTTAGGTTCCTTCCCATCTGAATGGCACTCACGGACTATATAGCTGGAACCCTTTGAGGACAAGTTGTTGTAGCTGTTGGTTACCAGAAACGGAACGTTACCAGGCGTTCTGGAAAAAAACGGTGCTAGAAACGCAACGGCCGGGGAAACGCCGTTCTGTACGGTCGTTTCCGTTCTCAGCCCAGAAACCGGTTTCTTGCGAAACTGATTGTTTCTTATCACCGTTTCTCCACCGTTTCCTACAGTCTGGCCTTAACGAACTGTGAAACTGGTTGTTTCTGCCTTAACTGCAGTTCCCAAAACTCAAGTAATCTGTTCCAAAACTACAGAGGGTTTTTTTATAAATTGTAAATTCATAAAAACAGATTTTGTTATAAATTGTAAGTTCATAAACGCTCGAACTCTCCAGCTCTTAAACTTGAGTGATTATCTATAAACTATGCGTATTCTGTTCCAGAGGTTTTTTAATCAATTTTAAATTCATAAGAACTCGAACGCTCTAGATCTGAAACTCTAGTTGATCATCTATAAACTGTGCGCATGCAAAAGAAACTCCAGTTGTTATTGCGAGAAGCAATGTTTTTGAATTATTTAAGAGGCAGAGCAGAGTCTATTACCATTCACCGGATACAAGGAAAGCGCAGATTAGAGCCAATTGAGCAACTTCATGCACCAGCGAGTTAGCTTCAGCGCCATCTCGATTTCAGCGTTGGCCTTTTAGCAATTTCAGCGTTCAACATCGATCTCATCTTTCAGGTGAGTCCATCGGACTAGTGATTCCTAAAAATTTGATTGGTTGTGAGGTAAACTTTGTAAAGAATTTGTTTAAATTTCTATGAACCTGTACCTGCGTAAGTGGATTTGAAAACTGGACGCTTTGCTGTAATTTCAGTGCTTTATTTACATATAAAACAGTGATAGTTTCAATTCTTTGTTTAAAACCCGCGTCCGCCCCTAGCTTCTCCAGGGCATAGCTTGCTCTTGGATGTTCTTTTCTGATTTATTATTAGGTTTGCTATTCAAAAACATCCTTGGAATGTGACTATGCTCATAAACATTCCCCTGCTCTTCAAGGTCTGTTGCTCTTGCTCTCGGATCGTGACCATGCTCAAACAGACACTGCCTTACGTCTGATTTTTGTAATTCCAGAGTTCAGGACTCTAGAGGGCTATTGTTTGCAGTTACGCATTTAGATTACATGAAAAGAGCTTTTAAGTTTTAGTATTTATGGTACAGCTCCCTGTATAAGAGGCTATCTAATGTCAGTATAGAGAATCATATGTTCTCCTCTTGTTCAGGCTATACTAGTTTTCTAAGATCTTTTCGTTAATAGCAGAGGCTCAATTAGTTTTAGGACTGTGCTCATGCTTAGACTGTTCACTTGCTTTCTGGTCTGTATTTATCATATCTAATAGGATGATTTGCTGAGAGTGTTATATTATTTCTTCTGTTCAGTGAGATGGATCATGACTATGCACTTTAACTCTACCGATTTCTCTGATAATTGAGATTATGCATGAGAAAAATCCAGTTTAAGACTCTAAATTAGGCTTGTATCTCTTATAAACCAAACAGGTTTGATAATTCTATTTGCCAAAATTTCAGGCTGTTCAGTGAGATGGATTACGCACTTTAACTCTTTTAATTTTTCTGCTATGCATGAGAAAACGTTGGTTTAAGACTCTAAATTAGGCATGTATCTCTTATAAACCCAATAATTATGATACTTTTATTTGCCAAAATTTCAGGCCATTAAATGAAGATGAGCTGAGGGCTAATATCCCCAGGTGATATCACAAAAATAAATAGTTTATTTCTGAATTTGATTGCTTAGTACTCCTTAAGTAGCAAAATTAAGCGTTTTGTCTTAGAGAAAACCAGAGAAGAAAAGTTTCCCTAGCTTATATCTAATTCTGGGTATATATGAATTCTAAGGTAAAATAATTAGGATAAATTTTAAAAAGATTGTTGAGGTGATAGTGCAGTTTCAGAGAAAAAAAAGTTGAAATAGCCATTCGTGATGAAGATTCAAAACTTGAATGTTAACAGTGAGGAGGGATTTCAAATCTGGCATATAAAATATGCTTTTGTTAAATTGTTTCTGTTAATGAAATAACCTTTTCCCTTGTTGAAGATTTTATAAGTAATTTTTTGATGATAACGTGGGTAATTTAATTCGGTAACTGTTTGACAATTTTTTACAAAGGGTGTATTAAACTGTTTTAACTAATAATATTATTTTCTTTAGAAATAAACAATGAAAAATCCCTTAATTTAGAAACTTCCATCTGCCATAACCTTTTTTGGCCAGTTCATCCATGTTCATATATTTAAAATAGATATTCAAACACAATCATATATTATTATTATTATAAATATAATTATAATATTTTTTAACTAATAATAATATAATTATTTAATTAAAAAATAAAAACATATCATCCCAAAATGTAAATTTAAGTAAGTATATCCTTTAATTTAGTATTTAAAAGAAATTGAAATCAAATATCAAGAAGGAAATAGAGGTGGAAACTGAATAAAAAACACTGATGGCACAAACAACTTTAGTGGAAAAATCAATCAGTTTCATTACATCTGGTCAAGGCTCCTTGGCAAAATATTTTTCATTTATGAAAAAATTTTACTTTTATGGAAAGGATAATAATTATTGAGGTTAGGTGGCGGTTTTAATTTTTCAGTTTTATTTTTGGGAGATATGTTATTTTGTGTGATAAAAATCTAAATATTTTGAAATTTTGAGGATTAATTTTTATAATTATGAATTTATAGAGAATTTCAATATCTTGTTATTGAAGTGAATAGTAAAAGTTGTTGTAATTTGATACTAAGTTTTGCTAAAAATATTGTGGTAAATATATGAAATTACTAATTCACTAATTACTATATAAAATAAATAAATAAATATCATGAAAGAAAAACACAAAAATCAATCAATTTCATTATATCTTGTCAATGGGCACTCACCCTCCATATATTTCTATTTTTATTTGATGAAAAAGGTTTTAACTTTGGGGAAAAACAAAGAAATTAACCAAAGGTTGAAAACAAAATAACCAAAGAGTGTAGTTTTCCTTTCTAATAGGTTCTTGCTAAGACATGTTTGTATATGTAATGTGATTATCTACTTTGATTCTTAGGAATAAGAGGTGGATGTCGTTCGACTTAGGTAATACTAGATTGCTACACTGAACCTCATAATGGAAGATGGTTTGCGGTTTGTTGTCTTCGTTTCTATCTAGATTCAAAACTCTACCTATGATATGTTTGTCTCTATAGCTATTATTGAAGTTGCCTACTGAGGTGGAGGAATTGCTCCGACAACCAAAAGTGGCCGAAATTTGGGAATTTTTTTTATAAGAAATCTTGCAGTAGCAATGTTTGAATGTTATCCATCAAAACTTGAATGTTATCAGTGAGGAGGGACTCCAAATTTGGCATATAAAATATGTCTTTGTTAAACCTTTTTCTGCTAACGAAACAACTTTTCCCTGCACTTGTTGAAGCTTTTATAGGTAATTTCATGATGATGATGTGGGTAATTCAATTCTGTAACAGTTGACAATTTTTTACAAAGTGTGTATTACACTGTATTAACTAAGAATATTATTTTCTCCAAAAATAAACATTGAGAAATGCCTTAACCTAGGAACTTCCATCTTCCATGACATATTTGGCAAGTTTATCCATGTTCATATATTTGAAATATCGTCTTACAGTCACCAGTCTTGTGTCCTATGGAAATCAAAATTCATCACTAATTTGGACACTAACTACAGTCTATTAACCAATTACATGAAAACTCCTTGCAACCTAAATTATATTTTCTAAAGATTGCTAAATATCACCAATAAGAACTGTCGCAGTATACAAGATTTCTCTACGCATAGTTGAATGATTTTATTACAGTATAGTGTGAAAATAATTCTCAAAATAGAGCATTACCTGTAGAATTTCTAGATGGAAGTGCTCTTGCCTTGAAAATTCTCACAAAAAGATATGGCATTTTCTCAACCAAATCATAAGTAAGCCTCTCATTATGGCCTGTATAAGAACTGCCCAAATCCTTCATGAGATATTTTGTAGTCATGACTAAGGGTCGGGCCATGGTTAGTCTCTCAAAATGATGCATTGCTACTGTTGAAGCCCCAATAGGAGGGATCGACCCAACATTGTAACATTAACATGACTTGATCAAGAGGGGTATTCATAGATCATTATCATTGTAATTTTATACTAAAGGAAATGAGTAACAATGTAAAATTGAAAACTTTGATATTTGGAAATAGAAAAGCCCTTACTTTCAAGAAGAGATTTTTTTAGAAAATTGTAAATAAGAATGTATAAGAGAAATTTTTAAAGGATAAATGAATCTGGAAAATACAAATTTACAACTCCATGGGATATATGACTAACTATGTGGATAAACTAAAGACAAAAAGGACCATGTGGGTCATGATTTCATACAATATCTTTCAACCTGGATCAAAATATCACTTCCATTGTTTATTGACTTTCCTTTCCTTTTTTTTTAACTAGCATAATATTGCTAGATTGTAATTGTTTTTCAAGGTTAGTCATTGGTGTTTTAGTCTGCAAATGCAGTTATGTAAAAACTTTGGACTTGGAATGTCAAACTATGCTATGAAAATGGTGAACATATGCAGTCGCTACCATGAAAACAATTTGTAACAATTCATCTCTCATTAGTTAGTTTCTAAATGGACGACTCTCATAGTTAATCTTTTTACTTAATGTTAGTTAGTTTATGAGTTATAGAAAACATTGGTCATCACTTTTCATGTTACATTAAAAAAGTGTGAAGGTTTAAAATACACGTCTTCTATTTTAAGTTGTGCATTAAAATGCAATACATGAATTATTGTAAAATATTTGAAAATAGGTCCATGATACATGAAATGAAAATAAGATGTGAAATATGCCAAGTTAATTTAAGAAAAAACAAGAAGAGTTAATCCGCAGTGTTATCAGATTCCATTTAATGATTTGTTTTTGTTTTTTATATAGGTTTTTGTTATCTCTTCAAAATTTTAGTTAATTATACTTTTCAAATTAAGTATGAGTTTATTTTTATTTTTTTTAACTAATTTATTTGTATAAATTGTGCAGAATAAAATTGGAAGAAATTTTTCATTTCTCATTGCAATGGAAGAAAGTTCATCAGCGTCACAAAGTAGACCACCCCTTTCTCAACAAAGTTCTTCCACAATGGAATAAAAAAAAATCCAAATGAAAGAATATCAAGAAGCAAAAAAAGCCTTTGAAGCAAGGCTATGGGCAGTGGTAACATGCATTCAATCTTATAGTGGAGGAGCAAGTGGAACAACTGGTTCAAAAGTTTGGTTGTGCCCTTATTGTAAAAAAAAAAAAACAGGGGATGTAGGAAGAGTTCGATGGCATTTAATTGGAATGGGGAAAAAAGCACAATCGGTTTTATGTGACAGTGTACCTAAAACAGAGAAAGCTTCTCTAATTAAGCAATTTAATGAAGTTGAAAAGTTGAGACATATTGCTGAAGGTTTCATTCAAACCAACAACAATCCTAGTGAATTGAAAACTGGTGGTCCACACTCTCATTCTCAACATCAAGTTTATGTTCCCCACCTTCAAAACTTATGGGATGTAAAAGGGAGGGGAAATCTTGATGCATCCATCGGACGATTCTTTTTCGCAAATGGCATAGCTTTCAATGTTTGCAGGTCTCCTTATTGGAAGGAAATGGTAAGGGATCTAGTTAACAATGCTCCTAAAGGTTACAAGCCTCCTAGTTATGAAAAAATGAGGACAACAGTGTTATGTGATGAGAGGGCTCGGGTTGAAGCTAGACTTCATGACATTAAAGATAGTTGGAAGGAATCTGGGGTCTCCATTGTCTCAGATGGTTGGACAGATGTCAATCATCGTCCCCTTATCAATATTTTGGTTTCTAGTCCGAAAGGAGTTATGTTCTTAAAATCCCATGATACCACAGGAAAGACAAAAGATGGTCCATATCTTATGGGTCTTCTCAAAGAGGCAATAGAGGAGGTTGGAAGAGAAAATGTTGTCCACATTGTTACAGATAGTGCCTCAAACAATGTCCTTGCTGGTGGGTTGATTGAGGATGAATATCCAACAATTTTTTGGACTCCTTGTTCTGTGCACTGCATGAATTTGCTCTTAAAAGATATTAATAACATTGCATGGGTTAATAAAACTATAATTGAAGCAAAGATGCTACAAAACTTTATTGTAAATCATGCAGCATCCATAGCAATTTATAGGAAATATGCAAAACTTCAGCTTCTTCAATGTGCCGAAACTAGATTTGCATCAGCATTCATTATGCTTCAACGCCTTATTAAAATGCATCAATCTTTGAGAGAGATGGTGGTATCAATGGATTGGCATAGGTGGAAGGGTTCTCATATTGGGGATGGCCCAAAAGTTGAGGACATTATTATTGGTCTTTCTTCTGAGGATTTTTGGAGGAGAGTGGAAGATATTTTCACCCTTATTACACCTATTGTTTCCACTCTTCGCATATTTGATAGTGATCAACCATGCTTAGGGGATGTTTTTGAGAGTATGGATCAAATGAGGGAGAAGCTTCATGACATAACAGAAGATGAAAATTCTAGGATTGATATAGACACCAGAAATGAAGTGTGGGAACTTAGTTTGACAAGGTGGAAAATGCTTCATAGCCCTCTTCATTCAATTGCATTCCTACTCAATCCTAAATGGTTTCATAAGAAACCATCTTCAGATGTCGAGGTGATGCAGAACTGGAACACTTTTATAAGTAGGTGTTACGATCGTCAGGATCGCACTACTTTACGGCTTGAGTTAGGAAAGTACTTGAGATCAGAAGACCACTTTGCAAATGAAGATTGTGCATACAACAGAGAACAACTTGGACCCATAGACTTCTGGATGCAATATGGTACAGGAACCCCCTTGCTTCATCGATTGGCTATCCGTTTGCTTTCACAGGTATGCTCAATAACAAATACCCTTAATGTATTGATTTATTGTTTAAACAATTAAGTCTAATGTTCATTTTGTATTATTTTCCTTTTTAAATTTCAAATGACTATGACCAACATAATGTTAATTTTATTTCATAGGTGACTAGTTCCTCTGCGTGTGAAAGAAATTGGAGTGAATATGCTTTTATCCATTCAACGAAGAGGAATCGCCTAGGCACAAAAATGGCACAAGATTTGGTGTTTGTACATTCAAATCTACGTTTGTTATCTCGACAACAACTAGAATACAAAACTGGACCCACGAGAATGTGGGATTATGGTGGTTCACAAGATGATGGAGATGCTGAGCTTCCACTTGAGGTGTTACAAGATAATGTTGAAGACATGCTTGATGATACCACAAAGTCTATTGACCAAAACAATGATTTTGGAATTGGCTCAAGCTCAACAACCATTCAAGAAAATGAGCTTGAAAATCTAGATTATTAGGTTTACTTTCATTTTGCATATGAACTGTTAGAAGTGACTTTAGAGATACATATATATTCAAAACTATACATTTAATTATTTATATTTCAAATTTCTTATTCTTATAAATTTTCTCTATTTTCTTGGAATTAATGATAGGCTAAATTTTTTGATCTACCAAATTCTCACTCCTTTCTTAAAACTAAATCACTATTTATGAATGTTTGTTTACAATTTCACAAGGTGAAACATTGATGTTAATGATTAATGCTTTGTTTTATATTGTTAACATTTAATTATGTTTTTTTCTCTCTCCTCGTTTCTTATAAGCGAAACCTCTAAACACCGTTTCTCGTTGCGTTCTCGTTTCTCGTTTCGTTTCCCGTTTCTCGTTTCTGGTAACATAGGTGGCTATTGTTGAATCATAAAGCTGGTACCCAATGTGGACATTTTTGTGGCTTTTGGTGGCTATTGTTGAATCTTTTAGCTGGAACCCATCGAGGTGAGTTGTTCTGCTTCTGGTGGCTATTGTTGATTCATTATGCTGGTACCCAATGTGCACAATTTGTTTATGGTTTTTGGTGGCTTCTGTTGATTCATAATGCTGGTACCCAATGTGGACAACTTCCTGTGGCTTTTGGTGGCTATTGTTGGTACATGAGTGCTGTTATTTCTGTCGTTTGCATACATGGTGGTGTGGTGATGATGGAGGGAGGTGTCGCTTAGGGAGGGCCTGGGTGCAGGCGGTGGTGATGTGAGATGTTTTTGCTGTGCGGTGTTTGTGCGCTGGGGACACGGGGGTTGGGATGGTGGCTGTGAGTTGGAAGTCCATTCTGTCCCATTTCTGTGCGCGCATCTTGCTTGAGGCTGATGATTTTTCGTTATTTCATGCTGCTGCCATGAGACTTGTGGCGATGGTGGTCATTCTCAGATTGCCATAGCTGTTGCTGCTGCAATTTCTGCCGGCTTACTGATTTTTCCGATTGGCCTTTCGATATTCTCTGGTCATTTTTGAATTGTTTTCCGGCTCAATTCAATCTGTCTTTGGCAGCGTTACTGATTCAATCGCCATTTCCGGTCGGTGGACACATTTATTAGTGGCATCGATTTTTGCTGTCCTATTAATGATTCGTGCAGGTGTCTGTTACATGCTCCTCATCCGGAGATTTTTCATATCCATATTCGGGATTAGTGCGAGATTTCCTGGATCTGTACTTGCATTGGGTACTTGGATTGTCGTTGAATGACCTTTGTCTGATTCTTCAGGAGGGTCTTGTCATCACCTTTCATCGCATCAATTGCCGTTTGAACCTACCCGTTACTTTTTTTTAAATCTTTTGCATCGCTCTGCCACGTGTGATTGCATTCCCCCTGCAGGAATCACTAATCTGGATTTGATATCTGATGCCTGGTTGGGGTTGGTATTTAGCTTGTCGGCAGGTCTGCTTACAAATGGCACTTGCACAGAATGGTTTGCGCTCCCCTCGTACACGATAGCAATGGAATATGGATGTATGCAACATTGATTCGCTTTAGCATTTCCCCTGCTGGTGATCGCAATCTGGTTTTGTAATCTGATGCCTGGAGGGGGTCGCTCTCTGGATCAATGAACTGTCTGCCTTCTGATGCTCCTTGAAATTACGATGGATCCCGGTATTTTACAGTTGGCTGATCTTTCTTTTTCATTTGCACCGGGTATTTGCCTGGATTGGGATGCTGATGAGTTTAAATGGCGACTGGATATTTCATATCCATTTGATCCTGGATCTGTTTGGCATGCCGGTCATGCCGGTTGGAAGTAGTTGGGTGCCAGATCTCCGGATCGAGCTGGGGAGCCGGATCTCCCCCAATCATGGGGATCAGATTTCATAGTCTTCATGCGCCTTTTTGTTTTTCTGGACCGTCTTTCTTATATCAAGCGAGCCTGTTTTATCCTTTTTTGGCGTACAGGGATTTTGATTTTGTCCTGAGCTGGTTTTCTTCTTCAAGCGAGCCTGTCAATTTTCATCAAGCGTGCCGGATCTACATATGTCAAGCGAGCATGATGAATTACAAGCGAGCCAGCTTTTTTATACAAGGGTTGTGCTTTGCAAGTGGGATCGGAATCGCTCAAGTTTTCAAGTGAGCCTGATTTGGTGTTTGCACAAGCGACACTACCTCATATCTGTCTTGGAAGACACTATGGAACTCACCTTTTGTTAGCTTTTTTCTATACAGTTATCTTTTATTATCCTCTTTAACATGAATATGATGCTGCTGTATTTCCTTGGATGTTCTTTTCTATGTATACAGGGATGATCTCGTGGGTTGGTTTCATACCACCCGTTATGTTGTTCGCCATGAACATCGGATTACTTCTTTTCAGAAGTACATTTTGGATGTATATGGGTTTATGGGGTTTTCTCGCTGCTTTTTATAACAGTTTGAGAATGTATTGATGATCATGTACTGTCATATATTTCTTTTAATATATATAGCGTTTTTTTCCTCTGAAAAAAAAAACACTTTTGGTGAAAGAAGTGTGTATGGCCAATTCGACTGATGGATTAAATGATGCTTTACTGCGATGATTTTTGCCAAAGCTACACAGAAAGATAACCGTCCTCCGAACGTCGATTAGACCGGTGCGCTGCAGTCAAACCAATACAACTGTTTTGAATTCTGGCTTAAAAAGCAGGAAATTTGTTTTCCCTTGTCGGGACTTGAACCTGGGTCTCTCGGGGGAGAGTCGAGTATCCTAACCAACTAGACTATAACACAATTAGACTACAAAAGAATCTGAAATCTTGAATTGGGATTTCAGTTAATTTTCCATTTTCCAGTTTAATCCGTTTATTTCTACATTGCATTTCCTATCTTAATTGTTGTCAATAAGATATGGAAATAAAACGGTCAATGGGTAAATTTTTCACCACCACTCGATCCCACCAAGTTATGTTCTACACACTGTCAGTTTCCGCTTTATTTCCCTTCCACCTTTTACCATACTCTATTTTAATTTTATCAGCTTTTAGTATTCAGCATGTAAGTTAGTGTCGTTTTTTTCGAAACCAATATGGTGGGAAATTTTATATTAATAACCGAGCTTACAACAATAATTATAATGAGCAATTGTTTCAAAAGGTGCAAAAAGAAGTTGATAGGATTATTAAATTGAAAAAATAACATTAACTTAAATAATTAAACAAATAATAAAATAAATAAAAATTGATGTATTAAAATTTTAGTTTTTTTTTATGTTTTTCTAAATATATATATAAAGAGATTTGTAACGCTGATATGTTTTGTAATTTCCATCAACAACAAGAATATATCTATGTATATAAAAACCATGCAAAAATCTTCAAAAAACCAAATTAACACTTTTTGTTTAAACCGAGCTCCACTCTTGTATCATTGTCCCTCTTCAAAGCATACTTTATGTGATATATGTTATTGGTCCAAAACATAAAAAAGTAATCTAAACAATAGAAATACCTACAAAAATATTGCAACTCTCAAGGATAAATGCTCCTCTTGTCAATGGCAAGAAATTACAATATCAGTAATATCAACAATGACTCTGCCTTTGCATTGTATATTGAAAGGTTTTCAGTGCAGTTGATAAGTAAATAGGTTACTCTGCCTTTGCCTTGTATATTGAAAGGTTTTCAGTGCAGTTGATAAGTAAATAGGTTACTATGCCTTTGCATTGTATATTGAAAGGTTTTCAGTGCAGTTGATAAGTAAATAGGTTACTCTGCCTTTGGTCTTTTTTTTTTGGAATATCTGGTATATGTAGATTAGTTGTTGAGATAGAATTTGAGTTTATTGAATGTGTTCAAGAAATTAAGTAGATTTATGTACTTTTAAATTTCAATTATCACTTTAGATTTATTTTAATTTTGGGTTTATCAAATATTGGGAGAGATATATATTTAATTTATTTTATTTTATTTTTATTTTTTATGTAATTTGATCTAGTCAAAATACTTGTATAACATAACATGATATAATCTTACAACAACTTTTCCATACCAAGTTATACAAATAAATCAAAACATAAAACATTTAAATTCAAACAGGAAATTCTAAACTTAACTTTGCTTCTTGAAAAGTCTTTTGAAGATAAAAAATAATCTGCTTTTAACACATTCATACGGAACTCAATACAACTCCAAACATTTAAAAATATAGATAATAATTTATTGGGATACATTTTGATTTTTTTTTTAAGTATGTTCAATACTCACATTTTTAAATATTTACTTTTTTAAGGAAAAGTGCTCTTGTGTAATTAGCTATTTTAAAATATATATATATATATATATATATATATATTAGAAAATATCTATGTGTTTTTTTATTCTTTTTCTGTCCTTCGCCCTTTTTTTAATAGAATTTTACTTCAAAAAAAGTCATTATGTTTTTTATTATTTTTGATTAATAAAAAAAACAATAATTTTTTCTTTCTAAAAATACCTCACTAGCTTTAGCTAACTCAAACAACAATTTAAAGTCGTTACAATATATTACTTGCATTACTTATCTCAAACAACCATTTAAAATGGTTACTATATTTTAAACTATGTACTTTAAATGATTTTACATTCAAAGTAGTTACAATATATTTGAAGTGTACTTCAAATGATTTTACGTTTAAAGTGGTTACAATATATTTTAAGTTGTGTACTTTAGATGATTTTATATTTTGAATGTTAAATAATTTTAAGTTCTTCAATATAATATTAAATATCTTATATAATAAATTGTATACTCATCTAATGAATTAAAACGTATTTTTCACTTAAATAATGAAACCATGAGAACATCATTAAATTTATGTGAAATGAATATGAATATTCATTGGCAAAATTCTCGAATTAATATGAACATATATGTAAGGTAGCTTTACATATTCTAGCATGGCTCGAGTGCATTCATCTAATATTTTAATTGCTATTTACCAACAAACTAATTAACAAACTAGACCCAACTGAATTTATGCACCCCGTTTAACGTTTATTACTGCTCCACATCGTGACGGGTGTAAAATTAAGTGTTAGCTCCTTTTCAAGATGTGTGTCCTACTACCTCTCCACCTACTATTTTGATTACATAATTAGAGTGGGTTCATGTGACCAACTGCTGATCAAATATTTTTGTTAGAAATTTGTTTCTTGATCTTCTTTTAAGTTTAAAATTGTAAATTTTAAGTTTACTTCTGAGTTTGGTGTGCTTGCTATAGAGATGTAACAAGTTGATGAACAAAAACGCAATGTGATTGTGATGCAGCAAGATGATAAACAAAAGCCCAAGAAGAAAGCTGCAAAATAAAATTATTGCGCAATATTGCAAAGAAGTATTATAGTTTGTATTCAATATCTGCTAGGGAAGATGCTAGTCTCAATTTCAATTGGATCACATGGATCTCTTGGCAAAAGAAAGAGTAGATTGAAATATGTAATTTTTCATGTACACGTTCCTTTGAGGATATCTATAATCAGACAAGTCTTTGAAGAATCATTCATTTCCATAGATCATTTCTATGTATAGATTCTGCTCGGTAATAATATTTGTTCCAAGGGCCTTACATTGTAATTTATATTATAAATAGATATTGAGATTCCCGGAAGCATTTTTCTCTCTTGTGCATACAGTAAATAAACTTGGTTGACTTGTTTTTTTATTGCCACATCTGAGTTATGTGTACATGTTGCAAAAGTTAGGGAAGGAAATTAGTTTGGAGCTATCTATATCAATAATATAATTACAGAAAAATATACAATATACAAATAAATTTCGAGCATAGAAACAGATAAAATATTTAAATAAATACCTGAAAAGCTATAGAAGTTGGGATAAATTACAAGTGTAAATGGTAAATGGGACCAAAAGATGAAATCATGCTCAAAACATTATGCTCCTAAGGTGTATCCTATCCTATCTCATGTAAATTGCAACGAAATACAGATGGCAACATGCATAACAACTTGACTGAGGGTTTATATTACATAATATGCACTTCAACAAGGGCGTGATCTCAAATGGTAACTTCCAAGCTTCCATCAAGAACATAAACCATGAATAGAATTGTCCACAACAGTCAGGTCATAGACTAAATGTTAAACAGTAAAACATCAAATTCATCTCAAATGGTAACTTCCAAGATTCCATCAAGAACATAAACCATGAATAGAATTGTCCACAACAGTCAAGTCATAGACTAAATGGTAAACAGTAAAACATCAAATTCATCGATGCCCAAAGTATATTACTCAACCTTCATGCCTAGTATGTTTGTGTGAAAAAATAAAAAGAAATTCAAGCCATTAACCTAAAATATAGATAATGATGTCTCAAGAAAGGTTATAGTTGGTCAAGACAAAGACACAACACATTCTCCAAGCCATTGAAGAAAGCAAAATACAGACTTCCTAAAGCGGACAATGAAAAGCAATAACTTGTGATACACATTGAACCAAAAGCCTCCGTGTGATTGAATGAGGAAACTACTAAAATACAAAAGTTATCATACCTTATTGCAGCCAACCAATCTCTCCTTGATGGGATACTATTACATTTTTTTTGTTATAATTCCTTTTTACGATAATAGATTGTAACATGGAAATGTACACCCTCTTTTCTACTACAAAACTTCTTTGAAGTCACATCCATAAATTTTCACATTAAATAAATACACGGAAAAATCCCATTAAAATTAAAATAATAATAATTAAAAAAAACATTTTTTCAATCACAAACTTTAAAAAAAAAATTATTAAGAGAAAAAGCAAAGATTTCTGACCTATATTCTTCAAGAGGAGTTAAGGATAAGGTTTTACAAGTTTTAGCTCTAATTTCAATGCTTTTGCAGAGGACTCTCTCATATGCATTCTTGAATGATAATCCAGTAAAATGTAATATTCCCAATTAGCCCAAGCTAATGGGAATATTCATTTTTGTTTTACTTTTTTGTTTCATGAATAATTGTGTAAAGGAGGATTATAAAAACTCCTAAAACAGTAAATAAATCAATGCCACATGTGAACAAGGCTAAATCTGGGCTATTTGGATGAGCACCCTTAGGTGTGAAAGGGGTTGAATTTTTTGACTGGGTCAACCATGACCAAATCAACAACGATGTCTTGGAGGAGTGGCCATCATTGAGGCATAACGCAGTTTTAGATGGAGGTGGCTCATGTGAAATGAGCTATTTCATTGAGATGGTTTAGGGTTATGCAAGCTCTCAAACTTATAAAAGGAAGAGGATGGCAACATGGGAAGGTTGTTGATGATTATGTTATTTCTGAAGATTTTGTCTGTTTAGACATTTCTTATTCTCCTTGCTGTTTAGCAGAGAATAGTGTTGTTTAGCACTGGGTGTTCCTGATCGAGAATCCCACCTCTTTCCTTGAGAGGCCTCTTAGAAGAGTCTTGCATTTCTTGTCCACTATCAGGCATTTGGCCAAGCTCTTCTTCCAACTACAACATAGATCCTATTGAGGGTTTGGTTGTCTTTGTAAGCTGCAGCAAGTGGAGGCTAGTTCTACTCAGATCTAGGCCATTCTGGTGCCTCTTTTTTAGTGGGGAAGGCTTCTATCCCATTGGCAAGAGAGTATTGGAAGGTTGGAGCTACATTTTCAGATCTTGGCATGAGGCCAAACTTGTTCTAGAGCCTACAACGCAGTCTTGCTTCCAGAACTGCGTTACTTGTGTGGGTACAGTTGCAGGGTCTTTTGGCACACTTTTGGAGGAGATATTTCTAATGTTGGGGATCTGCCCTTCACTATGGAGATCCGTGGAATGCATATCTATTTCTTATCATTTCAGATCTGATCTAAATACTGTTGTATCTATTTCTGAATATCTGAATCATTCTGCAGATCTGCAAATTTAGATCTTAGATCTACTCCTTGTACTTCATCTTTTGCTGAAAACCCCAAGGGGAATTTGAAGAGGAGTCTATCTAGTGTACAGATATGATATAGATCTAACTTTTTGTACACTGATCTGCTCTAGATCTTAAGTGTAATCTACAGCTATTTCAGCCAATAAAAATAATGTTGTCAAGCTATTTCAGTCTTAATACATGGTTGCAACACCTCATTTTTTAGGGTTTTCTTCTATAAAGTCTTCTATATCCTGTTGTACATCTTATGGGCTTCAATATAAATTTGATTTGCTGATGTAAATGTACATTTTGAGCCTCTATGTTGGCCTCCTTCTCTTACTTAGATGATCTGTGTTATTTCTCTGCATTAATCATTTGTTCTTGTTGCATTCCCATTTGGGGATATTACAGTGGTATCAGGGCAATCATCTTGGCACAACCTATGTTTTTTCTAAGAAGCCAATATGTCTTCAGAAGAAGAAGAGCCTCTTACTGACAGAGAGAAGATGTATCTGAAAATAAGACAGAAGAATTTTGATTACACAAATGATGATAAGACAAGGGTAAAGCCCCTGAATCTGGAAGTGATGAAGAAGGAAAGGACTTTGCAAAGATCCTTTTGAGAGCCATGCAAGATCTTGTGAGAGAGATCAAAGAGATGAGGATGGACAGAATCAAAGAAGCTCCTAAGAGACTTCATCTTGGAGAGAGCTCTGGCATGTCTCACCACTGGAATGATCAACTAGTGCATCAGCCACAAGTTTCCCAACGCTCTACTATGCCTACCTTTTTCGCTGTGGGAAATGAAGGGTTTCAAGAGCAAGAATCCCTTGAAGACTATTTTGAAGAATATGAATCTCAAAATCATAGATTCAAATATCATTTGAGTTTTCAGGAGTTTTGTCACCTCAAGGACAAAAGAAGACCAAAGCATCATCATAGAGAGGGTGGATTCACTCAGAATCATGATCAACATCACTCTATGGGAAGATTCTTTTTACCCAATTTTGATGGGTCATCCAAGTGTTCTTCCAAAGCATGGGTAGAAAAACTTGACATATACTTTCAGTTGAAAAAGGTTCCAGAGATGGAAGCTATCAAGATTGTAGCACTGCACTTTGAAGGTGAAGCACATGACTGGTGGTTCCATGGCTTGTCAACATTGGGTCATGCCAATGTGACTGCTTATTTAGAGTTCACTAGAAGGGTGGTGGAAATTTTTTACAGAAGAGATCCAGAGGCACCATTCATGAGCCTTGCAAAGTTGAAACAATAAGGTAATATAGAGTCTTATATTTCTGAATTTTTGAGATTATCTGTTATGGTTCCTGATTTGTCTGCAACAAGAAGGGTGTACATGTTCATCGATGGTCTAGATGAACCTCTTCATGGGTTGGTAAAATCTACCAAGCCCACTACCTTGCATGATGCTTTTGAGAGGGCTAGAGACCTTCAAGATGCCTTGCCAAAAGCAAAGGCAATTTTTCAGCACAAGCCCTCTTTTCCTTCTAAAGGAAAGGAAGAGAAAGCTGCTCCTTCAAAGGAGAACTCATACAAGAAGCCTCTTGATATTGAAGTCTGGAGAGAACTAAGCAAGAAGAAGCTATGCTTCACTTGCCAAGAATCATGGGCACTTGGACATAGATGTGTTGTTGGAAAAGCACATTACATAGAGGTCTTCTCATATTTTGAAGAGGAAGAAGAAGATGATGAACCAAGAAGTGGTCATAATGCTGACAATATTGAAGGAGATCCAACACCATCATGATATAGAAATGGAGCATTTTATTCTATTGGGGGAACTCTTGCATCTTTGAGAGGAGTACCTAAGTACTTGACCTTAGGAGTTCAAGGTTCAATCATGAATCAGAGGGTTTCTGTATTGATTGACAGTGGGGCTACCCACAACTTCATTGATGCCCATCTTGTGCAAAGGAGGGAAATACCCACTGATACTTTTGAGGGATTCTCTTTTTTGGTCCCAGGAGATAGAACAATGAAATGCATGCATTATGTCCCATCACTTTCAGTCACCATGGGAACTTACACTTTGGTTGATCACTTCTTTGTGGTTGACATACTGGACACCAATGTGATTTTGGGTGTTCCATGGTTGATTACATTGGGGAAAGTCACCACTAATTGGGAGGATTTGCAAATGGAATGGGTGGACAAGAAGAGTGGTGAATCTAAAATGATCAAAGGCATGCATACATACCCCTCACATACCACTTCCACACAGAAATCAGAGATGGATTTGTGCAGTGGAAGCAAGGACCTTACAGTCCCAACTCTCATGCTCATGAGGTTTCTACATGGAACCCTGTTATCCAGTGGCAAACCACTTGGGAGGCCACCTGATTCAGATTTTGTGGGGAATAACTCACAACATGATTCTCCAAGCTGTTGGAGGATTAATCCGTCTTACGGACAAGACCAATCTCCCTAGTACTAAAAGTATCTAGCAACAAACAACTAAATAGACTAATCTTTCTCTAAGCATATACGATCTATGAAAATCAATATAGAGGTTTTAAGGACTTACCGTTTGTCCAATGCTTGTTTGGAGTCGTTGTTGTCCCTCGCGCGCTTGAAGGAGTTTTCCTCATAAACCTGCAGTCACAAACAAGCAAAATATTACATAGCACCTGTATAGAAATCATCATAAACCATGCTTATCATAGTGATCAAGGAATCTATGAAATAAACCATTGATTAAAATCTTATTGAGAAAAATGAGTATATTTGTATTAATTTCAAAAGAAGAAAATCCTTACAACCTGAGCCTTGATGTTGCACAGGACTTTCCGGGGTCCGAAGCAAGAATCTCCTTTACTTTGATAAGCTCTGCACTCCTCCAATCAAGACGAATAGAGGTATGTAATCTTTCTTCACAAAAGTCTTAATTAACTGAGTCTGAATCTCAACATCACTTAACTTCAAATATTCTAAAGCTTCAACTTCCCTTTGAGGCTACCCAATGCCTCTTTTTATAGTAGAATAGAGGAGGTTTTCTGTTCCAAATATGAAGGGATAGAATCCTCCTTCAAAGGGATAAGCTCCTCACATCAAGGGGTTAGCTCCATAAGGTAAGGGATACATGCACCTCATAAGAGCAGTTCTATCACCGCAAGATATTTTCTGGAAGCTTCTAGAATTCACTTTTATTGAGATTTTTGGAAATTACTTGCACCTATTTTGATCTTACAGGGGTCCGCACCTATAACAAAGAGATATTGTGTTCAGGTATGCAGGATAGTTGAACATTGGGTGCGAGACCGCAGGCAAGATAGTGAGAAAGTGCGATACCAAATTTTAGGAGACTTTTCTCTGATTTGCAAGGCTTGACATGAGGAACTGATATGTTAGACTTGCAAAGGGAGAAGTATGAGTAATAATGAGCTCATACACATAGCAGAATGTCAGGATGACAATTTTCAGTGTAACAGATTGCCCCCTAAAGTGCAAAGTCTGGAATAGATGATGCTAAAGTCTGTCATATATGAAGAGTGCAGTACTTTATCATTTCAAGGATCATCCTGTGGTCACCCCAGTCGGAACCTGTAAAAACATTCAATGCAATATATATATATATATATATATATATATATATATATATCATCGCTGAGGTAGGCATTCCCATACTCAGATCAAAACTAACTAGAGACTAATTCAAACTATTCTGATACAGGAATGATTTTGAGTACATCACAGTATAGACACGTGTAGACACAGTATGGACGCAACCATCTGTTTGTAAATAGTCTACTGTATAAATGATAACAAAATTCCTCGCAGCCTGGATGGTAGAAACTAGATCCAGGGTCTTGATTTCCGCATCTCAAACTAGTACGATTCTATCCATGTGAATAAATGTGTCGAAGTCGAACATGGTAGAAACCACTTGATTACCAGTCAATGATGTAAACTGTTAACAAGTGTGAGAGTAACCACCAATAATGTCAATGGCTCTCAAAGTACCCAGTACAATCCATGAAATGTGAATGAATGAGCTGAAGTCGAACACGTCATGGAATCATTCGATCGAAGGTCAATGATGCAACCTGTCGTCGAAAGCGAGAAACTTGCCATTGAGGCATGCAGATTTCAAGGTACTGATGATTTCTGGATCGAATTCCTAGATAATGAGTTGTCGTCGATAGAAAGTGATATGTCATAGGCAAGCCCACAACACGAAATCATAGATCAAGTTTTGAAAATATATCGGCAAGGACTGACTCAGGGATGGTAAAAAATGGATGACAAATATTTTGCAGATGAATGGTTTATTTGAACTGTCCTCTTGAACACATAACGACACTGCAGATGGCTTGGTGACAGTTGACCCAAAGCTAATACCCAGAAACCAGATGAAGACTTCCAAATGAGGTTCGATTAACTGTTAGGCAAAGGATTTCCCAACCCAGGTGATTGAAAGTGTCGTGTTCAAGAGTGGTTAACTAGATTTTCGAAAAATAAAAATACAACAAACAAGTCCATTTTTCTCTCTTTTCCCCCACCATTTCTGGCAAGTACCTCTTTATTTTTGACAAGCTTGAGGAGGATAAAATTTGCTTGTTTATAAGCTCATCCTTCGGATGAGTCCAACTTAGTTTAAGATTCGAACCCTAAGAAGGAGTGGTTCGTTCCTGTTGAAAATTAAACAAGTCCTTTACTGTTAAATTTTAACGAGTCCAGTATAGGAGAAACTCAGTGTTTTTCAATTTTAGGGAGTCAGAAGAAAAAACTTAAGAAAACTCCATGGGTGCACTTTTTCGTAAATTTAGTCTCTCGAGCCCAAAAAAGGATAAAATAATGCGGGAGAGAACTCTATTGACCGTAATTAGTCAACGTATACATTTTTTGTAAATAGTCCATTTCAGTCCATAAAAGGGGTAAACTTATACTGAAGGGACGATCATTCATTTACTTTAACGAGTTCGAACAATCAAGTACTCGGCAATATTTTCATGTTTAAAGAGTCTGAAAAGGGCTTAAAAGAGATCTCCAATGTTTCGCTTTTTCGTAAATTTTTTTGAAAGAGTCCGAAAAAGTGATAAAAGTATGCTCTTTGTTGAGAAATGGTCAATTCTCCTGATAAATCCAATTTCTGCACAAAAACTTGAAACATTACACATACCTGTTTAAAATAAGTAAAAATGCTTTCAAAATACCCTTTTTAAAGTAAAAAATAAATAAATTAAAATTTCATCTATTCGAAAAAACTTATAAAAAGGACTTTTTCAACTTCATTTTTACCGTTCAAGTTCAGAGTGAAAAGTAGAAGCTTTTGGGTAAAAAGTTCCTGTGAAGATTCCGGAAGATCCGTCCAACTAAATCGAGAACCGTCAGTCCCAGGTAATCAACGACCTCTTAATCTTGCTTTTAATCCGTTTACAATTCTTTTTAGGCTTTAGTTTTCATTTTTTAAGGGAAAAATATGTTTAAGAAATTACCCGCGGGGGTCCGCAGGCACAACACACATGACCTGCGGACCCCGACCTTTTTTCTATGTAGAAAAAGGTCGTGGGTCCGCACTTTTAATATATAACGCGTGCGTTCCTACGCAATGTGTATGAAGGAAAAGTGCGGTCCCTGCGCAATTGAATTTCAAAATCAAATTTTCCATTTCCCGCCCAAAAATTTTCAAATTAGATTGTTCTAACTTATCTTTTTATGCATTGTAGGATTAGCAAGATGTTGATTTGGAGAGAACGTGAGCATGAGGATGTGGATGACGCCGCGATGCTCCATTT
Organism: Pinus albicaulis; assembly: GCA_034641835.2. NCBI lineage: Eukaryota > Viridiplantae > Streptophyta > Pinopsida > Pinales > Pinaceae > Pinus > Pinus albicaulis. The sequence goes on from CM076575.1 coordinate 118,182,328, forward strand.
TCCCACAATGCAGGATTTAAAAACATGCGGTTTGTATAAATTTTGGGCCATTCAGGGCATGAGGGCACAAGTAGACCTCCTGACATGGCTGGTAAACAGGTGGAATGTGTAGGACCAGTGTTTCATTATTGGCGGCCACCGATTCGAAATTGAGCTGGAGGATATTTATTTTTGGACTGGTTTGTCCAAGAGGGGCGAACAACTTTCCTTGTTTGGGACTAGGCCAGGTGGTCAAACTGTCGCTAGCCTTCGGCAAGAGTTCTGTAATGATGAAGCAGAACTCAAGGACAAACGGATTGATATAAAAACTATCATCCGTCATGAGCTGAAAGTGATTGCATTTACTGTTACCAGACTGTGTGGGAGTGTCGCACTGCATGTGGCTACCGGTTCCCAGATGCGTATTGTTGTAAACTGTTTCCGAGGCACCATTTTCAACTGGTGCGAAGCCGTGTTGACCAATGTAAAAGGCCAACTGACTAGAGAGAAAAATGGAAAACTAAATAACTTTGGATATGGATCTATCGTGGTCACTTTTTCTCTAGAGCGGGTACCCATGCTAGCTCCGCAAAGTATTCCTGTTGATGCTGGTCGACCCTGAGAACCTAGGATGGTTCGTTGGGTTGAATTGATGGCCCGTCATGGTATTGAGGGCGCTGAGATTGTTCGATTTCCTTCTCCGTATTTTCGTTGGCTGGACCGCAAAATTTTTGTCATTGAGGACTTTCCGTATGCCGGGATAGACTTCCGCGGCGACCGGGAGATGACTCTCCCAGCCGGGGAACAGTGGGATGAATCAGGTAAAAACATTTTCAACGAATTCTAAATTCTAATTTTTATTTTTTAATCGTCTTATCAATTAATAACCAAAAAGTTTTTTATGAATGCAGATGTGGATCCACGGCGACCAGCCCATCTCCATCCTTATGACAGAAGACAACCAGTTGCAGCCGCACCAGCCCCAGTAGGCCAAATTTCCAATCAGCGGAAATTTTTTCTGATTTAGAGCATCATCTAGAGCGTCTGACTCTAGATATTCCAGAGACGGACATAGATGAGATCCCACTCAGATTGCAGAGATACGTGATTGGTGTTCCAGGACTTTTTAGAAGGTTCCTGTGTAGGGTGGCTCGGGCAGTGGTTTCTTATCGTGATCACCATTAGTGATGGGATGATCGTGTTGTAGGCTCATATTTTTGACTTTTTGTGTTACCATTTTGCCGATCATAAGGTGTTTCCAACCTATGATCGAAGACGATGTATATTTTTTGAAAACATTCTATGCTATGATATATCACTATTTACCGGTTATCTGTATACATATTATGGATGTTATTTGTTTTACTGCTTTGATCATTGCAAATGTCGATTTATCATACTAGAAGCAACTGCGTCTGCTAATGTATTTAAATGTCTTGGAATATGTTGATATTCAATGTAATCGAATTCACGTTCCAAGAGACGAACTCTTAAAAATAACCATAATAACACTGGATTTCTAATGGCTTAAACTCGGTTCAATTGTAATACAACAAGTTTAGAATACAACCTAACAATCAAACTCCGAATTCCAAATGATATGGATTCGGATAATAACTCAATCACTGCACCATACTCGGCAATGTTATTCGTTGTTTGACCAAGGCTTACCCCATGCATGGATACTAACTCATCAGAGGGTGAATAAATAAACCAAGCTGTGGAAGAAATGTTCCGTGTACTACGACAAGCACCATCAGCAAAACCAATGTAAGTTTGAAGAGACGTTGACATCTGCAATATCAGGAGTAAAACTCAGATAAGCAGGAATAGTGATAAAAACACACTTCTAAACTAAGCACGCTTTTCTAATCTAAAAACACACCAGCAGTAAAGAAATCTAATCTAATAAAAAATATCTCCATACCAAGTTAAGCATAGTATCGCTTCAGATAAAGTCCATTTCTGGGTTTATCCAAAGGGACACCGTCGAAATCTATCAGCTCATAGGCCCCTTTAGCTAGCTTTCACTTGACAATAAAAGGGCCATGCCACATGGGCACGAATTTCCCAGCTCCTAGCTTATCGTTGGCTTGATCATAAACTAAGACTAGGTCTCCTTCTGAAAAATTCCGAGGAGTAACATTTTTATCATACTGAGCTTTTATTCGTTTAACATGAGCCTTGTTTGCTATTACGACATTTCGTCAATTCTCATCCAGCAGAGCTAAGTACAGGAAACGTTTCTCCTCCTCAGACGTAGCTGGGAGTAATTCTATGGCTAGTTTTAGTGACGGAATTTCGCATTCAATCGGCAACACAGCTTCCAAACCGTAAACGAGTTGAAAGGGAGTGAAACCAATTGATGTTTTTACTGAGGTTCGATATGCCCAAAGCGCTGAAAATAACATGGAATGCCAATTCGTTTTTGTGAATACCAATAATTCGTCTAATCATGGTGACTAGAACTTTATTTATGGCTTTGACTAGACCATTGGCTTGTGGATAATACGGAGTGGAACTATCATGACGCAGGCCAAGTTGATCTGTCAGTTCAGTCATCATGACATTGCGAAAATGGCTTCCATGATCTGTAATAATGGCTTGAGGAACACCGAACCTAGCAATTGTGTGATTAAATACGAAAGTTGCAGCAGTCTTGCCGTCAGCCGAAAATGTAGGCATCGCCTCGGCCCACTTAGTAAAATAATCTACGGCTAAGATAATATATGCATGCCCCTCGACCGAGTGAGGGTTACATGTAATAAATTCGATACCCCATTTCGCGAAAGGACCAACAACAATTATGGGATGAAGAGGAGCGGGTGGCGTGCGCATCTTACGATAAAAAAGTTGACAATTGTGGCATTTCCGGACTGCATAAATACAATCTTTGAATAATGATGGCCAGAAATAACCAGCGCATAATATCTTTTGGGTTGTGGCATACCCAGACATATGACCGCCACATGCTCCAGAATGGCAATCATTTAACACCTTTTCAGCTTCTTCATGAACAAGACAGCGTCTGAAAACAGAATCCGCTCCACGACGATAGAGTGTTTCACCAATAATATTATACTGTTGGGATTGGAAGTGTATTTTCCGTCGCTGAGATTGTGAGATTTCAAGCCGAAAAGATTGGGTTTGGAGATAAACAATAATATCTCCATACCATGGATCTAGCGTACTGATAATAAATAGAGATTCGTCCGCAATGGGCTCTTCTACCATAGTTTCAGTATCAGTAGAGATAAAATCACACATCAGTTCCGCAAATACCAAAGATTTATTTGCCTTGGATTTCTCAAACTCCAAGTCAAATTCTTGCAGGATGACTATCCAGTTGGAATACTTGCCCCCTAGCAATTGTTTGGTTAAAATATACATCATAGGGTTGCAGTCAGAAATTGCTGTGGTTTTACGTAACAAGATGTAGTGTCTAAATCTCTGGACAACTTGAACAGCTGCCGATGCCAATTTCTCCACATGTGTGTATTTGATCTCGGTCGGATGCATATTCCGACTAAGATAGTAAATCACATGTTCAGTGTGAGGTTCATCTTCCTGAACTAACACCATCCCAATGGTGGAATGAGAAACAGCGAGATACAAAATGTAATCCTGGTTGTATTTGGGAGGATGCAATAACAGTGCATGGGTCAACGCGTGTTTAAGTGCATCAAAAGATCGATCAGCGACCTCGTCCCAAAAGAATGAAATGTTCTGTTTCAACAACCGGGTGAAACCCTTTGTAAGCTCGGCATAGTTAGGAATGAACCGACGTAAAAAGTTTTCTTTCCCCTGCAAACTTTGCAGTTGGCGTAAAGTCGAAGGAGGAGGTAATTTAATAATAGCCTTGTCCTTCGACGGATCGACGCGAATGCCTGATTTCGAGACAACAAAGCCTAGTAAACGACCCGACTCTACACAAAAAACACATTTGTGTGGATTCAACCTAATCTTATAATGTCGACATCTCATAAAGATAGCTCGTAAGTGTGTGAGATGGTCAACCATGTGTGATGAATGAGCAGGTAAATCATCGAGATACGGCTGCACAATGTGTTTAATGTCATGAAACGCATAAGACATTGCCCTTTGAAAAGTTGCTCTGGCGTTCTTCAATCCAAAGGGTAGTTTGCGATAAGCAAATGTCCCCCATGGACAAATAAAAGTTGTTTTTGGCTGATCAGCAGGGAGTATGTTTATTTGATTATACCCGGAAAAACCATCCATAAAGGAAAACATTTCGCTACCGGCACAATCATCGATTATCTGATCGATATAGGGAGTTGGATAATTGTCTTTGGGAAAAGCTCGATTAATATCCCTATAATCGATACATACTCGTATCGTTCCTTGTTTTTTAGTCACATGAACAATATTTGATACCCAATCCGTCAAAGGAATTGGATAAATAAAACCTGCACGCAGTAATTTTTCAACTTCTGCTTTGATAGCAACAGCTTTTCTAGGATGTATTTGACGTAAACGTTGACGAATAGATTTGGCATCCGGGTAAGTCTTGATTTCATGTATGACGATTGACGGATCAATTCTTGGCATTTCTTCATAAGACCAAGCAAAAACATCACATAATTATTGAAACAGGGCTTTATAAGCTTTAATTTCATCTTCAGTACAACAAGCACCTATATGAATGTTTTCAATTATTCCTGGTTTTACTGAAATGTCAATTGGAACCGTTCGAGAAATATTTTCCAAATTTAACTCAGAATCAGGATTTTGCAATGGATTCTGGGGTTCTTTGAAATATTCAACAGTAAAAATTGAAGCGAAATCATCTTCAAAATGATCTGGTTCAGGTAAAAATGAAGATCGGTGATGCAGATCTTCCCATGGTAAATCATCAACAGACAAAAATTCACGAATCTGCTCATCAGTATGAACAACATCCAGAAATGTCGTTGTGGCTGAACTGGATATAGAAAGCGATTCCTCAAGGATCCCATTCATTGGATCAATTCCGGTTGAAGAGGTGTCAGAAAGTGACTGTACGACCTGGTATGCAAGTTCAAATGGACTCAAAGGCATCATGCCATCAATTGAATCTAACTCGGAATCAAAAGGTATGATCCAAGGATCATCAAACATAAAAGTATTTGACGAAATCATGTGAATAGTTGCAACAGTAGGCGACACATTAGGAGGAGGAAAGGCAAAAGTTCCTAGTAAACCAGAATCTTTAACTAATCCTACTCCAACATCCTTATATGGGATAGTCTCTTTACCAACGTGCTGGATTGTTTCTGTAGAGGCTGGGTCGGAAGAAAAATAAGTTAACTGATCTATTGTGACGATCTTTCCATGATATGGAAATTTTATGAGTCGAAAGACCGAAGAAACAACAGCAGTCATCGCATAGGACCAACTGCGACCCAGAAGAAGGTTGTAATCTAGAGGGGCATCAACCACTTCCACATCTAGATTTACGGTTTTACCTTCGACCCCTATGGGTAAATCCTGCAAAATAACAAAAGGGTGGAAACCTCGACCATCAAAAGCCTTAAGAATCGTCAAATATTGGTTAAGTGTAGGAGAACCAAGCGATTTCCAACACTGAATCGACATAATACACGTTGAAGCTCCCTCATCAATCACAGTCCGATAGATTGGTCTATTTTTTACTAACACTGGTATCTGGAAAGCCATTTGATGAGGTAGACGAGGTGTACTATTTTCTAAATCGAAGATTATAAGATTAGAATCCTGAACATCTACAACTCCTATAGCAGACAAAATCAATTTATGTTGTGCTGGGCATGATTGCAGCACTTCCAAAGCCGACATTGCTGAAGGGGAAATAGCTAAATCTTCAACAATGCTGTAATTCTGAGCAGCTCTCGCATGTGGATTGAAAGCTAATTTACGAAGAACACCTTTAGCAGGTGATTTGATTATTAAGTCTAGATTTTGTTTCTCGATCTGTAGCGGACCAGAAACAGGAGGAGGTGTAGTTGATGCGTTTGCATTAGAAGATTCTGCTTCTTTCCCATCAACAGGATTCTTAGTACCATAATCTTGCGATCGCGTCGCAATCCTTACATGAGACATCATCAAAATAGGTTCTTCTGAAGCAGTCGAAGAGGAACCAACCATCTTGCTATCTTGAGTTGGAAAAGGATCCTTCAAGACAGCAGGTTGTTGTGAACCTTTAACGAATTTTGCAACCTCTGCACGATGTGGAAATTTCTTAGTGAAGTGATCCTCGTCACAAATGTAACAAGGGTAACGAGGTTTGCGCTTTTCGTCACTGGATTCATTTTTATCAGTTTTCTCTTTCGAATTTTTCTTTTTTTTACTCTTCCCTTTCGTTTTACCACCAGATTTAGCTTTAGTTGTACATGTCTCTACGACACGAATGTCGGCAGAAATTTCGAGGGAAGATTCTCCTTTCGAGGAATCTGGTAAAGTTATAATAGGAGAAGAATTCTTTGAAGATTTCTTCTTACTTTTCGTATTGACTGTATCAATCATGCCATCAGCAGCATGAGACCATGAAGGAGCAGCAACTATCTGACCTTGTTTTGGAAGGTCGGGGATTTTTTCATGTAAAGTACATGACTGTGTGTAAACGAGGTCAAGGTACTGAGCTTGAGCAATCACTTGCTCTTTAGTAACAACACCGGCCTTGGCTACATCTTCAGTGATCTTGGGCAACAATGATTTAACAAACCATTCTGCCAAAATTTGATCTGGAATATAAACTTTCACCAAACGCCTTCTACGTCGCCATTCATGAATATGATCAGAAATATATGTAGACGTAGATTTCTTAAGTGAAGTTAATAATTCTGTGCCATTGGCATATCTGACAGGCAACTAAAAATGAGTCAAGAAGGCAATTGCTAACTGACTGAAATTATGAAATGAGCCTCATGGTAACTCAATGTACCATTTGGCTGCAAGACCAATAAGAGTTCTTTGGAAAAGATGTAAGCGAATCGAATCATAAATAATTGAATTAGACGCACACCATAGGTGATAAGTCATGACATGATTTTATGGATCCTCTCCTGACTTACCTTCAAATTTGGGTATATCACTGCGCAACTTATGCGGCATTGGCGGCCAGTATGGATAATAGAAAATCGGATCATTCATAAGGCAAGTCAAATCAGGTAAATCCAAAGTTGCAATAAATGGTAACTGACGGTTAGGGTCACGAAAACCTTGAGTAGCCAAAGCAGTTCTAGGAGGTGGATACCTAGGATAACTGGGAATTGGATTTGCGTTAGGAATCGTGTAACCTCCTGGAAAACCAGGATTAACCAGACCAAACTGGGGTTGTTGAGGCTGCTGATAAGTGTAGCCAGGGTACAGTTGATACTGATAATTTGGATTTTGTGAACCGAGACCGAATTGAGGATATCCCTGGTACGGTTGATACGTGAATTTCTATTGACTTGTGACAACTGTACTCGTACCGGCTTGAACTCCAGGCATCTGAATCAAAGTCTGAACGGAAGGCCCTGACTGGGGTACAGAGACTTGAGGGATTTGCACGGATGTAAGGATAGCTGAAATCGGAGTTACAGATACTCCAAAAATAGGTGTTACACGTTGGACAGACGTAGCATCAGTTGCAGCAGTTTGAGGCGGAGTTTGAGGTGTACTAGGCGCAGACTGCTGAATAGAACTAGGTGCAGGAGTTTGAATAGTAGGCTGGACAGGTTGCTGGGTCGGACTAGAAACCAAAGGTTGTCCAGGTTGAAAAGGTAACTGCACATTAGGCTGCATAGACTGTTGATATTGGGACGGATCCCACACCATATTCATTCCGGGGTATTGTCCCGTAGAAGGTTGAACATAAGGACCATAACCTGGTTGAACGTAGGGTTGATAAGTAAGTGGTAAATTTCCGGCTCCTTGAAAAGATGACTGACCAGAAGGCTGTTGGTAACCTTGAATTGGGTACTAACCTTGAGGTTGATAACCCTGAGGCGCGTACTGAAGTTGGGGTTGATAAGGACCCTGAGGAGCATATTGAGCTTGGGGTTGACCCTGGGATGCATACTATCCTGCAGGTTGATAACCCTGAGGTATGTATTGCCCTTGGGGTTGTCCCCCAAAATAATATGATTCCACAGTTTGTCCTGGGAAAAAGCTACCTTGAGGTTGACCCCCAGGTGGTAACTGACTTCTTGAAGGTTGCCCCCCAGGCGGTAACTGACTACCTTGAGGTTGCCCCCCAGGCGGTAACTGATTTCCCTGAGATTTCCCTCCAGGCGGTACTTGAGGTTGCGGATTCAGAATATTACCAGACATCATAAAAATTTTCCCTTCATTCGATGTTTCAGTTTTAATTCCACTTAAACCAGATGATAACACGCTTTCAATCGGTTGAGGAGCTGCCCCCGAGAAAGTACCAGACAGAGCCTGATATCCCGAAGGAACAGAAGGACCACTATGTAAAAATGATTCCGGTGTCTAGGAAAACATGGATGATTCTCCTGCCATAATGGATGACGGATAATAACCTCTGGGTGTTGGATGAAATGGAACTCGAGGTGGAGAAAAAGCAAGACCCAGATTCTCTAAAAAAATTGTTAAAGATAAGTACCAAGCAGTGGTTCGAATAGGGCTGTAGAAAATTGATTCACGCTCCCTAAGATTTAACGACTGAGGGGTATTGGGAAGAGATAACTCTTCGTCCGGATTAGTGAGTTCTTCAATAGAAATTAATCCAGATGGAAGATCGTCAGTGACAATATTTCTTACCCTAGGTGAACCAAGATCGCTGGAAGTTGGTGAAATAAATCCCGAAGATGTTTCCAAAACAAAAGGTTCAGTTTCAGGTTCAGAGATTTCAGGTTCGTCAGCCCATTCACTGGCAGGAGAAATACTACCAGTAACTTCAGAAACTGAAATCGGCTCTTGAATGTGTTCTGTTATGGGTGTTTGATAATCAGGATGAACTACTATGGATGAAGTTCCAACTTCTGTTGATTTAATCCTACCGCTACTAGACGATACCAGAGCACGAAGCCCTTCAAGCTGACTTGGTGAATATTCAAGGGGTTTCCCTTGTAGTCTCCGGAATGTCTTGGCAATTCCGCCACGATTAAATATTTAACTAATCACACACAAACAAAGAAAACCTCAATGAAAACACCTAAAGTCTCTTAAGAACAAACAGCTGAATCACACGCTTAAAAATCTAGGAGTTCAAACCACACACAAACAGTAACTTCCGGTACTAAAAACACTAGTTGGTGATGAAATCCAACTTAGTAGAAATTTAATACAGAAAGGGCGGTTGGAACAGTTACGCTGACAACCTGCTTAATGAAACAGACTGGCACAATTTTCTTCACAAAACCATCTCGTGTGAAGAGAACCCCATAGAGAGTCCAAGTGAGTCTAGTCGACGTCTGCTCCAGGTACAGTGAGATCTTTCCTTCACCATCACCTTAGGAAATAATCTTAAGTTTGTGGACACTAAGGTTACCAATAGTAACAAATATAACTGGGGGAACAGTCTACGATCCGATCTCACGCGCAAGGGAAGAGTAACAAAGCTCAATCCCCTTGAAGGCTCCTCGACATGGTTAATCTGAGGTTTACCGACAAGTGACCCCAGGCTCCTCGACAATGGTTAATCCGAGGTTTACCGTTTGTAATACGCGCAAAATCTTCTATCTTCCCCAATGAAACAGAATTGATTGTCTCAAAGGTTTGGACATGATCTCGTGATTGACTTCTTTAAGAGAAGCTTCCCAGATTATACAAATTACGATTGGGTTTATTTCGTACCGCAGGATTTGTCTACTTGTTTATTTTACTACCTTGGAGAGTTAATTACTCCCTACTCCAAGATACTAGCCTAAGCTATGTTGGTGACAAGAGCCCTAGAAAATAAAAAGATTTCTAGATGAATTTTAATTAAGCGTTACTTTTAAGAGTTGTTTCTTAAGTCAATGGGTGCGGAAGTGAAACTATGATGGTGTGAAAACCCGACTTCCAAAAACACTAAAAATGCACCTAAAAAATGATAATCAGATCGTTTCCTTTCAATGAAATCCTAATTAAGGAAAAGTTGGAGAATGCAATTATTTTAATGAAAAATTCCTTCTTTAAACATTAAGAGCAATTGAAAGAAAATATTTTTGTCTTTTCAACAATAACTCAAAAATGAAACAAACTATCAAAGCTCATAAGAAAAATCCTTTCACTTTCAAAAACTTGAAGCTACAAAACAAGTTTTCTTCAAAAGAGATCTACAAAATTCTATGAAAAACACTCAAAACTATCAAACTAATTCTGAGACCTACAAATTTTAATAATCTAATTGAATTAAAGATTTAAGAAAAAAAAATTTGAAGAAGGTTTTAATTAGCTATTCAACAAACTAAGGATCTATTCGTTCAGAATAACAAACAGATCAAAAACACTCAATTATGTTTTTATAAAAAAAATGAAATTCAAAAACCAATAACAAAGTTTCTTTTCGAAGGTTTGCAAAGAAACAGGGTAACTCCATTTCTTAATAAAGGATGATTTCACAATCAGGCCAGATTCAGCAAAAGACAAAAGACCAATGTAATCTTAGGTACTTTCAACAGTCAATGCTTCGAATCACTACAAAGACCAAGCGAAAGACAATCCAAAACGTAAAACTTCTAGAAAATCATCAAAACACCAATACTGCTAAGACTCATTCACAGAAAGATTTTGACGAAAACAATCATCAATCTGGGCAGAAACCAAAAACTCTAAATTACAATAAAGATAAACTAAAGAAAGAAATCCAAAGTTTTTCAAAATTTTAACAGGGTCGGCAGGCTTGCAGAAGTAATAGGTGCGGTATCGCACTGTTTACTAAAGCAAAAATGTGAAACTGCCCGCACTGTGCAAAGAAGGAAAAGTGCAGTCCCAGGAAAAATGAGAGAAAAACATAAAATATCTCAAAATTTTCAAAAACAGAGAAAACCTAAGCTACCCAGGCAAATGTCTATCAATCAAAAACTAGGAAAACTTTTCCTCAAATCAAAATAAAAGAGAACCAAAAACAACAAGTTCTTTCCCCAGCGGAGTCACCAATTTGTTGGAGGATTAATCCGTCTCACGGACAAGACCGATCTCCCTAGTACTAAAAGTATCTAGCAACAAACAGCCAAATAGACTAATCTTTCTCTAATCATATACGATCTATGAAAAACTCTATAGAGGTGTTAAGGACTTACCATTTGTCCAATGCTTGTTTGGAGTCGTTGTTGTCCCTTGCGCGCTTGAAGGAATTTTCCTCATAAACCTGCAGTCACAAACAAGCAAAATATTACATAGCACCTGTATAGAAATCATCATAAACCATGCTTATCATAGTGATCAAGGAATCTATGAAACAAACCATTGATTGAAAGCTTATTGAGAAAAATGAGTATATTTGTATTAATTTCAAAAGAAGAAAATCCTTACAACCTGATCCTTGATGTTGCACAGGAATTTCCGGGGTTCGAAGAAGGAATCTCCTTTACTTTGATAAGTTCTGCACTCCTCCAATCAAGACAAATAGAGGTATGTAATATTTCCTCACAAAATTCTTAATCAACTGAGTCTGAATCTCAACAACACTTAACTTCAAATATTCTAAAGCTTCCACTCCCCTTGAGGCTACCCAATGCCTCTTTTTATAGTAGAATAGAGGAGGTTTTCTATTCCAAATATGAAGGGATAGAATCCTCCTTCAAAGGGATAAGCTCCTCACATCAAGGGGTTAGCTCCATAAGGTAAGGGATACATGCACCTCATAAGATCGGTTCTATCACCACAAGATATTTTCTGGAAGCTTCTAGAATTCACTTTTATTGAGCTTTTTGGAAATTATTTGCACCTTTTTTATCTTACAGGGGTCCGCACCTATAACAAAGAGAAATTGCGTTCAGGTACGCAGGATAGCTGAACATTGGGTGCGGGACCGCAGGCAAGATAGTGAGAAAGTGCGATACCAAAGTTTAGGAGACTTTTAGGAAATTTTCTCTGATTTTCAAGGCTTGACATGAGGAACTGATATGTTAGACTTGCAAAGGGAGAAGTATGAGTAATAATGAGCTCATACACATAGCAGAATGTCAGGATGACAATTTCAGTGTAACACAAGCTTAGATCCAGGAGGGATTGGAGCACTAGAAGACAAAGCTACAGTGTTGGGAGTCTTGGGTAAGCTCAAGAAGGAGGGAGATCTTCATCCCTTATCATCATCGCCCACTCTCATTTCTGAATCTACGCTATGGGAGGAGAAGAATGGGAGGAATTTCCTTCCAACACATACCTTTGGCATGGGATATGTCAAGGAGGAGAGCAGCAACATGACAGACATTTCTGTTGATACACGATCAACGTTGTCATTGTTGAGCAGTTTAGATCTATATTGGAAATCCCAACTGTTGGTGGATTATTCCAAAGATCTTCACATTTGTACGATACTTAATGACCACCTGCATAAAGAGGGCTACTTAGTCCAAGGAGGAGTCATCTATCATCATGGTAGGATCTTCTTGTCTAGAACCTCCACGCTCAAGCAGAAGTTACTACAAAGAGATTACAAGGAGTTCTGTTTCAGCCATATGTTTTCCATGAATATCTACAACATCATCATGAGGAGCTTTGATTGGGAAGGCTTGAAAGAAGAACTACATCAACATTTTCAAGAATGCATGAGCTATGTGGAGTTGGGGCAGCAACATGACTCTATTCAAGATTTATTTCAGCCATCTTTTCATTCTTTTGAGAGAGGAGATAGATCCATGCACCACTCCATTTGTATGAGAAGTATTGTTGGTGAAGAATCTGGTCATGTAAAGAAAGTTTTATTTTCTGATTATACATAGTCTTTCACCATGTTTATGCAGGCCATGGCTCCAAGAAGGAGAAATACATCTTGTAAATATCATGGCAAACTTTGGGCCACACATATTTCAGAATTTGGCCACTCCCTTGATGAACAAAGGGATATTTTTCACCATGATGGGTGCTTCCCAAAGGCACCAAACATATCTCACACTTCAGCCATAGTGAGATGACATGTGCAGCAAGTAAGTGGTGGGGAAACCACTTACCATACCTTGATCTGAGGTAGGCGGAGATGCACTGCGCTAGTACCATATGTGGGACTATGACCCACCTCCACATGCTCAAATTTATGTTTGTATGTATGTAGTTTTTCTCCCATACATTGATGATATACTAGTACTTTTTATGAGAATGTATGGAGGGAGGATGGGAGGCATGTATGTACCACATGAGATGGAGAATCTCTATGTATCTTATGCTACATGTTTGAGGGAGAGTATTGGTTCAGCCATGTTTGTTTCATTTGAATTATTGACTCCTTGTGGGATGGACTATGTACATCTCATGAGAACTTTGGAGGAACAATTCATGGAGGGTTGGATTGGTGAACACTTGGCTTATGGAGGAAGCTTAACACATGATGATGGTGTCACCAATGGAGGAGAAGAAGAGTTTTAACACTCACCTTATCAGTTTCTTGAGGACAAGCAACATTTTGGAGGGGAGGACTGTAATATTCCCAATTAGCCCAAGCTAATGGGAATATTCATTTTTTTTTTACTTTTCCGTTTCATCAATAAATGTGTAAAGGAGGATTATAAAAACTTCTAAAACAGTAAATAAATCAATGCCACATGTGAACAAGGCTAAATCTAGGCTATTTGGATGAGCACCCTTAGGTGTGAAAGGGGTTGAATCTTTTGACTGGGTCAACCATGACCAAATCAACAACACTGTCTTGGAGGAATGGCCATCATTGAGGCACAACGCAATTTTAGATAAAGGTGGATCATGTGAAAGGAGTTATTTCATTGAGATGGTTTAGGGTTATGCAAGCTCTCAAACTTATAAAAGGAAGAGGATGGCAGCATGGGAAGGTTGTTGATGATTATGTTATTTCTGAATATTTTGTCTATTTAGACATTTCTTATTCTCCTTGCTGTTTAGCAGAGAATAATGTTGTTTAGCACTGGGTTTTCTTGATCGGGAATCCCACCTCTTTCCTTGAGAGGCCTCTTAGAAGAGTCTTTCATTTCTTGTCCACTATCAGGCATTTGGCCAAGTTCTTCTTCCAACTACAATGTAGATCTTGTTGAGGGTTTGGTTGTCTTTGTAAGCTGCAGCAAGTGGAGGCTAGATCTACTCAGATCTAGGCCATTCTGGTGCCTCTTTTTAGTGGGGAAGGCTTCTATCCCATTGGCAAGAGAGTATTGGAAGGTTGGAGCTACATTTTCAGATCTTGGCATCAGTCCAAACTTGTTTTAGAGCCTAAAGTGTAGTCTTGCTTCCAGAAGTGCGTTATTTGTGTGGGTACAATTGCAGGGTTTTTGGGCACACTTTTGGAGGAGAGATTTATAGTGTTGGGGATCTGCCCTTCACTATGGAGATCCATGGAATGCAGATCTATTTCTTATCATTTTAGATCTGATTTGAATACTGCCGTATCTATTTCTGAATATTAGAATCATTCTGCAAATCTGCAGATTTAGATCTTAGATCTACTCCTTGTACTTCATCTTTTACCGAAAACCCCAAGGGGCATTTGAAGAGGAGCCTATCTAGTGTACAGATCTGATATAGATCTAAATTTTTGTACACCTATCTACTCTCGATCTGAAGTGTAATCTACAACTATTTCAGCCAATAAAAATAACGTTTTCAAGCTATTTCAGTCTTAATACATGGTTGTAGCACCTCATTTTTTAGGGTTTTCTTCTATAAAGTCTTCTATATCCTGTTGTACATCTTATGGGCTTCAATATAAATCTGATTTGCTGATGTAAATGTACATTTTTAGCCTCCATATTGGCCTCCTGCTCTTACTTAGATGATCTGTGTTATTTCTCTGCATTAATCATTTGTTCTTGCTGCATTCCCATTTGGGGATATTACATAAAACCTTCAGAAAAAATAGTGATAAATGATTTACATGGAAATTTATACCATTGTCCAAGGGGCATGTTCACTACGATCTAAAATCCATAGGTATTGTATTGACACAGAAAGATTTGATGAATAGAACCCTCTGATGTCATTTTCGGGCAATGTCTCCTACAGGGACTGAGAATACAATGAAAAGAAGGGAACAAGAAAGAATGAAGGCAGTCAGTGATGAAATTTTTTGATTCTCCATATTTTACATGATTATAGAACTTATCTCTTCTAAATAATTTCACTTATATTTACGGATTTATTATGTTACTGTATTTTTAGTGCACTTTGAAATGGTTACGATGATATTCTTCCTCCCCTGAAAACACTTGCACTAGATCCACCCTAGTTCTGTCTATGTACATATCTGCATACAAAAAACTGATTTCTTTTTCAATCTGTTGTGAAACTAGCTCCAAAAATAGAAGAAAAGAGATATCAACGCCTTAGAAATAAGCCACTTCGAGGGGAAACCTCCAATACATTACATTAATGAACAATTCTTGGATGATACAAATTAAAAAACCTCCTTTCTATATATAGGAGTCCATGGGGACATAATGTAATCCTAGTGGGCCACAATGTAATCCTAGCCGACCTAACAATAATAATTTAAGGCACAATAATAACAAAATGGGGGTTACAAGGGTACAATAATAACAATAAGGGGGTTACACTAACAAAAATAAGGGACTATACTAGTAATATAGGGACCTAACACCCTCTCCCATGTAGAATCTTCGGTGGGTAAGTTCTTCCACTTGATGAGATACTCTGAAATTGATCGATTCCGTAGTTGTCGAGTTCTTGTTTCCGTGACCGCTTCGGGTTCCAATATGATTTTTCCTTCCTCATCAAGTTCTAGAAATATTGTTTGAACTGGAAGATTTTCACCTATAACCTTCTTTAAGCATGAAACATGGAAAACGGGATGTACTCGCGAAGAAGCAGGAAGCTCCAATTTGTATGCCATAGTACCAATCTTTTGCAACACCTTGTAAGGACCATAGTACTTTGGCGATAATTTATTATCCTTCTTAGCTTGCTTGAGGGACATTTGTTTGTATGGTTGTAGCCATAAAAATACCCAGTCTCCTACATCAAAACTTCTTTTGCTGTGATGTTGATCTGCCTGTTGTTTCATTCGATTTTATTGCCAAATTCAGGTTGTCCTTTAAGAGTTGGAGAACTTCTTGTTGATGCTCAATGTGATATTCCACTGCTTGAACCTTCGAATTTTCTCTTAAAGATGATGTGATGGATGGTGGATGATATCCATAAAGTTCCATAAATGGGGTCATTTTTGCTATAGTATGGAAGGAAGTGTTATACCACCATTCAGCGAGAGGTAACCACTTGACCCATTGTGTTTGTTTATCAGATACAAAACAACGAAGATATCCTTCCAAACATTTATTTACTATCTCAGTTTGACCATCAGATTGAGGATGATAAGATGAGCTATGAGCTAATTGAGTACCCAAACAAGAAAATAACTTTGTCCAAAAATTTCCAGTAAAAATGGGATCTCTGTCGCTCACAATAACCCTTGGGCTTCCATGTAGCTTTTGAATTCTATCCATAAATGTAGTAGCAACTGTACTTGCTTTAAATGGATGAGATAATGCACAAAAAGTGTGCATACTTGGTAAGTCTATCAACTACCACCATGATGACATTCTTTCCTTCGGACTTAGGTAAACCTGTGATAAAATCCATTGAAATCTCCTCCCAACGTTGACTTGGAATGGATAAAGGTTGTAGAAGTCCCGGGGTCTTAATTGTTTCCACTTTATTTTGCTGGCAAACCAAACATTCCGCCACAAACTTTTGAATATCGGATTTAAGGCCATCCCAAAAAAATTCTTTCTTCACCCTGTGGTAAGTTTTTAAAAATCCTGAGTGTCCTCCTAAAGGAGAAGTGTGCAATTCCAGAAGAATATTTTGTTTTAGTTGGGAATTCTTACAAAGATATAAGCGATATTTGTACCATAAGGAATCATTTTCCAACTAAATGTATCAGATGTACTAGGATCTTGCTGCAACTTTTGAATGAGTGTCCATACATCTTTGTCCTTCTTCCATTCATCTCTTGCTTCGGTTATCCAATCTGTTTGGATAATAGAAATGGCACAAAGCAATGCTTCCACCTCTTCATTATTTCTTGAGAGTGCATCTGCAACAACATTAAGCTTTCCTTTTTTGTAGATTATTTCAGAGTCATAACCCAACATCTTTGTGACCCATTTTTGCTGCTCTTCTGAAGATAGTCTTTGTTCCAAAAAGTGTTTAAGACTATCATGATCAGTTTTTACCTTGAAGTGTCTTCCCATTAGGTAAGTTCTCCATTTCTTTAGTGCATGCTGTATTGCTAACATTTCCTTCTCATAAATAGGTTTCTGTAAATACTTTCCTTTGATTGGACGACTTTCAAAAGCAATGGGTCTTCCTTCCTGCATTAAAACTGCACCAATTCCATTTTCTGAGGCATCACATTCCACAATAAAGGTTTTTGTGAAGTCTGGTGTAGCTAAGACCGGTGCTAGGCATATTGCCTCTTTAAGACGTTCAAAGGCCTTAGTTGCTTCAGGAGTCCATGAAAATGCATCTTTCTTCAATAATGTTGTTAGAGGTGCTGCTATTCTCCAATAATTCTTAACAAACTTGCGATAATACCCTGTTAACCCGAGAAATCCTCGCAACTGCTTTATGGTTGTGGGGACTTTCCATTCCTTAATAGCTTTAATTTTGTTAGGGTCTACCTTAACACCCTCGTGAGATACAATATGACCCAGATATTCCACCTCTTGTACTCCAAAGAAACATTTGGATGTTTTTGCATATAATTGTTTCTCCTGCAATAGTTTGAGCACCCTATCAACATGTTGAACATGATCCTTCCAAGAACTGTTGTAGATTAGTATATCGTCAAAAAATACTAGCACAAATTTTCTAAGGAAGGGTTTGAAAATGGAATTCATCAACCCTTGAAATGTAGAAGGTGCATTGGTAAGGCCAAAAGGCATGACCAAAAATTCATAATGACCCCCATGAGTTTGAAATGCTATTTTTGGAATATCTTCAGTCTTCATTCTAATTTGATGATATCCTGAACGAAGATCCAACTTGGTAAAATAAATTTCTCCATGTAATTAATCCAATAATTCATTAATCACAAGAATGGGAAATTTATCTTTAATGGTGAGCTTATTGAGCTCCCTATAATCCGGACACATGCGCCATGATCCATCCTTCTTGTGTACCAATACTACAGGAGCAGAGAATGAACTTTGACTAGGTTGAATTATACCTGCCTCTAACATTTATGAATCATACGTTCAATTTCGCTCTTTTGTACATAAGGATATCTATAAGGCCTGATGTTTGGAGGAACACTTCCTAGAATCAAATGAATACATGACCATGATCACGAATAGGTGGGAGTCCTTTGGGAGTTTCAAACACCTTGGAATGATTGTCCAAGACTTGTTGGAGATCTGCAAAAATAGATGATTTTGATGTTGGAACTTCTAGTGAGCATAATTGTGCAATTACGCCTCGTTGTTCTTTCTTTAGAAGCTTTGTCATGACATTATAGCTTATTATCTTTCCTGGCTTCCTTGCAATACCCTGTAATTCAACTTGCTTTCCTTCTGAAAAAAATTTCAAGAAAAGTTCTTGAAAATTAAAAGCTACTGTCCCCAAAGATTGTAACCATTGTACTCCTAGAACAACATCAAAACCTCCCATAGGAATGGAAAGCATTGGAATAGTCAATACATATTCCCCCATGGTTAGCTTGATATTATGGAATTTTCCAGAGCAATTTATAGTTCCTCCATTTGCAACCATCACTCGACATTCTGGTGCTGGGTATAGGAAACAATTTAATTCCTTGGCTACCTTACAATGAATAAAATTATGGGTGCTACCTGAATCAATCAACACTATTACCTTTTTCTTCTTGATTTGTCCTTCTATCTTGAGAGTTTGAGTGGTAATTCCTGCCAGTGCATTACACGATATGGTCAGATTCATTTCTTCCTCTTCTAGGGCTGGTTCCTGGTGTATATCCTCTTCTTGTTCATTTTCTTCTTCCTCTTCACAATCTATGTAAATAATTTCTTCTCAGCACACTTATGACCTTTAGTGTATTTGCTATCACAACTATAGCAAAGCCCTTTTGCTCTTTTTTCTTCCAATTGTTGTGGTGTCAACCTTGTAGGTTGTGGGAATCTAGGCGTAGCAACACTTCCTTCTTTATAGAATTGAGTGGTAGGCTTCCTTGTCGCCATAATTTTACATTCAACTTTTCTTGCCAACCTGAATGCCTTCTCCAATGAATCAGTTTCCAAAACGCGAACTTCATGTTGGATGTTATCCTTTAAAGTGCCTAGGAAGAGATCAATCCTGTGTTCCTCTGTAAGATCAGTTACCCTTATATTCAATTTTTGGAAGTCCTCAATGTGCTGCCCCACTAAACCCTTTTGTTTGAGATTTATCAATTGGGTAAAGAAGGTGTTGTTCTTTGTATCCTCATAATGTGCTATC
This sequence comes from Pinus albicaulis, assembly GCA_034641835.2. Classification (NCBI taxonomy): domain Eukaryota; kingdom Viridiplantae; phylum Streptophyta; class Pinopsida; order Pinales; family Pinaceae; genus Pinus; species Pinus albicaulis. Next base: position 118,201,825 of record CM076575.1, read on the forward strand.
ATTTCCTCCGTAAAAATTGACCAAGTGACAATTTTTTTACGGGAGCAAAGCCATCGATACCATACAAATGTATTTTGTTCTAAATGTAAAGTTGCAATGCGTACCTTTTGTGTGTTTTGCACATTATGGAGATCAAATATTGCTCCATCTGTAGTATCCATGTTACAGGATCCTTTCCATCAAACTTCCTCATATCCATTTTTGGAATATGGTGGTTCTTCCCACCAACATTATATTTTATGAAATCATGATTAACATTTATTTTGTTCTCATCATGAATTTCCTCTACTATCTTTTCACCATTAGGAAACATTTCTTGTATCAACTTTGTCAAAACTTCCATGTATGCTTTTATATCATTCTTCATGTTTTCCATGTTGTCTTTCGTTTTTCAATGATCTTGGCTTCCATGTCCATCCCCATCTTAGCTTCCATGCCTTTCTTAGAAAACTTCCATTTTCATTTTTTTGTTGCTCTTTGCGAGAGCGAAATTTGGTGCACTTGCTCTTGTAATTTTTATAAATCATGTTGCAATTCTTCATCTTCATGAGTCATAGTAGAGCCTTTTGAAGGCTTAATGGGTGTTGAATTATTTTTACGGGGCAGCTTTTAGAACCCAATACTGATATCTTTCTACAATATGCCCTTGGAATCAATTCAAATTGATTCTTCAAACAAGACTTATGCAATTCGGAAAGAAAAAAAATACACACCTTTTTCTTGCTTTTGAGGAGCTTGATATTGAAATTGGATTATCTCTGTGATTGCAACACTTCAATATTTAAATTTTGGTAACGACGTAACCCTCTGAATTATATTTCGAATGCCATAGGTCTGACCTGATTTGGATTCTCTAAGACAAAGTTGTCTCCAATCTCCCACAATGACCTAATTATGGACTGGTTCAGTAGAGAGAACCTGTACGACTTTCCATGTGTCACTGTTTCATCCTTCGGCTCTGAAATTGATATAAAAGAAACTAAAGTCCGTGCACTTGTGACCACTTTTTACGACACTCCAATCCGATGCTCAGAGAGAGAGTTATGAAACTTTTCCCACGATCACATCTTTGAGATGAAATTCGGGAGCATGAAAAAGCACTACCTTCCACAGATCATATCTCCAAAAATATTGCGAACCAAGCTCTGAAATTTTTTGACGAGTTTCCTCAGGATTTCGGCTTCGCACCCAAAAAAATTCAGATTCTAAACCTTCTTAGAAAAAAAGTTATAGCGAAAATTCCACGATGACCTGTTTAGATTAAATTGAGGAGCCTGCAAAAATACCTAACTTCCACAGATCATATCTCCGAAAATATTGTGAACCAAGCTCTGAAATTCTTTCACGATGTTCCTCAGGATTTTGGCTTCGCAACCTTAAAAATTTCAGCTTCTGAAACTTCGTAGAAAAAAATTTATAGCGAAAATTCCACGATGACCTGTTTGGAGCAGCGAAACCCTAGAATCAAAACCTCTGATACCAAATGTTGTGAAACCAGCTCCAAAAATAGAAGAAAAGAGATATCAACGCCTTAGAAATAAGCCACTTCAAGGGGGCAACCTCCAATACATTACATTAATGAACAATTCTTGGATGATACAAATTACAAAACCTCCTTTCTATATATAGGAGTCCATGGGGCCATAATTTAATCCTAGTGGGGCCACAATGTAATCCTAGCCGACCTAACAATAATCATTTAAGGGCACAATAATAATAATATGGGTTTACAGGGGTACAATAATAACAATAAGGGGGTTACACTAACAACAATAAGGTACTATACTAGTAATATAGGGACCTAACACAATCCATGGATCGATACCGGACAAGAATAAACTGAGTAAGAATGTCTAAGAGGTTGATGTATCTTGTCCACAGATGAACTCTCTGGTGCATTGAGAAAGACGGGTAATAATGGTATTCATAGCCAGCAATATTCTTGCATTCAAATTCAGGCAGAGCATTGCAGAGAAGGGTTTTGCATGAAACTTGTTGTAAGTGAACGAATGGTAATGATCATAGATTGGGGTTGGCTGATTATAGCAATCAGTTCAGGGCTTGCCATCACAATAATTTCCCACCCTTCCCGCAGGCTGCATAACCGTTAAAACCTTTGAACCAATCAAATTTTAGACATGTGGAAAAGGTAGATGAAGGTCTGTGTAATTAATGTCCATTATTAATATACCTACATATTGTGACTATTTTATTGGTGCACGACCAACAATATTTTGCAAATACCCTGACCCAGCGCACAGAGGAACAAGATGTGAAGCGTAGAGAAAGGCAAGTTTGAAAACGTGTGGGTCATATGTCATACCAAGTGTGTGTGAATTTCATACAGAGAACAAAAGTATAGACTAAATACAAAAGTGAATTGTTTCAAAGAAAGGTCTATCGGCCTAAAAATTGGTGGCTCATTATGATATTGTATTCATTAGTTTATTAATTATTGCTTAGAAAAACTAGGCATACAAGTATATAAAGGTTATGCAAAGATTGTAATAAAAGTGTTAATGAAGAGGATGTAGTTATATACCTTATAAATACGACATTTTAAAGAAGAGTTTTAAATATTGAGTTGCTTTTAGCAATTAGGTTTTTTGAGTTGGGTGCAAGACTATTATGTTATTCTTCTTTTAGTTATCATTGTTGGTTCTAGTTGGATCTGTTGCGAGTTTGTTAATATGCTAATGTCATGTTTTTTCTTTTTGATGGTTGAGTTCTTAATCCATGGTTTTCAATGCATTCAATTGTCTTTTTGTCTTTTTTTGTTGGAGCATAATTCTAGTTAGAATTTCAATTTTGAGATTGGCACTATGCCACCTACTCATGCTTTTGAAAGGCCAAACATCTTTCTTATAATTATTTGAAATTTATTTTTGTTGTAATAAAACTTCCCATTTCCAAAGTGTTGCTCCAAAAAGGAAAGCATTGCAGCCAAAGGAATAGCACCAATTAACTACAATTCAACTAGATTATACTTTCTTTTGCATAAAAAATGAACCCACATATTGTGATTGAGACAAGAGAATTCAAGCCATAAATAATACCAAAAGCTGACAAGGGTAAATTCATTATGGAACGAAAATGAGTTGTATATATCACAAACAAAATTAAATGGAAGAGAATGAAGTTTGTGTTGGAAATAATAAGAGGGGGGTGAATTAGTATTTCTTTTCAATTGTTATTTTTACCAGTTAGATCACTTATATTTAAAACACAAAATGAACAATAAGTATAAATTCTTTTATTAATTTCTTCCTTACAATAAATCAAGTACAATATATGTAGGGCTCCAACCCTAGATGAAGACACTGATCTTCAATCTCCCAGGCTCCAACATGTGTTTTCCAAGCACCGACTTGGACTTCCAAGGCTCCAACCTTGTCAATTCTAAGGCACCAACCTCAAGGGCTCCAACCCTATATCTATTTCAGGCTCCAACCTGGTTTCTTGAGGACTCCAATCCTATAGGGCTCCAACCCTATCCTCCAAGGCACCAAACTTGTCTTTTCGAGGCTCCAACCTCTTTTCAAGATATATTTGGTTGTACTTCACAACTCTCAATGTCTTCTTCACCGAGCCCTGTCAATATTTGTCTTCACTGTAGTCTCCACGTTATGTCATCAATGACTACCTTGATCTCTTCACATAAAGGTGTCTTTTTTTTCCTTCATGGTACCCAATAAAATCCTCCAAGACACCTCGTGATGACATCAATGATGCATCATGGCCTTTAATGTTATATTCAATATCACTCAAGACTTCTTCACCAAAATGTCTTCATAAGATCTTCAATAATGCTCCAAGATATCCTCAATTTGCTTCAAAAGGATCTTCAATTTTTATGTATTCAATTGAAATCTTCACCGTTCAATTTTTCATAACTCTTTATTTTACTTTGTGCTTGTCTTTGTTAGTGATTGACTTATGCTTGGCTTCTGCCTGACTTCACTGCGTCGAATTCAATGTGTACTTGTCTTTATTATTGGACTTCATTTGATCCGTCAATGCTACTATTAAAGAATATAGTCACAATCCTAGCATCTTACCATAGTCTAAGGAGGGAGGTAATACAATATTTCGAGCCTTTGCACAGTCAAATAATGTGAATGACACAATAGTCTAGGTTGAAGGTGTATTCTAAACCACTCTTTAAAGAAGCCAATCATTGTTTAATGAGCCACTGTTTAAGGCACAATCCTTTAATATGAGTACTTTGATGAGTAGACCGAGATATACTTCTGCACAGGTGTCTGAGACTCTTGCTGCACAGATCAAAGATATATCACCAATGTTTACTATCCAATCCACAATTCGAGGTTTCGTGACACTGTTCGCAGGTTGCTGCAATAAAGTCTGAGCTATTGTAGTGAATCACTATAATGGAATGAGACCGAGTTACCAAAGATTGTTTATGCACCTATCCACAGTGAATTATGAAATTTGTCCTAGTCCAAATCTCAACCTTCAGGTCTAAATTAATAACATCGAGCCAAAAATATTATGATGGTTCTTTGGTTTGAGACCTCCACAAGTGGCTGGAAAATTTTCTATGATTTGAGCTTAAAAAATTTCCAAGGTGAGAATTGTCTCCACAGTCAGCTGTCTGAGGTCTTATTAGGATTGTTTTATTGTTATAATGTTTTTTTAATCCTAAACCAGAAGTGACCCATCCAATATACTTCTCCTCGACCTCCTTTATACTTCTGTCTCTTTTCTCTGAATTCTGTGCAGAAATTCCTTGGTCAAATGAACAGTCTGAACCTCCTTTTTATATGAAATTTACGTCAAGATGAAGGGGCACATCTTTCTGGGGGTAGGCCAACCTGAAAGGCAAGGTGTAGGTTGGCTCACTGCAAAATATAATTTTCTTGAATTGAAAATTCAATATATCACAAGCTACTAGGAGTTTCGGGAAAAATAAGGGTTCATTGGAAAGAGGAAAAAATCCTCTTTAAGATGGTCTAGCTCCAATGTTGAAATATTTCCTCTAAGGTTGGAAAAATTATTTTTCTTTGTGACCGCCCTTAAATTTCATGCATAAAATTTTGGGACAACATGAGGAATGTTTGAGACAACATGGCTTCTTCAATATTTGGCTTCTTCATTGTTATCAATGTCATCATAGGATCATAGAGCCATTATGTAGGAGTGTAGCATTCATGTAGCATCACGTATCAACCATGTCATCATATGCTAGTGCATTGATATGTCATAGTGCAACCTTCATTAATTTGTCAAAAGATCCAAAGCAGTCTTCCAATCATGTCAAGGTGTGGTAATTCTTCAAGAGTATGACTTCATTAATTATAGTCCTCCACTTCAAAGTATTTTATATTGGCACCTAAGCTCTAGATCATCAATCAAGGCATGACATGATTGGCACTCGACAACATTATATTTAGATAAAAGAACTTTTGGATTATTCACATCATTAGGATTAGGTAGACGCTTTGAACCAACTAATGTGGTTCATCCTCAGGACATGTGGAGAGACTGATCGATCAAAGATGCATCCCTACATCGTTTAAGGAACGTGAGATCAGATTTCTTCTTAGCCACTTGTAACCGTGCTCGCTCAAGCTGACGAGCCTTATCAGCCATTTTCCTTCCGACCTAATCCTAATGATGTGATTAATCCGAAAGTTCTTTTATCTACATTATGGATCACAAAATTCTTAGATCTAACAACATTATAGTTAGTTCAAGGACTTGTTCGGGCAAGACTTCTTAATTAATGGCTTGACATCTTCCTTGAACCAATCTTGTTTAGGAATCATTGAGATAGTCAGAGATAGTGCAGATAACTCTCAAGCCTGAGAGAAGCATTGTATTGTTCTCATATTCATTGACTTATGCAATATACATATACCGGGTTTTTTAGCTGAGGCTTTCCCTAGATAAATTTTTGGTTGTGTGATTGAAATTATTTCTCTTTCTTGTTCATGTGATTATGCGATCGTAATTGGTTTCCTCAATTTGTAGAGTAGATTCAAGTATTTTGTTTGAGGATATTACAAATATTAGTTTGAATCTACGTGGATTTTCTACATTGGTCACATAGATGGTTGTCTTTGAGTGGTTAGATGACCCTTACACCGTCGATATTATAGGGCATAATCATATATTGGGTGCACCTTTTCCTTCTCCCCAAAAAAGTTATAAATTGTGTTAACTCTACATTACTCATTTCTTTTGGTCGGGTGCTCGTGGCCCTAATATAATACACCTTGTTCGTTTGGAGGCGCTCACCAAGCATAAGGTCGATGGGGGTTAAGGCTTAAAACATTTGGAGCATTTTGTATGGGTACTTAATATTAAAAGTTTTTGGAGGGCTATTTTTGATTCAGATCTATGGAAGAAGATCATTTTTGAAAAATATTTTAAGGAAAAAATTATACAGGTGTGGATACAGAGTGGTGCCCCCTCTTCGAAAAAATGGTTCCTATATTTGGAATGGCTTCATGAAAATCAAACATTGGCTTTTTGTAAATATTTGTTGGGATATCAATTTGGGTTCAAAGGTGGAGGTGGGCCTGGACCCCATGAGGGGTTTTTCTGGTAATCATATATTACCCTGGGTGATCATTAACCATATACATGAGTTGGAAATCTATAAAATTTGTTAGTTTTATATCATTATGATTCTTTGGGTCTATATCCAATTTGGATTAGATATGAGTCTATGGGATTTGTTGGTCAGATGGCGGAGATCTGGTACATTTATATCTAAAATCTATATAACATAGGAATAATCTTCAGTGATAAGGTTGATACTCTTATTTGGAATGGTATATCCTCCCAACATATATCAGCCGAATAAATATACTCCCAAATCCATCCTTCTTTTAACTGTCTTCTGGGACATAGTGGTATCGGATTTTTTGGACTTGGAATATGCCTGTCATAGTTGAAATGCTTTGTTCAGCTAGTTTGTCAGAACAAAATATTCACTTGGGAAAACACGAGTAAACAGGGTTTTCATGGCTCGGGCAGGTGCTATATTTTCCTACAGAACAATGAGGACCACATCCATTTATTCTTCAAATTCTCAGGTGATCTGTAATTGTAAACTTGAAGGATGTATAAAATGTGCGAGTTAAATTTTATGTATTTTAGGTAATTGATAAATTTACAAAAACACATAAATTAAAGGTTTTTAACTAAGTTTGTAGCATAAAAATAGAGATGGCAATGCCATACAAAACAACACAAAACAACAAAATGATAAAGGAGTTCACCCCTCCCGGGCTACATCTCCTAATCCAGCTTCTAATGTTGGGCCTCTTTCATTCAGTGCTCAAATCTGTGATTTCATTGATTTAAAGTACTCATATTGAAAAAATAATGTCTCCAATAGCTCTAGAATAGTATAACACCCCAATTTGGGCTCTTGTTGGGCTCAATTTGGTAAAAAAATGAAGAATTTATGCTTTAGAGAAGTTTTGTTGCTAACTGCTCTACAAACTGGACTCCCCTGCTAATTGTTCTACGAATTTTCCTTTTCCGGAACCACTGAGCTACATTTTCGCCTAGTGTTGGTGATATTCGCGTCGAATTGGGTCCAAATTTGCACTTATTTTAAATGTATAATGATACTTGTGGCAGAAAAGTTGGGCCACGTGGACCATTCTCTCAGAGTTATGCCCAAAACTTTGCACCGATCCTCGTACTTACATTTTCCTGTGTCTGTGGTGAGGTTATGTGGGAGTACCATAACTTCTGTTAAATGCTCTACAAAATGGAATCCCCTGCTAATTTTTCTACGAATCCACCTTTTCTGGAACCTGTTAGCCCCCCATAAATTTTTTGACAAGCAAACAGGGGGCTAAAATGTTTTTGAGCCTTGAAGGAATGAATTTCCCCTGAAAACACATCATCCTTGAAGCCTTGTGCCTTTGGTCCTTTGATAAAATCCCCTCTGCTGATTCCCATTATAAAGCCTCTCTGTTTGTGAAGAAATTCCCAAAAGGCCTCCTCCCCCTCTTATTTCATTCCCTCTAAACCTCTCTTTTCTTCCCTTTAATTCCTCTCCTTCTCCCCCATTAACTTCCCCTCTTTTCCCCCTATCGCTACCCTTCTTTAGCCTCAAATTACATTAAAATGGGCAAAAAACCCACTTTCTACCTTATAGTAGGCCTAAGCCCCTTTCGGCCTAGCCCCTAACCACTTCTCCACGTAACCGGCACCTAGGACCAAGCGCTAACGGTCCGAGCACTAATTGCAATCGCAGCTTGCAGACCGACGCATTCCTTTCTTAAATACAAAAAATCTGATGCGATTGTGTTTATTTATGAAGACCCGCGAGGTGATCCGCACCATTGATCTGCTATTCTGATCCGACGGTCGAGCGCTAAACGCACTCCCCGCCCAATCGCAATCGAAACTTTGATAATGTGTCCCTCCTGTACCCCCCAATTGCGATCTTCTGACTTAATCTCCACTGTCTATTCCCCTGGTTGATCCAACGGCCCACGCTTTCCCGCACCAATCACAATCGCAAGTTTATAACGCACCACCCACTGCCCTCTGCGATTGAGATCTCCCTATCACAGTCTCTACCGTCGATCCATGATATGATCCAACGATCCAGCGCTAATCGTTGCGTGCCCCGCCGCCCCTCTTCATCTACCTCCGATTGAATGTGGGCCATTGATCTGGTCCCCTGATCCAACGGCCAGCGCTCAATCACGCTCCCACTTCCGATCGCAATCGAAAATTTCACCGCGCCACTCCATTGTCTCCCCCCGATTGCGATTCCCTGATCAAATCATAGCCGTCCGTTCATCCGAGATCAACAGCCTATATCACATCGCGCCCTCCATCAATTTTCTTCATCGGAGCCCTCTGTTTACCTCATATTTTAGCCTTCGCCGTCGATCTCCTCCTGAGATCAACAGTCCAAAGCTAATCGCCCCCCACCACGACCGGGTCCCACATCAAGCCCTGTTTCATTTCACTTCAATTATTTTCTTTGTAATAAGGCCAAACCTTATAATTTTGCATTTTTCACTGAAGGCCTTTTTCCTCCGCCTAATTGCGTATTAACCCCTCCATCAATTGATCCCGACCGTTGATCTTCGTCTGTTCCTCCGATTGGACGGTCTGCGGCCCTTTCACCAAACTTTCACTGGCTCTCTTCTCCATCATTCTGTAGTGATGTCCATTGGTTTTCCGCCTGCGTATATCATCTCCGCACCATTCCTCCGGCCTCCGCAACATTTCTCCACCACTGCCCGGGTTTTGTGACAAGTTTATTTCATTGTGCAGGGGTCACAGAAAGGCCATTACAACCGCCAAATGAAACAACAGAGACGGATTAGAAGGGACCAGACCTGTTAATTGAATATTTAACACTTAATCCTGTGATCAAAGGATGAAAGCGCAGTATGAAGACCAAATGCACACGAAACGAGCCATATATGTGTTTAATGTCAGCATAGCACTGTTTCTCCAAGATGGACACCTTCCTACATAAGTCTCCATGCCTCCTCGAGCCCTTAAATGTATTTCACTGACAGAAACTTCTTAAAGACTGTTAGGACCACCATTATGAAGCATGGAGACCTTGCGGACTTTTCACCCAGTGCATTTATTCCAGAAGGCTAGTGCAGAGCTCCAAACAGCAAGGAAGGACTCCAAAGAAATATCCGAAGTCAATCTTGGCCTGAAAAAGACTCCCGAAGCAGACTACAGGGTATACACAGCGCTGCAGAGCCATTAAGCAGTATGGGCATGAATGCTTCCGCCATTCTGTCTTAATGAAACAAATCAAAGGTCATCTACTCCTATTGTTTCTCTTCGCCTATAAGAATTCCGGAGAACAAATTGTAAGGGTTGTTGTTCGGCTACTGCCATTGCTGTTAGAGGGATTCAATTCTGACTGTTAGAACAGTCTTGGGAGGGATTAGCAGAGTAGTTGTATGTAGTAGGCTGGGAGGAGAAGTTTGGATTGTAACAGCCATTGAGCTCAGTGTATGTGACTGGTTTTGCATCAATTAATCAAAGCACATTTCACAGGATCCTGGTCTCTTACTATTGGTGATGTTTTCCTAACTCTGTTTATTACATTTTCATATTGTTTCATTTTTTTCTGGCTTGCATCAGAAATATGGCATAGGATTTACCCTTGTTAGGTACCCTATGTCTCTGATCTCCTTGCCTTCAATGTTTTCTACTTTTAGTTGTTCTTGTTGGGTTTAAGCTGGAAGATTTGGGAACACTGGGGATTAGAGTTAGCCCTGTCCACTAGGATCCTTGTGCGACCAGCTGGCCTTTCTAATATCTCTTATGTTAAACTTATCTATGTTTTTCCTTGGAGCATGCTAAAGCTGACTTGAAGTTAAATGACCTCTGGTCCGATCTATAAGCTGCCCCTTTGTCCTTCCATTGAAAGTTTCCTATGAGTATGTCCAAGCAGGTCTGGAGTTAAATGACCTCTGATCTGATCTATAGATAGAAAATTGGGTTATTTTCCTTCTTTCACTTTCAATCCTTAATGTTCCATCCCACCATCTAATCTAAAAGATCCTTTATTATTAGATGACTTGCCCTCTGAAAGCTCTGGCTAGTTGTTGCATGTAATCACCTTTCATGACTCCACAGCCCAATGGATGGGACTCTCTTGACCTATCCTCTTTGCTGAAACATCCTGCTGTTTTGTTCCTTTTCTCCCATCACTTTCTCAGTCTATGATCTCATGACCAACCCAGCAACCAACCAACCAAATCATTTTAAACCCCCCTTTGTGCTTCATAGCTAGCCTAATACCTTATTTTGAGCTTCAAAGATATATCATTCTTTGTTTTATTGGAGAGATCCCTCTCTGGGTCCAGGAGGGCTAGATCCTAGGGCCCCAAAGTGGTTTTATGTTGTCTTATCTTTTGGTATTGCCAAATCTACCAAAACATAGGAACCCCCAACATAATGGTGACTCCGCTGGGGAGTGAGACCAATCAGCCTGATTTGGTAAATCACTGTGGTGGACAGTAAAATTTTGAACCATCCACCTGGTGACTCCACGGTTCCTAAATGATTAAAAGACTCCACTGGTGATCAGTAGGCCACTGATTACCTTTGTTTTCACATGACTCCACTGGGAGACCAGTCACATTACAACATCATTCCCACCAATGGAAGACTCTGAGTTAAGTCCCCTTGAAGAGTTTTGTTATGGAATATCAGGTATACTGGCCCAACTTAGAAGCAAAGACCTTCCAGAGGTTTTTCGTTCCAGCTCAAGATTCAATGATCAACCTGAGCTGAAGAAATTTTTTCTAGAAGTGCTGGTGGAAAAGTATGAAGCTGAGATTGAATTTCTGAACTCACAAGAGAAATCGTACCATTTCAAAGACCCCAGAGCATTTTTGGAAAGTCTCCCTTCCCTTAAGAGGGAAGAGATTCCACTGCCTTTTGAAGTACAAGAAGAAGGTGATCAGGATTTCAATAGCCACTTTGAAGATGCAGTGGAGGATGCAGTAATCAAAGCTACCCAGGATAAAGACAACCTACCAATCATGGAGGGCCTAAAAGAAGAACTTGTACACCATGTGTTCATTGATCCTGTGGAAAAATATATGGAGGCCCTAATTTGCTCAAATACTCCAGCATTGATCTTTAACAAAGTCCAGATTCATCAGGAGTGGTCACTACTGATGGTGACCTCAGTTCTGAAGAAATACATGCAGAGCACCCTGTGGTTATCTCTAGTAGGCAACCAATGCTCATATACTTTTTTGCTACTGCTTGACTAGTTGCATTGGCATTATTGTATCACCTAGAACATCAGAGATTTTCAAGTAGAGTAGGGTAGGTAGGAAAAGCTCAATAAAGCTCAGCCTGTGAGCATGTAGTTAGTTTTTTTAATTTCTGCAAAGTCCAGCAAGTCAGACAGTCTAATCCTGGCTTGGTTGTTTTCAATTTTTGTCTTAGAATGTAGAGAAGAAGTCTGCTAGACAATTTAATCCTAGTAGATATTAGTTTAGGTAGAGACACTATGGGACCAATAGTCTAATCTGGTCTCATGGAGTAATAAGGGTAGAAATATAATAGGTATATTTTCCTGCTTGTAAAAAATTGATGATGTAAAGGGTCTACAAGTCCAAATGCACCCAGAAGAAAAAATGTTAGGACTATAGTCTGGGTAGGTAGTTGTTTGGGAGAAATTTTACTGCTGATGTAATGTCTTCATGATTTGTGGCAGCTGATCTAAAGAAAGAAAGGGATGTCCCAAGCAGCAGGTATCTGGCCTACACCAAATATTTATCTTCTGAATTCTTGACTCCTTCAAGAAAAAGCCATCCCCATGTGGAGCCACTGTTAGCCCCCCATAAATTTTTTGACAACAAAACAAGGGGCTAAAATGTTTTTGAGCCTTCAAGGAATGCATTTCCCCTGAAAACACATAATCCTTGAAGCCTCCTTGTGCCTTTGGTCCTTTGATAAAATCCCCTCTGCTGATTCCCATTATAAAGCCTCTCTGTTTGTGAAGAAATGCCCAAAAGGCCTCCTTCCCCTCTTATTTCATTCCCTCTAAACCTCTGTTTTCTTCCCTTTAATTCCTCTCCTTCTCCCCCATTAACCCTCTAAATCATACCCAAATCCCTTTTAAATTCTACCCACACCCCTTGTTGGGTCAAATTTCCCCTCTTTTCCCCCTATCGCTACCCTTCTTTAGCCTCAAATTACATTAAAATGGGCAAAAAACCCACTTTCTACCTTATAGTAGGCCTAAGCCCCTTTCGGCCTAGCCCCTAACCACTTCCCCAGGTAATCGGCACCCAGGACCAAGCGCTAACAGTCCGGGCGCTAATCACAATCGCAGCTTGCAGACCGGCGCATTCCTTTGTCAAATACAAAAAATCCGATGCGATTGTGTTTTGTTATGAAGACCCGTGAGGTGATCTGCACCATTGATCTGCTATTCCGATCCGACGGTCGAGCACTAATCGCACTCCCCGCCCAATCGCAATCGGAACTTTGATAATGTGTCACCCTTGTACCCCTCGATTGCGATCTTCGAACTTAATCTCCACCGTCTATTCCCCCGATTGATCCAACGACCCGCGCTTTCCCACACCAATCGCAATCGCAAGTTTATAACGCACCACCCACTGCCTTCTGCGATTGCGATCTCCCGATCACAGTCTCCGTCGTCGATCCATGATATGATCCAACGATCCAGCGCTAATCACTACGCGCCTCGCCACCCCTCTTCATCTCCCTCCGATTGAATGTGGGTCGTTGATCTGGTCCCTGGATCCAACGGCCAATGCTCAATCGCGCTCCCACTTCCGATCGCAATCGGAACTTTCACCGTGCCACTCCATTGTCTCCCCCCAATTGTGATTCCCCGATCAAATCATAGTCGTCCATTCATCTGAGATCAAAGGCCTATATCGCATCACGCCCTCCATCAATTTTCTTCATCGGAGCCCTTTGTTTACCTCATCTTTTAGCCTCCGCCGTCGATCTCCTCCTGAGATCAACGGTCCAAAGCTAATCGCCCCCCGCCACGACCGGGTCCCACATCAAGCCCTGTTTCATTTCACTTCCATTATTTTCTTTGTAATAAGGCCAAACCTTATACTTTCACGTTTTTCACTGAAGGCCTTTTTCCTCCGCCTAATTGAGTATTAACCCCTCCATCATTTGATCCCGACCGTTGATCTTCGTCTGTTCCTCTGATCAGATGATCTGCGGCCCTTTCACCAAAATTTCACTGGCTCTCTTCTCCATCATTCTGCAGTGATGTCCATTGGTTTTCCGCCTGCGTATATCATCTCCACACCATTCCTCCGGCCTCCGTAGCATTTCTCCACCACTTCCTGCGTTTTGTGACAAGTTTATTTCATTGTGCAGGGGTCACAGAGAGGCCATTACAGCCGCCAAACGAAACAACAGAGACGGATTAGAAGGGACCGGACCTGTTAATTGAAGATTTAACACTTAATCCCATGATCAAAGGATGAAAGCGTAGTATGAAGACCAAATGCACACGAAATGAGCCATATCTGTGTTTAATGTCAACAGAGCACTGTTTCTCCAAGATGGACACCTTCCTACAGAAGTCTCCACGCCTCCTCGAGCCCTTAAATGTATTTCACTGACAGAAAATTCTTAAAGACTATCAGGACCACCATTATGAAGCATGGAGACCTTGCGGACTTTTCACCCAGTGCATTTATTCCAGAAGGCTAGCGCAGAGCTCCAAACAGCTAGGAAGGACTCCGAAGAAATATCCAAAGTCAATCTTGGCCTGACAAAGACTCCCGAAGCAGACTACAGGGTACACACAGTGCTGCAGAGCCATTAAGAAGTATGGGCGTGAATGCTTCTGCCATTCTGTCTTAATGAAACAAATTAAAGGTCATCTACTCCTGTTGTTTCTCTTTGCCTATAAGAATTCCGGAGAACAAATTGTAAGGGTTGTTGTTCGGTTGTTGTCGTTGCTGTTAGAGGGATTCATTTTGACTGTTAGAACAGTCTTGGGAGGGATTAGCAGAGTAGTTGTATGTAGTAGGCTAGGAGGAGAAGTTTGGATTGTAACAGCCATTGAGCTCAGTGTATGTGACTGGTTTTGCATCAATTAATCAAAGCACATTTCACAGGATCCTGGTCTATTACCATTGGTGATGTTTTCCTAACTCTGTTTATTACATTTTCATATTGTTTCATTTTATGCTGGCTTGCATCAGAAATATGGCATAGGATTTACCCTTGTTAGGTACCCTATGTCTCTACTCTCCTTGCCTTCAATTTTTTCTGCTTTTAGTTTTTCTTGTTGGGTTTAAGCTGGAAGATTTGGGAACACTGGGGATTAGAGTTAGCCCTGTCCACTAGGATCCTTGTGTGACCAGCCAGCCTTTCTAAGATCTCTTCTATTAAAATTATCTATGTTTTTCCTTGGAGCATGCTAAAGCTGACCTGGAGTTAAATGACCTCTGGTCCGATCTATAAGCTGCCCCTTTCTCCTTCCATTGAAAGTTCCCTATGAGTATGTCCAAGCAGGTCTGGAGTTAAATGACCTCTGACCTGATCTATAGACAGAAAATTGGGTTGTTTTCCTTCTTTCACTTTCAATCCTTAATGTTCCATCCCACCATCTAATCTAAAATATCCTTTAGTATTAGATGACTTGCCCTCTGAAAGCTCTGGCTAGTTGTTGCATGTAATCACCTTTCATGACTCCATAGCCCAATGGATGGCACTCTCTTGACCTATCCTCTTTGCTGAAACATCCTGCTGTTTTGTTCCTTTTCTCCCATCACTTTCTCAGTCTATGATCTCATGACCAACCTAGCAACTAGCCAACCAAATCATTTTAAACCCCCCTTTGTGCTTCATAGCTAGCCTAATACCTTATTTTGAGCTTCAAAGATATATCATTCTTTGTTTTATTGGAGAGATCCCTCTCCGGGTCCAAGAGGGCTAGATCCTAGGGCCCCAAAGTGGTTTGATGTTGTCTTATCTTTTGGTATTGCCAAATCTACCAAAACATAGGAACCCCCAACAGAACCACCAAGCTACATTTTCGCCCAGTACCGGCGAGATTCGCGCCGAATTGGTTACAAATTTGCACTTGGTTTAAATGTATAATGACTGCTGTGAGCAGAAAAGTTGGGCCACATGGGCCATTCTCTCGGCATTATGCCCAGAATTTTGCATTGATCCCTGTACTTACATGCTCCCACGCCTGTGGTGAGGTTATGTGGGAGTACCAAAACTTTGGGCTGGGGTTAAGCCCAAGCCCTCAGCTCCTTTCTACTTGCATAACTTCTCTAGAGCATAAATTCTTCATTTTTTGACCAAATTGAGCCCAACAAGAGCCCAACTTGGGGTTTTTGACTATTCTAGAGCCATTGGAGACATCATTTTTGTAATCTTAGCACTATAAATCCATGAAATCACAGATTTGAGCACTTAATGAAAGAGGCCCAACATTGGAAGTTGGACCAGGAGATGTAGCCCAAGAGGGTTGAACTCCTTTATCATTTTGTTGTTTTGTGTTGTTATGTATGGTATTGTTGTCTCTATTTTTATGCTACAAACTTAGTTAAAAACCTTTAATTTATGTGTTTTTGAAAATTGATAAATTGCCTAAAAGACATAAAATTTAACTTACACATTTCATAAAACCTTCAAGTTTACAATTACAAATCACCCGAGAATTTGAAGAATAAATGGATGTGGTCCTCATTATGCTATAGGAAAATATAGCACCTGCCCAAGCCATCAAAACCTCCTTTACTTGTTTTTTCCCAAGTGAGTATTTTTTTTTTACCAACTAGCCAAACAAATCATTTCAACTATGACAAGCATATTCCAAGTCCAAAAAATATGATACCACTCTATCCCAGAAGATAGTTAAAAGAAGGATAGATGTGGGAGTATATTTCTTCGACCGATATATGTTCGGAGGATATACCATTACAAATAATAGTATCAACCTTATCACAGAAGATGATTCCTATGTTATATATATTTTAGATATAAACATCCTAGATCTCAACCATCTAACCAAAAAATCCCATAGCCTCATATCTAATCCAAATTGGATATAGACCCAAATAATCATGATAATATAAAACTAACGAAGTTTATAGATCACCAACTTGTGTATATGGTTAATGATCTCTCAGGGTAATATGTGATTTCCAGCAAAATCCCTCATGGGGTCGAGGCCCACCTCCACCTTTGAACCCAAATCGATATCCCAACAAATATTTACAAGAAGCTAGTGTTTGATTTTCATGAAGCCATTCCAAATATAGGAACCATTTTTCGAAGAGGGGGAACCACTCTGTATCCACACATATATAATTTTTTCTTTTAAATATATTTTTAAAAATGATCTTTTTCCATAGACCAGAACCGAAAATTGCCCTCCAAAATTTTTTAGTATTAAGTGCACATACAAAACGTTCCAAATGTTTTAAGCCTCAACCCCCATCGACCTTATGCCTGGAGAGGACCTCCAAATGAACAAGGTGTATTATATCAGGACAATGAGCACTCGAGCAAAATAAATGAGCAATGTAGAGTTAACACAATTTACAAGTTTCTTGGGGAGAAGGAAAAGGTGCATCCAATATACGACTATGCCCTATAATACCGATTGTTTAGGGGTCATCCGACCACTCAAGACAACCATCTACCTACGATCTTGTGGGTTGGAAGGTGACCGAGGACCAGGGCTTAGCCCCAGCCCTGTCCCACATATAACAAACAAAAAAACTTTAAATACAGGTTGCCATGCCATATGGGTTAAGAAATTCCCATGGCGCTATCGTAGAGAGTTTCATTGTCCTGCGGTTGATCTTGTGTTTGATCCCTGTGGAGGTTAGTTTGGACTTAACCAAAATTTTACACCACCACTAGGAGGCCACATGGTTGCCAACCATTGGGCAACATGGCTCCCATTCATAGGTCCACTAAAACCGCCTATCAACCAAATAAAACTCATGAAGCTCGAACCGATACAGTGAGGCCACTTGACAGCCTGCCATTGGCATATGAATTATATTCAGTTTTCCTAGTCACACTACGCATTCAACGTATGGTTTTCCTAGTTAGTAGCCCTACATCCAAGCTGCAAAATATTTAGCTATTTAGGAAAACGACCAGAACGCGATATCGATAGCATAGGATATCGGTTTTGAGTGATTCAAGTTGTGTTGGATTCAGGGAGATGAGATCTACATTTTCGCACCATTTTCGAGCACTTTTGAACACTTTGAATTTGGAGCACTTTACTGATCCACTGGAATCTTTTCGACCTCCAAAAGACCATTTTCCGTCAAAAAAAAAGGTGAAGGTACAGTTCCCTCACCCTTCCAATCTCAATAAATTTGGCTTTTCTTGGATTTCTACCTTTGAGCCCCACATGAAGGTACTTCAAGTTCCCTTGTTTCAAAGTTCTTGTTCTTCTGTCAAGGATAGTATCTTGTTGCAATTCTTCAAGATATTCAAGGGAGAAATATTCAATTAAAGGAATCTGAACATTCTCTCCTTGACCTTCATTCAAAGGAGGCTCATATAATCTCAAATTTTTAGCATTAACAACTGCATATATTTTCATATATGGAGGAAAATTTATCCGGAAGGCATTATTACCAATCTTTTCTAAAATCGTGAATGGACCATATATGATTGGTTTAAGTTTTTTACCTTCTCCGTGGAGTCTTTCCTTGCTAATGTGAAGTCAAATTTCATCTCCCACTTGAAAATTGTGATCAACATGCTACATATCATGTATTTTCTTGATTTTTTTCCAACTGTTCATGAACCATTTCATGTACCAATTTAACTTGTTCAATGAACCACTTGGCCTTATCTATGTCACTTTTCCCATCAATAGAAAATTCTTTCCCAAATATTAAATCTAGAGGAGATTTTGGTAAGTATCCCAAGCATGCCTAAAATGGATATGTTTGAGTCGATGAATGCTTGGCTCGGTTGTAAGCATGTTGAATCTAGTGCAAATGTTCATCCCACAATTTAGGATGCTTGTTGCAATAACCACGAAGAAGAGGTTTTACCTTTATGTTCACCACTTCTGTTTGGTCATCGGTTTACAGATGGAATGTTGTGTTATTTTTAAATTTAGCACCCATGAGTCCCCATAAAATTGACCATCCCGAGAAATCAAGAATCTCATTCAGAAATAGTGGATGTGGGCAGCCCAAAATGCACCTATACATTTTGAAAGAACAATTGTTTAGTCTATTCAGTTGTAACCTACTTCTTACAAGGAATCAAAATACACATTTTTTTGAATCGATCTAAAACTGCATAAATATAATCATGACCTTTCCTAGACATAGGTAGACCTCCCACAAAATCCATGGAAACAATTTCCTAAGGATGGGAAGGAACAAGAAGTGGAGTATACAATCCCAACTTTCTATTTCTAGGCTTACTGATAGCACATAAAGAACATCCTCTTACATATCATGACACACTTTCATTCATACAAGGCCAATAACAATACCTCTGTAATTGTGCCACTCTCTTGCCTACACCAAAATGGAAACAATAAGATAAGTGTGTTCTTACCTTATGATGTTGAATTTTTCTCCCTGTGGAATACATAGCTTACCAAGATGATACAATAATTTATCATGCACATGATAATCTAATTCCTCTACCTGGTTACCTTGACACAAAATTGCATATACATTCTTAAAATCCTCATCTAAAGCATATTGCTAAACATAGCTCTCATGCATGATAGAATTATGCTTAAGAATAATGGATGCACTAAAAATTGGCCTATATAGAATATCAACAATTTTTTTATAGATACCTTTATTATACCTTATCACCAAGTGGAATTTTTGTAATAAACTCATCCATCTGAAGTGCCTCGCTTGTTGTATCTTGGTTTTTGATTGCAAGTATTGCAATAGTTGATGGTCTGTGTGAATAATAGTTTCCTTACCCATCAAGTAATGTTTCCATTTTTTTACACTTTGCACCAAAGCATATAATTATTTTTCATATGTAGGATGGTTAATCAATACTTCACCATTAAAAGTTTCAGAATGATAACAGATGGGTTTACCCTGTTGCATCAAGACTTCTCCCATGGCATAGTCACTTGCATCGGTTTGTATCTCAAATGATTGTTTTAAATATGGAAGTGCAAGCACTAGTTCTATATTGATTCTCTCTTTCAATGTATCAAAGGATTTTTGTTGCTTGCCTCCCCACTGAAAAACCTGTTTCACACTTTTCAAAGCATGTAATGGATTTGCAATGGATGAAAAGTTAGAAATGAACTTTCTCCAATATTGGGATGCTCCCAAGAAGCTTCTAACCTCTGTTACATTATTGTGCTTTGGCCAATTAAAAATCACTTTGAACTTTGAGGGATCTCTCTTGAACTCACCCCCTCCAACAATATGACCCAAATATACTAAAGAGGTTTTCCCAAATTCACATTTCGACATCTTTGAAAACAACTTTTCTTTCCTTAAGACATCTAGAACTTTCCTAACATGCTTGAGATTATCTTCACGAGTCTTGCTGAAAATCGATATGTCATCTAAGTAGACTATCACAAAATCATCAAGAAAAGGCCTTAAAACATCGTTCATAACTCTCATGAATGTTGCAGGAGCATTACAAAGCCCAAATGGCATAACCAACCACTCAAACAAACCTTTCTTTGTTTTGAAGGTTGTCTTACAAATATCTCCTTCATCAATCCTAATTTTATGATAGCCACCTATCAAGTCCAACTTAGTGAAATAAATAACATTGTTCCATTGATCAAGTAAATCATCAATTCAAGGAAGAGGGTAGCGGTTATTTACTGTGATTTTTTTCAAGGATCTAAATTCCACACACATCTGCGATGTTCCATCCTTCTTTGGCACTAAAACAATATGAAACCTTCATGTAGATGTTCTTGGTATGATGAACCCTTTATCAAGTAACTCTTGGATTCATTTCTTAATTTATGCATTCTCCATTACTGAAATTCGATACATACCAATGTTCGGAAGAGGAGCATCCTACTAAAATTGTATCTCATGTTGGATTCCTCTTTTAGGAGGAAATCCCTTAGGTTCCTGAAACATCTTATCATATGTGTTAACAACCTCAATCAAATCATATTTTAGTTTTACATCACATCCTTGGAAAGCTTCATTCTCAACATCATCTTTGGGTTTGATCATCAAGAGTACAAAATTATTTCTAGCATTAACAAGCCTCTTCATTTGTCCAGCATTCACAATAGATAAATTTAATTCTTTCGATGTGCTCTAACAATATACGTAATCCCATATTTAAAAAAATGATACTTGTTCTCATGGCAATGAAATATGGCTTTCCTATCATATAAATATGGGATTCCTAAAACAATACCACATATGTCAAGTGGAACTAAATAAATTTCTACCTCGTCAATGAAGTTTGCAGTGATGGTGAATTTTAGTTTGCATTTTATTTTCATTTGCAATTTTTCATTGTCACATACCCAACCCAAAGGATAAGGTTTAGGATGAGGAATGGTTTCCAAATTTAGTTTCTTGACAATGGTTTCCGAAACAAGGTTGGCTTGTAATCCACTATCAAAGAAAGTGTCTATTTTGATATGTTTTGAGACGACTCTAATATGGAAAATATTTATTATTTATTTATCATTTTGAGTTTCATTGAGGTTACTAGAAGAACTAGTACTTGCAATAGAATCCTTACAATTCAATCCCATGGTTGTGATCCTTGTTTCATATTTGGAATCAGATCCTAAATCATGTTGTGTAGTTTCAACATTATTTTTATTTCCTTTGTTGTTAAACTTTTTGGGTCTCATCTCAGGTTGAAGTTTCCAACAATGGTCTTCATCATGGCCTTCTTTTGAACAATGTTTACATGTGATATTTTCTCCCTCTTTCTTGATGAAAGCATTATTTTTCCCCTTGCCTTTGAATTTCTTGTTTCATTTTTCTCAACTCTTTAATGGCTTCTTGCTATTATCTTAGGGAACATTCTTCCCTCTTGCTTCTAAATGAGTTTCCTATACACAAACTTTATCTAGATTTGTAGGGTTAAACATGAGAATTGTGCGTCTCAAATAACTATGTAAACCTCCAATGTATTTTAGTAGAGTGTCTTGAGAGGATAAATCTACACCCAAAATAAAATATCTTCTTCTAAACTCTTGGGTATAACTTTGCACACTCTAACCCTTAGCTTGCCTAAAATTTTGCCAATCCATTATATCTTTTTTCATGTATGCTAATGGATAAAATTTACTTCTTAATGTAGCTACAAAATCATTCCAAGAAGTTATAATATTGCCTCTTTTCTTGGGATCTTCTTGAGCTTTGGCCTCCCACCAAATGAGTGTTTCACTTTCTAACCTTAGAGAAGCAAGCCGAACCTTGGTCTCATCATCCTTGATTCTTTGTATCCTGCAATGCACTTCAATTTGACGAACCCAATTATCCAATTTCTCAGCATTTACCTCTCCATTATATATAGGAAATTCAAATTTTATATCAAGCTTTAACAAAGGAGTTTTACCATGTCCCTTTAGAGATCTTGGAGGAGCTTGTAAAGGGGTAGATGTAGAAGAAGATGAGGGTGAAGATGGAGGTGTAGGAAAAGGTGGTTGTTTGGCTCCATTGCATCCATGCCCTTTTGGAGGGTCTTTATCACCATTTCCTCCATTACAAGGGTGTATGGATCAATTAGGCTATTGAGCATATATTTTTGAGATTTTATCCAAATTGATCTCAGAAAGAGGCTTCATAGACGTTTTTGGATGTTATAAATCCAATGGTGACTTCGTTTTTCTTTTTTGAGCACATCTAGATGGCCTCTTTTAGGTTTGAGGCTAAGGGGTGTGTGGATCAACCAGGGTTTGGTAGTATTTCCTAAGGGTGTTTAACATGAAGAAGACCTTGTAAGGGTTTTCCTCACCTTCATAATACTTTTGCAGTAGTTGTAATCAGTAGGGTTCAACTCAAGTTTAACTTCTTTAATTATGAATTTTTCATTATTTTCTTCAATGTGGAATTGAAGGATGCACATGATGCTTTTTGACTCATTTCAGTGGAAGTATGTCATCTTTGTAGGAGATGTTTTGATTTTTTGCTGTTGTGAGAGTTCTCTATAGGAGAACATTACCTTGTAGGGGGAATAATCAAATTTTATTTGCGGTAAAATTTTATGTATTTCCTTGATACTAAATTTATATGAGTGGTCTAGTCATGTTCACATGCCTGGAGATGTAGCCTAGGAGGGGTGAACTCTGTAAACAAACCTTTTGTCTTGCTCTTCTTTATGCCTACAATTATGTGTGTTATGTTCAATATGTTCAGTTACATATGAAGAATAATTCATGTGGAAGATAAATTAAACACACATGTTGTTTTTGAAGACCCAATTTCATGCTTGCAAAGCGTCGACATGGTCCTAAGTTTAGTTTTATGTGATTCTAAGGAAGAGGAAAGAGAACACCTCCTCCAAATTCAAATCAGGTGGTATCAGAGCTACAGTTGACCAGGTTGCAATATGGGTAGCAAAAAGAGTCTCCAAGAGATTCAAGAGTGAAATTTGGCTCTTCGAATGGAGAACATAGAGTTGATAAGGATGTTGAAAATTATTAACGAGGAGAAGGGGCACATGCGCTTTGTATTGTAGCAAGTGCTTGATGAGAAAGTTGCAGAAAGTTCAACTCTTGCACCAACAAGAGAAACCTCCAAGATGAAGCCGGTATGTGGCTATGGTTCAAATAGTGGATTTTTACCATATGTGGAAAATGATGCATGTCAATTTTGCAAGCATATTCAAGAAGCACGCCATACTCTAGTGGATAAAAGTGGGTGGCTAGAGTCATATACAATTTGGCCATCATCATCATCATCAGAGTCTGAGAAGATGAATGGAAAATCTAAGGAGGTAATTAGCATTTCCATTACCACTCCTTCTATATATGTGCATAAAAACACTTTTGCAGCATTCGAGAAACATACCAAAGGCATAGGTATGAATTTGCTCTCTAAGATGGGCTATGAAGGTGGAGGCCTCTGTATAAATGGCCAAGGCATTACCAATCCGATTTTGGTAGAGGAAAGACCAAAATATATGGGATTGGGATATGGTCTCAAAGAGTATGGAGAGTGCTCTAAATGGCCTAAGGTGCATCAAGCATCTTAGAAAGAGATGTAAACACCTTGTGACAATCGTCGAAGCTGCAACTTCAAATACATGTATAACTCTCAAGAGTGTTTTTCATGGCATGGTTATTTTGAATATTTATGGAATCAATACCCTTGTACATTTTGTGATTATTTTGACCATTGTGTGGCTATGTGTGAGCAACACATGATAATGGTTAAACGAAGGAACCAAATTTTGGGCATCAAACATAATGAATTTCTTTCAAACGAGAGAACTTCTATGTTTGTGAATAACAAGAAGCTTTTTTGTGCGCCTTGAAAATTGCATGGACATGACACTGAATGATGTTGGAAGTTACATCTGAAGCTTCATTTAAAGAAAGGTAAAGAGATTATGCAATACGATGCAAGGGAAACAAAATGTGGCCAAGAGGACTCACAACAATCCTGAGCAACCTTCAAGATAAGATGGTGCAAGAAGAGAACCCACAAGCCTAGGAGAGGCACGATTGGGTAGACTTATTGTAATTTTTTTTTTGTAAATTGTGTAAATACTTGTTGTCATTACCTTTTTAGGTACTTTTGTAAAGTGAACATTTATTTTCACTATTTTCAACAAGTAGATGTTTTTCATTCATGTATTTATTGTATTTTTATAGTCCACATGTTCAAGTACTTTTATGAATGTAAAAAATTGTTGTTCAAGTTGTCTTCATGTTTGTCATATGTTCACCTATACAAGTATTTGATTTGAAACTTGTGTGAATAGAGTCTTGTGGTTAAGATTACTATGTTTTTTAGACAAGTCCAAGCATATCATGAAGCATTTTTGTAGCAATGTACTACTCATGTGAAAATTCAGCTTGAAGACGTTAAAGAAAATTTATGTTGTTTCTGATTTCCAAAGATGGAGTCAAGTTTGTCTTCAACAATTTAACTTCAGGGATGAAGTGTTTGAAAGTCATGCAAAGATGAGGGTAAAGATAGTGTTCAGAGTCCACTCAACAATATTTTTATTCCTGCAACAATGATAAGAATGTTGGCTCAATTCTTGACAGGGCAATAAGTCTTCATGAGGATGATAAGTGAAGTGCCTTGATTGGGGCTTAAAGGGCACCAATTGAAACTTTTGTAATTTGGATTGTGTTTTTTGGGTATTTTGAGTTCCAGCCT
This sequence comes from Pinus albicaulis, assembly GCA_034641835.2. Taxonomy (NCBI): domain Eukaryota; kingdom Viridiplantae; phylum Streptophyta; class Pinopsida; order Pinales; family Pinaceae; genus Pinus; species Pinus albicaulis. The sequence goes on from CM076575.1 coordinate 118,226,643, forward strand.
CTTTATATTGACTAGGGAAGTAAACATTTGGAGTCCAAAAGCTCCTAGTGGGGAGGTGTGATCAGGTGATCAAATTTTCAATAAAAAACAAAAGTTATCTAAATGACATGAAACATAAATAACCATGAAGTGTTTGTCGTTCTGTATCCAAAGACGTCTGTTTCACCTGAATCTGACACCTAGAGCTCAAGTTATAGCCTGCTGACTGTTTTCCCAAACAGGCAAATTTGGAAAAAAAATGTGTAGACAAGGAGCCCAGTCAACAGTCCGTGCTACTGACGTGGCATGCTGACTGGGTAGATCAACGGGTTTCTCAATGCATTCCACCAACGAGTGAATGACTGCCAAGTGGCAGAGTTTGATCGGTGTGTTTTGGTGCGATTTGGAATTGTTTTATTAGCTTAAGGAAGGCCAATGAGGAAGAGGCGCGTGGCTCAGCCTGGGGCCACCACATGTCCCCCTCATGGTGACGTAAAATTATTGTAAAGGACTGGAGGGACCGGGCAGGGGTCGAACACGAGACCTTTGCCCAACAAACACTCACCATTACCAACTGGCATGCACATTAGTTCTTACCATATAAAATCTTCACATCTATTTGAATTTTGAAAAGTACGCCAATGGGGGGAGAGGGAATGAGCCCCCAAACCATATGATCACGACCTGGAGACCATAGGTGGAGTGTTGGGCGCTTAGCCTCAAGTGCATTTATTTAACACTAATCCCATTTTAATTAGTGATAATATGTGTTTAATTAACGAGCACCATTTTAGCGCTAAGCCATTTTAATTAGTCACTAATGCAGTTTTATTAACTTAATCCAGATTTAGTTCACGGTTCCGAAAAATCCGACGGGATTTTCCAAATTTAGCGCCATTTAGCACAATTTGGGGCCAGTTAGCTATTTTTGGGGAGGAAATTGTGGAGCAGACTTGGAGAAGTCATAACTCAGCCAATTTTTGACAAAATCATGAGCACACAGAGGCTAAGTACAATTTTTTGGCATTCTGGACTCAATGGAATAGGTCTGAGGAGCCATTGAGCACATCTACATAGTATTTTTGTAGGTTGAAGACCAAGGGAGTATGGATCAATCATGATTTTAAGCATATAGTTTTGAGCTTTTATCCAAATTGAGCTCAGAAAGAGGCTACATTGAGGTTTTTGGATGTTATGAATCCAATGGTAACTTCATTTTTCTGTTTGAGCACATCTAGATGGCCTTTTTTAGGTTTTAGGGTAAGGGGTGTATGGATCAAGCAGGGTTTGGTAGTAGTTCATGAGGGTGAATAGCATGAAGAAGACCTTGTAGGGGCACCTTCAGAATACTTTGTAGTATTTGTAAGCAGCATGGTTCAACTCAAGTTTAACTTCTTTCATCATGAAGTTTTCATTATGTGCTTCAATGTGGAATTGAAGGATGCACATGATGCTTTTTGACTCATTTCAGTGGAAGTATGTCATCTTTGTGGAGGATGTTTTGAGTTGTTGTTGTTGTGAGAGTTTTTTGTAGGAGAACATTACCTTATAAGGGTAATAGCCACATTTTATTTGCAGCAAACTTTTATGTACTTCCTTTATACTGAATTTATATGAGTGGTCTAGTCATGTTGACAGACCCGGAGATGTAGCCCAAGAGGGGTGAACTCTGTCAACAAACCTTTTGTCTTGCTCTTCTTTATGCCTACATGAATTATGTGTGTTATGTTCATTGTGTTCAGTTACATATGAAGACTAATTCACATTGAAGAGACATTAAACAAACATGTTGTTTTTGAAGACCCAATTTCATGCTTGCAAAGCGTCGACACAGTCCTAAGTTTAGTATTATGTGATTCCGAGGAAGAGGAAAGAGAATACCTCCTCCAAATTCAAATCAATTTCCCTTGGAGGATTTTAGCTCTATCATTGCAACCTTGAGTTCCTCTCCTCATAAATAACTTTCACCATTTCAGTCATTTCAAAGAATGATTTTCTAAAATTCCTCTCATCCTCAAAGATAATTTCAGGGCCCTCTTCATGTGCCATAACTGGTGAAGCTTTGGGTGACACTTGAGGTGAATCTGCTCTCTTTGAACTAGCGTGAGGACTTGCTCCCACAAGCTTTACTTCTCCTCTTTTGAGCTTCAACCTTGTAAGCATCAAAAAACATTTGCAAAAAAATTAACCCTTCAAAACAACCAAAGATCTGATACCAAATTTATATGTAATTGTAAACTTGAAGGTTTTATGTAATGTGCAAGTTAAATTTTATGTATTTTAGGCTATTGATAAATTTTAAAAAGAACATAAATTAAAGGTTTTTAACTCAGTTTTCAGCATAAAAACAGAGACAATAATACCATATAAAACAACACAAAACAAAAAAATGATAAAGGAGTTCACCCCTCCTGGGCTACATCTCCTGGTCCAGCTTCCAATGTTGGGCCTCTTTCATCAAGTGCTCAAATTTGTGATTTCATGGATTTACGATATTTAGAATGAAAAAATAATGTCTCCAATGGCTCCAGAACAATAAAAAACCCCAAGCTGGGCTCTTGTTGGGCTCAAAACTGAATACATTATGCTCTAGAGAAGTTTTGTTGCTAACTGCTCTACAAACTAGAGTCTCGTGCTAACTTTTCTACGAATCCGCCTTTTCTGGAACCCCCAAGCTACATTTTTGCCAAACATCGGTGAGATTTGCATTGATTTGGGTGTAAATTGTCGCTTGGTTTAAACGTATAATGACCCCTGTGAGCGGAAAATTTGGGCCATGTGGGTCATTCTCCCAACGTTATGCCCAAAAATCTGCACTGGTCCCCGTACTTACCTGTTCCCACACCTGTGGTGAGGATATGTGGGAATACCAGAAATTTGGGTCCAGGTTAAGCCTGAGCCCTTAGATCCTTTCTACATATGGACTCGTGGGTTAGAAGGTGACTGGGGACGAGGGCTTAGCCCCGACCCCATCCCCCAAATACCAAACAAAAAAACTTTAAATACGGGTTGTCGCCCATATGGTTTAAGCAACACCCATGGCACTATCGTAGAGCACTACCCTGTCATGTGCTTGGTCTTGTGTTTTATCCCTATGGAGGTTAGTTCGGACTTAACCAAAATTTTACACAACCCCCAGGAGGCCACGCAGTTGTGAACCATTGGGGCACATGGCTCCCATACTTAGGTCCACTAAAACCTCCTATCAACCAATCAAAGCTCATCAATCCCGAACCAATATGATGAAGCCATTGCGAAGTATATTCAGTTTTCCTAGTCAGCCTACAGATTTCCCAATCAACAGTCCTGCATCCAACCTACAAAATTTTTAGTAGTTTAGGAAAACGATTAGAACACGATATTGTGAGCATACAATATATATTTTGAGTTATTCAAGTTCTGTTGGATTCAGGGTGACATGATCTATGTTTTGGCACCAGTTTCAATCACTTTTGAACATTTTGAATTTTGAGCACTTTATTGATCCACTGGATCACCAGGGAATGTCGCTATATGAAGAAGGATTTTAAAATATATGAAGATAGTTGTTGGTTGGCCATATTCCTATATAAATGATTACATCATGGATTGGTTTCATAATTTCAAGGTTGACAAAACCCTACCCTTTTTTATTTTCTGGGGTATCTGGTGTGGCAGGAGCACACTTCTATTTGAAGATATTCCATTCTCCATTAACATGACCTACAATAAAACCATTACTCTCTTATTGGAATATAAGTGACAACTTGTTATTGGGGAAAGAAAAAATTAGATGTCTATTGGATACTAGGAAATTTTCTATGTTGATTTTTTGATGGGGCTACTCAGGATTCGGTTTGTGGATGTAACACTTTTTTTAATGATGTATCCTGGTTTATATTATGTTTTCAGTTGGTATGGTAATCCTAGGACAAAATCTAAAGCGGAGGTAATGGACTTACAATCCCTTCTCTATTGTGCTCTCTAGTTATCAATAAAATCCCAATCTGTCTACGAAGATTCCAAGGTTACCATAAATTGGGTCAATTATTGATCTGAAAATGGGTTGGATAACTTGTTATGCTTTTCAATAACCCCCCACTCAGTTAAAAAAATAAAATATCTAGCTTGTACTTGAATTTTGCGGAAAATTTTATACTTGAAATAGGTGTATGATTTTTAACTATTTAAGTGCTTTAAGTACATTTGTTCTTGCTGAAATTAAAAATGTGTAACAGCAATATAATGAAACAAATAAACATCCACACATAACAACAAATTTAATCCAGGAGTTCACCTGAATATCGTGGGCTATGCCTCCTTGAGCTCTTATCAACTTGACTTGGCTCTTTGGGATTTTGGAAAATTTCTTTTACAATTTACAAAAATCAACTCCAATGGTTAACTGAACTGAACCAATGGGTTTAGAATACCATCTATATCCCTGTAATGGTAATCATCACTCTAAAAACAGATCTAGGCTCCCTTAAACTTGATTCCTTCTGTCGATGCACTTAATCTACACTGAGATTATTTATGGCACAAACTCCTTCAGAATTATTTTTGTCCCTGAAACCTCACCTATTGTCTCCAATGCATATCAAACCTCCAAAATGGACTGATCATTTTCTCCAAATGAGCACTGCATCCCCAAACTACACCTCCCTCCACGGTTGGCCCAAGGTTGCCCAAAACTTCCCTGTGTCTCTTCTACCTTTAGAAGTCTTCAAATGGCTCTGAAAATACCTTCAATGGATTTATAATGCCAAAAATAGTCAGAATAAACTATTGGTCCACTAAAAATGGCCTTCAGCTGCTTCGGTTTCACCTCCAACACCTGTCGAGACCCCTTAGCACTAGGGTCACTGAAAAAATTTCTATGGGTTCTTGACCTCTAGAATTCCTCAAACACTTCTGAAAACTCCTCCATTGGATTCATAATTCTCATTACAGTCAGAAATGACTATTGGTTTGCTGCATAAGGCCTCTAGCTGCTCTGGCTATGCCCCGAACTATTGATGGCACTTGCTGACCCTAATGGCCCCTGGAACTTCACTGAAGCATATCGGCCTTCATAAGTCCTCTACGGACTCTAAAAACCACACCATTAGTTCTATAACATCTGAAACATCCAAATTTGTCTATTGGATTTTTGAATAAGGCCTCTAGCTACACTGGCTAGGCCTCAAACTGTTGCTGGCCCATGGTAGCCCTGGTGGCCCTTAAAACTTCTCTGAAGAAAAAACCTGCTCAAAATTCCTCTGATGACTCTACGACCCTCACCAATGAGTCTGGAATGTCTGTCATAGTCGAAATTAACTATTGGCACTCTAAAATTGGTCGAATCTAGCTCAAGATAGAGCCTGAACTCATTTTTCCCAATGACCCCTAAAAATCGTCCACCAAAATGTGGAGAACTATAGTTAAACTGTAGATAAACTAGTCAAATCTGCAAAGTTTGGTGGAACTTCCAATTTTTCTGCTAGTACTAACTGTTAGTGTCTAATGTGACCATTAATTTTGGGCACATGTCCCATAAACTTCGCAGTCTTCAAAATGGCGGGCGGATAAACCGTGCAACAAATTTAACCATCACCTAGAAAACTGGCATGTGAATAGTTTTAAGTTAAAACAGAACCATCGGTGGAAAGGGCTTATCCTTTGGTCCTTGGAGCTAAGGCCACATGGGGGAGGCTGGCCCCCCAAACCCCCATATGCATAATCGGTAAACTATAAATTTAAATAGCGCACTAATAGGATTAAGAACCAAATGCACAGCCCAACGGTAAAGCATGGGAGTTATAGGTAGGAGATCAGGCAGTTGACTCCTCGGAGTCTGCCAAAAATTTTCACTCCGTTCCTGGGCCACGTGGCGGCCTCCTATTGGCCCAAACTCAAAAATTCAACCCATTGTCGTATGACCTTCTGCCACTTGGCGTGACCTAATCGGTTTGAACAGGATATTTCGAGGAATATTCTAGGGAATATTTTGAGAAATATCCAGGAATACTCCCTGGAATATTCTATATTTAATTTTCCCAAAACTCAAGTCAAACTTGGTCAAATTCCAAAAATTGTAGTTTACTAGACTTTTCAAACTGCAATAACTTCTTCATACAGTGTCGGTTTTTTGAACCGTTTGTAGCGCCGGAATTAGGAAGACGATATCTATCCATTCTCTCAGGTTCAACACACTTTCCAAGTAGTTTGAATTTTGAGCTATCACTTAGGTCCATGATCCAGTTCTGATCACACCTCCCCATTGGGAATATTTTGGACCCCAAAAGACTGATATATTGATCTGTATAGTAGATGAGAGTACAAAACCCTCTTCTTTTCAGCCTCCATACACTTGCCTTGCATGGCCTAGTTCCTTTGAACCACAACTCAAAGGTAGTCGACACTTTGTTGGCTTGAGGGGTCCTGACCCAGGTTCGGTGTGCAAGGTTTGCCAACAAACCCCTATACTATTGGCCCTTTCGGCAGTGAACTGCTTTCGTAGGTCACAGTCTCACCCGAAGTAGTATGGGTGGGTGCTGGAACTAGGTTTCCGCACCCTGAGAAAGGAAGGGTAAGGCAAGCAGAGTTGTGTTCTGTTCCGTAATTCCCAGATTACCTTGTTTCTTCACAGGGTTAATTATGTATCTATTTGCATCCACGTGCACTAGATCTATAATTATATGCTTTCTATAACATCAACACATCATTATATAAATAGAGAGGAATAGATCTAGATCCAAGCATTCAGTACACAGACATTTGCAGTGGAAAGACAGAAAATACATAACACAGCAATTCTCAGCAATTCATACAACAGTACTCACAGATTCAGATCTCTAATAATCCTTCGCATTCATTCATTCATCAATCTTTCCTTACAATTCCCTTCCCAACCTGCGCACATAGCAGTAGGGTCTGCACACAGCTGGACTAGGATCTTCGTGCACACATCCAGCAGGAGTTTGTTCCCCAAAACCCAAACAGATAGCTTAAACAACAGATCGCATCAATAGCTCATCAATTCCTATCCTTTACAATCCAAAATGCATCTCTATTTATAACAATCTAGCCTCAACGTTCCTATGGTCCGCAACCCATGGTTTTCAGACCCCTAGTTTACCCTTTGACCCATTACAATGCATTCGGGGCTTTGACCCGCCCCAAAACCCCTGCGCTATACTAAATATAATAAAAAATAATCAAAATGGACCAGTTTCACAGCTTTTTAGGAGACCTCGTTCCAACAGTCCCCCAACACAATCTTGTGACTCGTTTCGAGTCACTGCACTGGTGCAACCACGTAGTCCGCAACCTGGTATGGTTTGAGTCGACTACCATTGACAAAGCTAGGAATGAGGTCACCACGCAGGGTAGCTAACTGGACTGCTCCGCCATTCATAACCTCCTTAACTATGTAGGGACCAAGCCAGTGCTGCCAGAATTTTCCTGGATGTTTCACAAATTGGCTATCGTATAAAAGGACAAGATCACCTTCAATGAATGTCTTCTGGCGAATGTGTCAATCATGCCAGGCTTTATCTCGAGCCTTTTGAACCTGCTGTTGAAACTGAGCAATAAATCGATCTTCCTCCAAAGCCACCAGTTGCGCCAGGTGTTCTTCTATGATACCGGAGTCTGCCATATTCGTGAATGCTGCGATGCGTAGGCTAGGAACAACATACTCTATGGGCATGATGGCCTCCTTGCCATAGACCATTCGGAAGGGTGTCTTGTCGGTCATTTTTTTGCAGGTCATTCGGTATGCCCACAGAACCGAGGGGATGCGAACATCCCAGTCACTACGATCGTCATTACAAACCTTCATTAATGCCTGCTCAAAAATTTTGTTAAAAGCTTCAACCGCCCCATTAGCCTGGGGATGATATGGTATACTCTTGGCGTGGTGGATCCAGAATTCCTCATTCAAAGCTTGAATCATTTGGTTAACAAAATGCGTACCTCTGTTGCTCATTAGGATCTTCGGGCAACCAAACCTGGTCATAATCTGCTCAAAGATGAAGTGCGCAACAGTATCAGTAGTACAATATTTTACTGCTTGTGCCTCAGCCCATCGTGTGACGTAATCAGTGGCAGTAATAATGTAGCGTGTGCCTGTTTTCTTGCCTGGTGGATTGATGGGTCCTATAAAGTCAATAGTCCATTTATCAAAATCCTGTAGGGCCATTTGAGGCTGTAATGGCATGTCATCTCGTCATGAGGGTCGGCCAGTTCGCTGGCATGTATCACACGATCTACAATAGGTGTAAGAATCCTGATGCAGGGTAGGCCACCATAAGCCAGCCCTCAAAATCTTTTGTGTCGTAGCCCTTCTTGCGTAGTGACCGCCTGCGACTCCATCATGTTCTTCTGTGAGGACGATGGGTTGTTCGTGTTCCAATACATATCTGCGAAGTATTTCATCGGTGCCTAACTTGTATAGTTGTCCTGTGATGATAGTAAAGTCTACAGCTCGAGTAACCAACTCCTTCTTCTGTTGTATAGAATACGCAGCAGGGGCCACGCCCGTAGTAAGGAACTCAATGATATCAGCAAAGTGAGCATCAACCATCTTAATGGTAAACAGTTGTGCATCGGATAAGCCTTCGTCCAGGTTAGTGGGTTCTTCCCCTGTATCGATACGAGACAGATGATCCAGGCCTACATTCAACCTTCCAGGCTTAATGATGATCTCAAAATCATATTCCTGAAATAGCAACAGCCAGCGACAAATCTTCCCCCCCAACACAGGCTTGTTGACCAGGTATTTCAAAGCCGAATGGTATGTGAACATCTTAAAGTGTCCACCCAGTAGATAGTGTCGATACTTTTGTAGTGCATACACCATAGCCAGTCCTTCACGCTCAGTGGTAGAGTAATTTCTTTCGGCGCTCGAGAGTTTGCGACTGGCAAAGGCAACCGGGTGATCAATGTCTCCTTTGCTAGGCTGAGTGAGGACCGCGCCCAGGGAAATGCCTAACACATCGGCATGTACATGAAATTATTTTGACCAGTTAGGAAATATCAATATGAGTGCAGAAATCATCTTCTCTTTTAGTAGTTCAAAGCTCTTCTGACATTCATCATTCCAGAAAAAAGAGACATTTTTTTTAGTAGTTGTTCCATGGGTGCTATGATCAGAGTGTATCCTTGAATGAATTTTTTGTAATAGCCCGTGTGACCGAGAATGGAGCGCAGCTGTTTCTCCGTTGTGGGGGCTTCCAGGTTGATAATTACAGCTATTTTCGCAGGATCAACCATCAGTCCTTGCCGATAGACTATGTGTCCAAGCAAGATTCCGAAAGGTACACAGAAGATGCACTTTTTGATATTCAAGGAGATCTGGTGCTTCCGGCACGCATCCAACATTAATCGCAGGTTCGAGACATGTATTTCACTAAGCCAAAAACCGTCCAGTCATCGAAGTAAACCTCCAGGAACTTATGAAGAAATTCTTTGAACACAGCCACTACGACCCTTGAAAAGATAGCAGGTGCATTCTTAAGACCAAAGGGCATGACCGTATACTGAAAGAAACCCCATTCGGTGGCAAAGGTGGTCTTACTGCGATCCTCAAGTGCAATTCTGATCTGGTGGTATCCCGAGAATCCATCAGTGAAGGAACAGGCCTCCTGGCCACCCACACTATCAAGGATTTCATCGGAGAAGGGAGTAGGGAAGGGGTCATGAACGCAGGCGTCGTTCAGCTTTTGTAGGTACACATAGATGCGTATTTCTCCCTTTTCCTTTTTCTCCTGAACGACCATTGGACTTACCCAATCTGACTGTTCAACTAGTTCAATGATACCTGCGGTCAACATTTTGTCCAACTCTTCTTTGACCTTTTTCTTATACTTAGGATTCAACCGGTAGGGTCGTTGCTTGATAGGCCGCGCCTCAGGCTTTAGAGTGATGTGCATAATGCCGAGGTCCCCAGTGACTCCTTTGAGCTCAGAAAAATTTGTAGGGAATAAGTCCTGGTACTCCATAAGTAGCTTGGCAATTTTGCCCACGGTGCCTTCATCCCAATAGTTCCCAATTTTAGCCATCTTAGGGTGTCCTTCTGTCCCAATATTAACTTCGTGTAGCTGGAGAGGTTGTGTTACATCGACATCATGGAGCGATGGTCCGATAACGGTACGTTCTCCTTTAGATTCCAGAATAGAGATATTCCGTAGGTTATCCTCTTCTTCGTTAATCGCTAAGCTCCGACAATTCACTATGTCTTGCATCTGGGCCTCCCATGTCAGAACGACTGGTGGGCTGTGTGGGTGAGGCTCCTTAAATATGAATGCATCAATGTCTTGCAAGGCTTCTTCAAGCATCTCTGTTCCCCCAATAAGTCTGAACGTTCCAATAAAGTCCTATTTTAATATTTCCCAGTGGCGGATCCGTTGATGTAACTCTGCATCTAAGTACCAAGTAGCAGGGATAGGGCCCAAGGCATGTATAAATAGATGGATCCATTCATCTGGGGTTTAGTCGGCCCATTTGGTTGTCTAGGTACGCAGATGCGCGCGGGGATCCCCGGGCCCTAGGAATATCTTGGTGCATATATCAGCGGGAGGTGCGAACCGTAGCACCATCCTATCCCGACATGTCTCCCAGTCCGGAAATGCGTTCTTGTGGGTATCCCACCAGTGTGCAGGTATGCCGCGCAATGCCAGATTGAGTGCCTAGAGTCGCCGATCTTTTGGAACCCTAGCCTCTAATGTTCTTAAGAAGTCCTGGACAGTACTAGACTCATCAAAGTGGGGAAGGTCCCTTACCTCCGAAGTAATGCAGTAGAGGGTCCTTGCAACTCGAGGGCTTCATAGTGCTGAGACATTGTGTAGCTGGGTCTGCCAACTCTCAAGTTCTTCATCTGGGTCAGAAAAGTATTCCCTATTTTTCTCCCAATCAAATACTCCGCTTGTTGTAGGGTCATCCTGGTCTTCGTCCTGTGTCGTCATCCTGTAGATGTGTTCGAGTTCCTCCGCTTCATACGTTGATTCTGTATACCGCATACCCTCAGCGGGAACCAGTGGTACTATTACACGTGTACTGTTCTTCTCAAACACCATGCTACGTTTTTTTAGATTAATGACACCCCCTACGTCGATAGCCTAGTCTATTCCTAGGAGTGCAGGGTAGGGATCTGTATCTTCCAAAATTTCTATGACCTCAAAGTCAGCTAGGACCTTCACTCCTGTGATATCGACCATAACTTTTGGCAACCTTCCCAGAGGGATGATCTTCTGTTGATTCGCCATTCGCAGCTGGATAGTGGACCATTCTAATTTAGGTTCTCCCATTCATTGCCATGTTTGTTTTGGTAAGACGTTCACATCAGATCCAAGATCAAGAATAACCGGATCTATCTCATAGTCACCAATCTGCGCAGTCAATCGCATTTCCCTCCCGGTGTGCTTTTTGTAGTTGTGTAATTTGTGTACTTCCTTAACCTCAGCTGCTATTCTGGGTCGGGCTGCACAGTCCTGTAGCAATAGTTGAAGATTTTCTCCAGCCTGTGGGTTGCGTAGTAGTTTTCAACCTCCTCTCTTGTCTAGAGATGCGCTGGTGGCTACGCAGGGGCTTTCAGTGACTCCTGCTTCCTGAGATTTGGTTCCTTCTTAGCAGCAAGCTCCTCCCTTGCTTCCTAGGTTACCATGCTGCGCGTTATGACTTTTATACTGGGATCTTCACTCCTTAGCTCTGTTTTGACTCTATATACATTTTGTGTGGGGGTAGACTGTTTGTCCTTCATTCTTGTTAACAAGATTGGGCAGTCTTTGATCTCATGGTCCAGTTGTCGGGAATATTTACAGGAGTGCCTAGTGGGATTTGGGCAGTCCCTGGTGAAGTGCCCTACCTCTCCACAGTTGTATCAAATCAGCTGGCCCCGTCCTCGTCCTACGCTCCCTCCCCGTCCCCCTGCCCCTTGCAGGAGAGCCACCAAAGGTCGCGGGAGATCTTGGAGAGGCAGGATCGGATTGTACCCTACAGAGGGTTCCCCGATCTACCAACAAGTAATATGTGCGAAAATTATGTTCATCATGTCCTATAGATCGGCAGAACCTGCACCATTGTTGCTTCAATTCACCCCTATTTATACAAGGACACTGGGTTGTATCATGTAGTCCCGCTACCCGGCAATCTTCGCACCAGAGGTCAGTGCCGACTCCTTTTCCCCGTTCCGCCCGTAAGCTCTGTATTTCTATGTGCATGGCTCCGAGATGCTCCTGAATTTGCTGCACTCCTTCCTTTGTGTCATCCTTAGGCGCAGCTTCAAGTTTCATGGCAGCTTCCAAGGCTTTTTCCTGCAATTCAAAGGTTTGGTGTCCCATGGGTATGCGTAAGTGAGGTAGTAGCATAGCGATGAACCATTCCGTGTGTTGTTTGTCGTCGTACTTGAACTCACCTTCCCTGATCGCTTTCTTTAACCGTTGATCGGCCTCCCATACCGACTCAGACGTTCCTTGCTTGAAGTCTTTTACTTCTGCTACCAGCTGAGAATAGGATTTCGGCTTTCGGAATTGTTGTTTTATGGCATCCTTAATATTTTGAAGCGTTGCACTCCCGTTTTGAGATATATACCAGTCCAACGCCCTCTCTTCGAAATCCAAGGATATTTGCGCTCTCTTCACAGTATCGCTTACCACCCCTTGCGCCGTCCATACCGAATCGGCCACGAACCAAAATTGTTCCATGTCCTCATCGGCTGCTCCTTTAAAGGTAGGTAACTTTAAGTGTGCCGCCATGGGCTCCTCTAGTTTATCTTCCTGGTGTCCTAACGTCGAGGCAGCTAACGGACCTTGTGTAGGTCTCGATGGACTATGAGCAGAGCGATCCTCTTCTCAATTGTTTCGATAGTTCTTACCGCTTCGTGTTGCGCTTCCACTCAAAATATCACTCATTCAACCCCGCGTTATATCTCCCATGCCATTACCCGATCCCTTTTCTCAGACTCCTTTTGGTCCCGGAAACGGAACCATTTGTTGGCTTGAGGGGTCCTGACCCTGGTTCGGTGTGCAAGGTTTGCCAACAAACCCCTATACTACTTTCCCTTTCGGCAGTGACCTGCTTTCACAGGTCATAGTCTCATCCGAAGTAGTATGGGTGGGTGTTGGAACCAGGTTTCCGCACCCTGAGAAAGGAAGGGTATGGCAAGCAGAGATGCATTATGTTCCGTAATTCCCAGATTACCTTGTTTCTTCACAGGGCTAATTATGTATCTATTTGCATCCGCGTGCACTAGATATATAATTATATGCTTTCTATAACATCAACACAACATTATATAAACAAAGAAGAATAGATCTAGATCCAAGCATTCAGTACACAGACCTTCGCAGTGGAAAGACAGAAAATACATAACACAGCAATTATCAGCAATTCATACAATAATACTCACAGATTCAGATCTCTAATAATCCTTTGCATTCATTCATTCATCAATATTTCCTTACAATTCCCTTTCCAACCTGCGCACACAGCAACAAGGTCCACACACCGCTGGACTAGGATCTCTGCGCACACAGCCAGCAGGAGTTCATTCCCCAAAACCCAAACAGATAGCTTAAACAACAGATTGCATCAATAGCTCATCAATTCCTATCCTTTACAATCCAAAATGCATCTCTATTTATAACAATCTAGCCTCAACGTTCCTATGGTCCGCAACCCATGGTTTTCGGACCCCTAGTTTACCCTTTGACCCATTACAATGTGTTCGGGGCTTTGACCAGCCCCAAAACCCCTACGCTATACTAAATATAATAAAAAATAATCAAAATGGACCAGTTTCGCAACTTGTTAGGAGACCCCGTTCCAACACACTTCCCTTCCTGGATGCGCTTGTCCTCCTGTCAAGAACTGTCTTCCTTGCACTCACTCAGAAATTTGTGATGAGAAATTACAGAAGGTAGTTGAACATCGCTTCCTTGATCATCGATCTAAGGTGGCTCAAACAAACATGATATTACAACAGAAAACATGCATACATAACTGAAATTTGCATATGTACAAATGAGTGTATGTCTTACTGTGTCAAGAAGTCAAACCACTTCTTACCAAGCCACTTCCACCGTGACTTTTGCTGATGAAAATATTCTTCATGTGAAACATACGTTCTCACATCAACGATGGAATCCCTGGTTCCAATTTCGCTAGTCTTTATGTCCTCTTGCCTCAAATGCTTGGGACGATTAGTTGGATACAATGTCCAAAAATGGGAAACAACATGTCCCCTCTTCTGGAAATGTGTGCAAGTCTTATGCACCTTCTTTGCAAGTTTCCTTTTCCCCAACTGCTTCATGTATGCCTCCTTCCTCTTCCAGCATTTCGAAACAACATGGTTACATAGACCACAATATGCACATCAACTCTTTCTTCCATTCAAGCACAATATAATTGAACTTGACTATGGGAAGAATTATACATCAAATGTTTCTTTGCATGTCCATCCTTTTTACCTTCTTGAGGAGATGAACTTGTATAGGTTCCAGCTTTCTTTTGCAGGCTAACATCAGTGTTCATGTCTTGAAAATTGTCTGAACTCGCATGCTCGTCGTAAGCTGCATGTCTACAATCTTCTTGCTGCAACATAGGCTTTAAACAATGGAAATCAACTTGAAAACAAACTTGACAGGTTTGTGGTTTAGAACTTGCGACAAAAGTTATTTTTCAAGTTGCCTCAAATGCCTTCATGGCTTTGGAGTTTTCGCCATTATATTGAACATAACCAAGACCAAATTTCTTAGGTCGTTCCTCAACCAAAATAGGATCAATAATGCCTTGTGCATGTTTTCCTAAACCCTTGCCTTCATAGCCCATTCTAAACATTAACTTGGACCCTATACCTCTAGTGTGCTTTTCAAATGAACCAACACATCTATCTGAAGAGGAAACTGAAGACAAATTTGAGTGATTTACCTCTGCTTCACGCATGTTCTTGGTTAAGGCCTCTTAAGCTTGATGGAGCTGCATCTCCATCTCATGCATTCTTTGAAGAATTTATTCTTTCTCTTGCTTCATAGCAATGAATTTCTCATGAAGTATAGTGCTTTCTCTTCTATCTTCAAACATAATTTGCACCATGTCCTTCAGGATGTAGAAGTTTCGCTTCATGTCATCATCGAAGAATCTTGTGAAGGAGGAGGATTTTGAAACCTCGCTTGAAGAAGTTTTCATTATGAAAATGAACAAAAAAACTTCAACAAAAATCTCAAAGCTTTCAAAACAATTGACAAAGCTTCAAAACAAAATGGTTGTAGAGACAATAACTTCTTCAAGCAGCCTTGTGCAAACACCCTTCTTGTGCTTCAAGGGTTGCCTTGAGGTCCTTTGGGTAAGGAAGATGCCTTCAGCCTTTCTTCCTTCTTGTCCTCTTCTGGACTTAGCTATTAGTAGCTCTCCGTTCACCTCTAGCAAACTCAAGCAACAGTCACTTTGCAAATAGTCAAATCCCTTAACTGTTTAAACACCTTTCAAGTCAAACAAGCAAGCTATTGCTCTATCAATCAAGCAACCAAGTGATGTGATATCAACCTAAGCTGAAAATGGGTTGGATAAATTATTATGCTTTTCAAGAACCTTCCACTCAGTTAAACAAATAAAATATCTAGCTTGTACTTGACTTTTGCGGAAAATTTTATACTTGAAACAGGTGTATGAATTTTAACTGTTTAAGTGCTTTAAGTCCATTTTTTCTTGCTGAAATTAAACATGTGTAACATCAATATAATGCAGCAAATAAACAACCACACATAAAAACAAATTTAATCTATGAGTTCACCCGAATATCGTGGGCTACGTCTCCTTGAGCTCTTATCATCTTGACTTAGCTCTTTGGGATTATGGAAAATTTATTTTACAAGTTACAAAAATCAACTCCAATGGTTAACTAAATTGAAACAATGGGTTTAGAATACCATCTATATCCATGTTATGGCTTTCATCACTCTGAAAACAGATCTAGGCTCCCTTAGACTTGATTCCTTTAGTCAGTGCACTTGAGCTACATTGAGCTTCTTTATGGCACAAAATCCTTCATAATTCCTTTTCTGTCCCTGAAACATCACCAATTGTCTCTAGCACATATCATACCTCAAAAATGGATAGATCATTTTCTCCAAATGAGCATTGCATCCCAAAACTAGGCCTCCCTCCACGATTGGCTCAAGGCTGCCCAAAACTTCCCTGTGGCTTTTCGACCTTTAGAAGTATTCAAATGGCTCTGAAAATCCCTTCAATGGATTTAGAATTCCAAAAATAGTCAGAATAGACTATTGATCCACTGAAAATGGCCTCCGGCTGCTCCGATTTCGCCTCTAACACCCCTTGGCACCCCTTGGCACTAGGGTCACTGAAAAATTCTCTATGGGTTCTCGACCTCCAGAAGTCCTCAAACATTTCTACAAACTCCTCCATTGGATTCATAATTCTCATTACAAACATAAATGACTATTGGTTTGTTGCATAATGCCTCTAGCTGCTCTGGCTAGGCCCCAAACTGTTGTTGGCACTTGTTGGCCCTGGTGGCCCCTGGAACTTCACTGAAGCATCTCAGCCTTCATAAGTCCTCTACATTCTCTAAAAACCACACCATTAGTTCCAGAACATCTGAAACATCCAAAATTGACTATTGGATTTCTGAATAAGGCCTCTAGCTACACTGGGTAGGCCTCAAACTATTGCTGGCCCATGGTGGCCCTGGTGGCCCCTAGAACTTCTCTGAAGAAAAAACCTGCTCAAAATTCCTCTGATGGATCTGCAACCCTCACCAATGAGTCTGTAATGTCTGAGATAGTCGAAATTGACTATTGGCACTCTAAAATTGGTCGAATCTAGCTTAAGATAGAGCCTGAACTCATTTTGCCCAATGACCCCTAAAAATCCTCCACCAAATGTAGAGAACTGCAGTTAAACTACAGATAAACTAGCCAAATCCACAAAGTTTGGTGGTGCTTCCAATTTTTCCACCAGTACTAACCGTTAGTGTTTAATGTGACTGTTAATTTTGGGTACATGTCCCATAAACTTCGCGGTCTTCAAAGCGGCGCGCGAATAAACTGTGCAACAAATTTAACCGTCAGCTAGAAAACTGGCATGTGAACAGTTTTAAGTTAAAACAGAACTGCCCGCAAAAAGGGCTTAGCCCTTGGTTCCTGGCGCTAAGGCCACATGGGGGAGGCTAGCCCCCCAAACCCCCATATGCATAATCAGTAAACTATAAATGTAAACCGCGCACTAATAGGATTAAGAACCAAAAACAAAACCCAACGGTAAAGCGTGGGCACTGTAGGTAGAAGGTCAGGCGGTCGACTCCTGAGGAGTCCGCCAAAATTTTTCACTCTGTTCCTAGGCCACGTGGCAGCCTCTGGGCCTGCCACGTGGCGGCCTCCTATTGGCCCAAACTCAAAAAGTTAACCCATTGTCGAATTCCCTTCTACCACTTGGCGTAACCTGATTGGTCTAAATGGAATATTTCAAGGAATATTCTCTTTTTAATTTTCCCAAAACTCAAGTCAAACTTGGTCAAAGTCCAAAAATTGCAGTTCACTGGACTTTTCAAATTGCGATAACTTCTTCATACGGTGTCGATTTTTCGAACCGTTCACGATGCCGGAATCAGAAAGACGAGATCTATCACTTTGGGTTTGGCACACTTCTGATCACTTTGAATTTTGAGCTATCACTTAGGTCCATGATCTAGTTCTGATCAATTATAGATCTTGTCTTAACCCTCCTCTACTTTCCAATTGGTTAAAACACATCAGCGCATTTTCAAAAAAATTCAATGATCTCTCTATCACCCATATTTGACGTCTACGAAACAACATGGCAAACATATTGTCTAAGAGAGATTTATATATGTAGGTGGGATGGATTCAATTTCATATTTTTAGGAAGGACTATTTTTTTGCTGACGAGACCATCCTCCTCTCTTGACTTAGTTTTTTGCAGGTTTCAATTGTTTTTTCCATGGACATCGTGAGTTTTGTTTATGTGTTCTTTGATCTATATGGGCTTAAATATGGCGATGAAAATGCATTGACCAGATATGACTCGCCTTTGTGTTTTGACTACTCCATTGTTGTATCATAGTTTTTAGTTCCTATATGCTATGATATATTTATAGTTTTTGCTTAGTTTTGCATCGACAACGTGTTGCCTTGGCATTTCTGTAAACGTTACAACATCTATCTTATGATATACTCTATGGGATATTTTCTCTCATTGAGATTGTACTAAGTGCGAGCACAAGAGAAAACAATTTACATATTTGATCTTTGGTACATGTAAAATGGTTTATTAATACAAATTTGTTTGTTTTTTTCTTTCTAGAAAAATTCAAGTAACAACATTGTAATTTGAAAGAATAATATTATATTAAAGTTAAAAAATAACATTATATTAAAATCGAAAAGTAACATTATAAATGAATGAATATAAGTCCAATGGGTCTTGGATAGATGGTGATCGGGTGCTCTTTTAAGGCACTCCTTAATGTGAAGTCACGGGTTCAACTCCCTGCCTCGATCAAGGTAATATATTAGACATGATGACGATGTAGTCCCACCAAGCTAACAAATAAATACATGAATGAATGAATGAATATAAAAGTATCAATGAATGAAAACTAAGGCTAATGAAATAAAAATGGGAAAATAAATCTTACTCTTCATAAATGTCATAATGTAACATTATTAAAAAGAAATAATTTTTTTAGTAGTGAATGAACATGAATACCACAATGCATCATGACAATTTTAAAATATTTCACTTAAAGATAATCCTTAAGGAATATCCCAAGGAAATAAACTCGACAAAGTGTGGAATCATAAAGTAACTATAATAAACATAAAACCACTTTATAACAATGAAAATATAATAAAAATAGGGAAGGAACAAAACTAGATAAACCCTCTTCCCCCGATTGGGGTGTGGCTATTGGAAAATGTCAACGAAAGGATCAGGGTATGGTCCCTTTTCCACCTCAATCGCACAAGGAAAGGAAAGAGGCCAACCCACACCACTTGTATCACCAGTATGACATTTAATTCCACCCTCAGGATGATACTTTCCCATTCCAAGGAGGGGAGGATGGTCTTGCCTCCAAAAACATTAACGAGCTTTTTTGCTAGTCCATTGTCACCTCAACTAGTTTGTTTGCATGGTAGAAAGGGACTATCATGTACTTTGACCTCTAACTTATCATTCCCAATGTTTAAAAAAAAAAAAAATAGTTAAACCCTTTATTATTGAAAAAAATAAATCAATTACATAAAACTATATAAATATTTTTTCAATAATCTTTCTTACAATTGAATACATTTTTCAATATTTATTTATTTGGTTTAAGGATTTTAGCTTGAGTGGTTTAGTGAACAATTGGTTTCTCTAACTTATTGCTTCAAGTCTCCAAAGACATGTTGTAACTAAACTTTACTTATTTTGCTTATACAAAATTTGATCAATTTAAAAATATAATATCAAATTTTATCAATTAACATAACATTGTTATGTGGATAGCTCAATTGGAAAATTTCACTTGTGAATGTGGAAAGAGTATTAGTAGGTATCTAGAGATTATAGTGGTAGTTATTCAATTGGAAATGATCATAAAATCGAAGTTCAATCGACAAATTTCACTTGTACCTATGGAAAAAGTATTTATAGACACCTAGAGATTATAGTGGTAGTGGTTGAAATCGACCTCGTGTCACACGAGTATAAGATCAACCCTACTATATATTCATTAAATTAAAAATAATAATAAATTAACATACTTAAATAAATTGAAAGAAATTTGTGTTAAAAAACAGTAATTTAAAAATAAAATATTATTTCAAAATCCAAATCCCATTTTATGCCTGTTTATAAATACTTACTCTCTTTTTCAAATAAATGTGGAATTACAGTCTCTCTAATATTTTATTCCATCATATATTTTGGGAATAAACTAATCAAATTATAATAGACTGTCCTAGAAAAATATATTAATCCATCATATATTTTGGTAATAAACTAATCAAATTATAATAGACTGTCCTAGAAAAGTATATTAATCCATCATATATTTTGGGAATAAACTAATCAAATTATAATAAACTTTCCTAGAAAAATATATGATTCCATCCTATTCACATTTTGGGAATAAACTAATCAAATTAAATTCACGAGGACATATTTAATACCGGGGCCTTTGTTTCCGAATTGGGTTGCATATTCATTTTAGTAGTGGGTAACGAGCAATTAGTTATCGTGTATCGATATAATTATTATGGATTTGTCTAGAGGAAATATAACACATTGTTTTTCTATTGTAATTTCGAAGAAGACCGTAAAGGCAACATTTTGGTCATTATATAAAATGGCATTGATAAAACTCAACCAAGCGAATCGTCTAAATTAGTAATTTGGTCACTATATAAAATGGCATTGATAAAACTCTACTAAGTGAATCCTCTAAATTGGTAATAGTGAAAGAAAAATTGAATTAAACATGGTAAAGGATATATAGAGTCAATTTATATATCAAATTATATTAATGTATAAGACCTTTTTATTTGTGGGACAAGGGCTATTTCTTTATATAATGATTTATCTATTAATGTCTATTAAAGTGTAAATATTGTAAATCTCTCTAGATTTGAACTTGTGACCTCTTAGGAGTATATACATGCTATAGTCAAATATATATGAGTCTATCGTTTTATTGGTCATTGATTTGTGTAGCCTATTTAGAAATAATGTGGAAAGTGGAAATATTGAGAGGCATTAAAAAAATGAATATTGGAAATCATAACTCAAACAATCCTCTAGTATGCATAAAGTAACATAAAATGAAAAGGAAGGTGGCAAGTTGTACCTCCTAGATGAAGAAACAACAAGTGGTTGGAGCAGCCAACTTCAAGGTCAAAGGATCTCCTAGCTCCCAAGTTCCAAACAAGATATATGCACAAAGACAACCAACAAAAAATACCAAAATACTTCCTGCAAGGTTATGTCAACACATTCATAATCATTGATAATTTATGAACAAGATATCAACATCAAAGGACATCAACAATAGAGGAAGGGAATCAACTTTATCATAACATCAAATGACATACAAATAACTGATATACCTTAAGGCATTAAGAGCCTCCTCTCCATCTTGAAACCTAGTATCCAATCCAAGAAGGATAGCCTCACAAATTAACAGAGCTCTCAAACTATAATATACTCTATAGATCTAGCTTTCCCCTTGACAGGACTAGTATATATAGGCCTCAGTTTGGCCTCCCTGGGAAAATGTATCAGGATGCTTAGGGGGGAGAGAAGCTAGGAAACTTCTACAATAATTCACCCCTATCCAACTCATAAACCAAATCAACCGAGTTGATCTCCTAGGGAATGATAAAAACTAGACAGTTCATGATGGACACTAGTTGTTATGGGAGAATTTACATCCCTGACTCTAAATATACACTATGAATTAGGGGAGCAATGCAGGATACATATGGATAACCAACATCCTTGTTGTAAAAAGCTAAAAATGAAGGGTACATCTTATGCATCAAGGTCAACAATACAAAGGCTGCTGCAACCAGCGCAATGTGGGTAAAACAGGATAATAAAAAATGAATACAATGGAAAGAATGTATAGGGGTCAGTACAAGCTAATAATGGTTTCTCATGATGCATTAGTGACAATGCAAACATGGAAAAAATAAATTGTTGACTTGTAGGTATCATTCTAGGTACATTCATAGTGAAATTGAATATGGTTTTTGAAGATAAATTGTAGGAAATCAAATTAGCTTTTTGAATATATAATTTTTATTTTATGTGTTTTTTGTATGACCAAATGAAGTTCCAACTTATCTAACATTGATACATTATTCTCCTACAAAATATAATGTCTATGTTTCCATTAGCGTAGGTGTTGAGTACTTAAATGGTGAAACATACTAAAAATCAGTTTGTACAATTGTAGATAACATATTATGCACAACTAGTTTTTTTCAAAAATTTAATGCTAATTTTATAATTTTATAAATTATAAAAATAATTATGGCCTTGAAATTTTGAGTTCATGCATTAATATAGGGTTTAAGAGTTTTAATATAAGCAAATTTTTTTATAATATTATAGATTTTAATTTATGCTAGTATATATAATAAAAAGCTATAATAAAAACAAAAGACATATGTATTTTAATATTATAACATCTATTCATTTTATATTTTTTTTGAAAATAATGATTATATATGCATAAATGTTTAAAAAATTTAATCTCTTTAAGACCTTTTCATTGTGCTAAATAATTCCAAAATCATTTAGAGAAATAGAAACGGTTGTTAAAATTTTCCTTGCAATATTTTCGGATATGGAATGACTTTGTTGAGTGTATATTTGACGATATAATAATATTTATTTCCAAACCACATTGACCACGACTCAGTGGTCTTCAATCTGCGATTACGCTTCGTCATAGTGGCGTTGGCGTTGGGTCGTGGCTCTTCTTGACGATTTTGAAATCATTAATACATAACAGAATATAATATCTGAGAAATAAGGGAAGAAGCATTTTGCACATCTTGGGGATGTAGCTCACATGGTAGAGCGCTCGCTTTGCATGCGAGAGGTACGGGGTTCGATACCCCGCATCTCCATTTTACAAATTTGACCATGTTTTGCAAACGCAAAATCCAATTTTTTTTTACAAACTTTTTACCATGTAAAATCCGAAAAAGATTGAAGGGACGACGAATTGAAACGACATGTCAATTTGACAGAACAGTGGAGGGGTTGGGAGTGTGCTCGATTCAATTTGACCCACGAGCTTCCAAAGCGCACAGCGAGGGTTTCAATAACTACAACAAACCACAGGTGGTTTGAAAACTCCCAATTTAATAAAACGGCGGGAAGGGTTTTCATAATTCCTGAAAGAAATGAGACGGAAGTTTCAAAATCCCTAATCCAATAAAACGGAAGTATTGATCCTGGTTTTAAGCAATAGGAGGTTTCGAAACAGTCAATGAATTCCCATATAATGGGATCTGGTGAGGTGAGAGCACTGATCATTGTAACAATTCCAAAAATGTCTAGTAATAATTAGACATAAAACAAAATTGGAGATGCGGGGTATCGATCCCCGTACCTCTCGCATGCTAAGCGAGCGCTCTACCATCTAAGCTACATCCCCGTATACAATGTGGAATTGTGGGATATCTACTGTTGCTATATTTGATCTGCTCCCCTCCCCTCTCCCATTCCCATAGGGAAAACATGCTGTCTCCAGTGACTGAGGTTCTCCACCATCTGCCTGTGTAACTGCTTTATCGATATGCTGTATGTATGTTGTCCGGTAGCTTGGGGTTTTTCTTGTCCATTACATTACGGAATTTCACTTCTTGTAATTATCACAAATCTTGGAGAATTAGAATTTCATTTCTTGTAATGATCACAAATCCAATTGCGGGCTTTAATTTTTAATGTTTCTTTCTTGTTAACAACAAATGCATTCTTAATCACTGGATGCATCGATGCCACCAAGTTTCATGGGAATTCAACAATTTTCATGGGAATTCAACAAGTTTCATGGGAAGTCAAACACTTTTGGTGAAAGAAGTGACTGATGGATTAAATGATGCTATCCAGCGATGATTGTTGCCAAAGCTACACAGAAAGATAACCGTCCGTCGATTGTTGCTTCTTTAAAAGTTAAAAGATAACCGGAGGTTTCAATTGAATTAGAGCTCAGCGTGATGGAATCAAACCAATACAACTGTTTTGAATTCTGGCTTAAAAGAAAACATGTTTATCTTCCGTTGCCGGGACTTGAACCCGGGTCTCTTGGGTGAGAGCCGAGTATCCTAACCAACTAGACTACAACGGAACCTGTGTTTTTTGCCATTTATATATTTATCACTCAAATACCTGACGAAAGGATATTCGAATTTGCCGCCCGAGAAAACATGTAATAAGGACAATGTTTTAAGTTCATTTTACCATTTTAACTGATCCTTACGTTGCGATTTCGCTTAATTTCAAAATTCAATAAAATATGTTTTTATGAAATAGTGAAAAGCTTTAGATTAAATATTTTATTATTTTAATAGTTAGATATCATTTTTGAGATTCAACTGCGTTACTTTAATAATGATTTTTAATATTATACATTATTTTTTAATCAAATAAAAATAATAATAATTATCTATTTTAAAATTTATTTAATTAAAAAATTAAATATTTTTAGTTTTTGTTTCCCACTTATATTTGATCATTTTCATGATTTATGTCTTCAAGTTTTGTTATATCTACTTGTCACTCATATCTAGAAGATTTTCATCATGCAGTGCTAGTATGTCAGTTTAATGGCTTCTGACCCCACACACCTGGCCTCTACCAATAGATCCATACCACATTGCAAAGCTTTTTTTATGTTCAAAAGGATTCTTCATTGTGTTATTTGAAGAATCAAAAGTTTACCAAAAAGCTTTGTCTAAAGGGCCTTGGTTTTGGGGCAATGTTCGATTGCTTTTAAGTCATTGGTTCCCAAATTTTGACCCATCCATAACTCTCATTACGAAGATGCCAATATGAGTCAGGCTTCCTGATCCGCTTGCTCACTTGTGGAACTTTTAGGGCATTGGAGACTATCTCGGCCATTACCTTCCTATTGATTCCTCTCATGGGAAACTTGGTGTATAAAACTATCGCGGAATTTGTCTTGAAATCGATATCAATAAACGGTCGCCATACCAAATTAGGTTAAAAATCAATGATTTTTACTGGATGTAAGCTCTAGACTATGAGAATACTGCTTTTCATTGCCACTTCTATCATCAAACATGCCACTTACAAAATTCTTGTTTGGTGTTTAATTCTCAACAAAAGCGAAACATCTGCAATTCTAGATCTAAAAGTTGGAAGCCCTGCAACCCTCCTCCTATGAATCACAAGGCCTCCTCTAAGTTCCACAATGACATTGAAGAGGCTCACGATGAAATTCATTCAGGGGTCAAGTTCCAAGAATCAAGCCCTGCAACCCTCCTCCTATGAATCACAAGGCCTCCTCTAAGTTCCACAATGACATTGAAGAGGCTCACGATGAAATTCATTCAGGGGTCAAGTTCCAAGAATCAAGGCCTCAAACATCTTGTGCACCTCTTGGTATGGACCATGCACCTTCGACAAGCACATAGATATTGAATGATGATGCTTCTTTTAGTATATTGAAACACGCTCATGAGTCGGATTTTTTAGACTCTGATATGGAATCACCCTGACCGCGCAATGATAATTTGCAGATCGCTTTGATCAAACCATCCTTGGAAGGTTGGGTCAAGGTTTCGAAAAACAAAGAAAAGAAAGGTCGCCTTGAGGATTAGCCCCAATTTGGGTGATTCTCCTCTCTAGTTGTGTCTTCTGTCACTTTTTGCATTTACTTCCCTATTCTCAATACCATTCATCTCTACGTTGATAACAATAGTATAGGGAAATTTGTGCCAAAAAATGAGGCATGATGGAAAATGATGTAATTTTATTTTTGTTTGATAAATATAATTTTTAGACTTACTATATATATATATATATATATTTTATTTTTTATTTTTTTTTAATATAAAATTTATATAATTAATTATTTAAAAGTTAAAAGTTATATTTTTATTTTTAAATACTATTGTAGCCGCTACAACAACTCAAAATTTTGGCATACTTGTAAAATTTGGAGTTTCTCTCATCTCGTGTGTTAAGAAATAAACATAATTTTGTGTCTTGAAGTCATGAGAAAAATCAATTGCAATGTTAAAACATCCTAAGTGCATTGTGCTCATTCTTAGTGTTGTGCTTCTCCTCAATGTGGCACAACACTAAGTAGCTCCCTAGCACATTACCTTACCATTTTATGAAAGTATTATCACGAGGTTGCATTTAATCCACATAGAGGCCCTCATACATGTGATAAAGCTATATATAGGATGAGCCCCGTTTCTTTTGCACCTTACCTCTTTGTTGCCAAATCCCTCAGCTTATCGACACACTAGAGCATAGTAGTGTGCGCAGTGTTATTGATTTTTGTGCCATCAACAGGAGCTGAAAATTTGTATTAGGTTTTGAGTAAGACCTCACACACTTTCTTCTCATTTTTTGTATTTTTGCACTTCGTCTTCTGCACAACTCTTCACCTTCTAATCCTTGCGTAGAAATTATATAACATATGAATTATATATCCAGATTCTCTTGATCTAACAATATTTAACTTCGTGCTAAATACAGAATCCTTCCACTGTTAATCTTTTGCGGAAATTATAAACTCAATTGCAAACACATGAAGCAATAAAAAAAATCGCACATAACACAATTGTTTAACGAGAAATCCTGAAGCTAAAAACCCCAACTATCATATATTATGTATCATGGAGATCATGTAACAATCTCATACAAATATTAGTATATCAAGCTCTCAGTACAATCAATCGTCACACACTAACAAGATGAAATCTGCAAATCCATGCACTGATTTCTTCCCTCCTGATAGCCTGCCTCCACTGCGCAATCCCTACTGAAGAATAGCACTGAATGAATTCGAATTACCCTTGCCTTGACTGCGCAATCCTCATTGGCGACTCCAATGTGTGTGTGGTGTAATCAATGCATCACTATAGTCACAACAGATAGTCCATATCACCCTTTCACCTATCTCTCCACTGGGTCTCCACTGGAATTGACATGCACTGTAGTTAAATGTTGTATTTGTTCAATTGACTAATGAGTTATTATTTATGAATTAATTAACTAATTAATTCACTCCACTCTCACTACTGTATCATTCAGTTAGACTAGATACAACTAGATCAACTGAGTTTAACTCACTTTAACTGAGTTAAACTAAATACAACTCCATGAACTACTCTTCCAACTCTGTCATAACTTTTCCACTTCAGTTTTAACTGAGTCCTCCATGCATGAACCACTAGTCAACCCTAGGAATTGCGTAATTCCTTCATCCCACTGATTTTCCAAATCTGTTCACTGAAATAAAGTGCTCCAAGAGAATAAGTTGTTGTTTATTGTCATATTATTATTAAGAGTTAATAATATCCGACATGCATCTATTTTTAGATCGACGATCTATAAATAGACTTTTCCCAATATTCTAAAAATAGAATTTCATCTATTTTTCCAACTTGACCAACCATCCACAAATAGTATCCTGAAACTTCTAAAATGTGATCACCATGTCTAAAAATAGACTTGCACCTAAAAATAGCCTGCGGTCCCACTTAGTGAAGGTGACTGTTTTTCACTAAGCTCATCATCTTGTTGAATCTAAACACTCCCTCTCAACAAGATATGGATTATCCTTCACCCCAATCCTGCCTCTATGGTATTCGAATTTGCTCCTGGTGAGCGTCTTCGTCAGAATATCTGCATCCTGATCTTCTGTAGGAATGTACTGAAGCATCATGATCTTCCACTGCACACAATCTCTGATATAATGATACCGGATATCAATATGTTTAGATCTATCATGAAACACATGATTAATCGAGAGTTTAATGCAACTCTGATTATCACAATGTATCACTATAGGATCTAAACGTGAACCGAACAAACCAACCAGGATCTTCCTCATCCAGATAGCCTCACATGCAGCTTGACTTGCTGCCATGTATTTTTCTTCCGTTGAACTGAGTGTCATGGATCTTTGTTTCCTGCTGTACCAAGAAAATGTTGTAGATCCGATACTGAAAATCCCTCCTGATGTGCTCTTTCTGTCCATTGGGCTGCCTGCCCAATCTACATCAGTGAAGCCATGCAACTTCACCTCATCCGTCTGTCTATACCATAAGCCATACTCAGATGTGCCCCTGAGATACCTCAGGACATGCTTGCCTGCCTTCCAAAAGAGCTTGGTAGGATTAACCATCGCTTGTGAAAACTGGTTCACCGCATAGCATATGTCCGGTCTTGTATTAACTAAATACATGAGCGACCCCACCAATTGTCGATAAATAGTGGCATCCACTACCTCTGCCGATGTAGCATCCTCTTTCCTCCAATTTCTTGGAAGAAGAGTGTCGATAGGCTTGCAGCCTTGCATGTGAAACTTCTCCAGTATCTCCTAGGCATACTTGCCTTGAGACACAAATAGTTCACCTTCCCGCTGCCATATTTCCAATGCAAGGAAATAATGAAGGAGGCCCAAATCCTTCATCTCAAACTCCTTTGCAAGATCTTCCTTGCATGAGTGTATCAACTGCTCATCACCCATTAGTATTAAATCATCAACATAAAGAACAATGACTAAAAGCTTACCCTCCACCATAATTTGATACAGGTTTGCATCCGCCTCACTCTTGGTGAAGCTAAGTCCAGTGAAATAGTTGTCAATCCGTGTGTACCAAGCACGTGGTGTTTGCTTCAGCCCATACAACGCTCTTTTGAGCCTGCACACATGCGAATCGCTGCTGAAGATCTCAAATCCTTCAGGCTGCTCAATGTACACCTCTTCCTCAATGATCCCATTAAGGAACGCAGTCTTCACATCCATCTGATGAATGTGCCAACCAATCTGCGCTGAGAGAGCAAGGATGGTCCGTATGGAAGAATACCCTGCAACAAGTGAAAAGGTTTCTTCATATTCAATCCCCTCGATCTGTGAGAAGCCCCGGACAACAATATTTCCTTATAATTCTTGACACTCCCATCAGTAGCTTGCTTTACCTTGTAGATCCAGCTTGATCCTACAACTGATTTACCCACCGGCCTTGGAACAATCTCCCAAGCACTGGTTTTGACAATGGAGTCATACTCCTCCACCATGGCATCTACCCATGTGGGCTCCTGCACTGCTTCTTTGAAAGAAGATGGCTCTGTCACAATACACTTGCTCATAAGAGCCATGTATCCAATAAATCGGTCAGGTGACTCCTACATTTTGTGCCGCATCAAGCTTCAGTCTCTCAGCTTCTGTGTTACGCTTTCTGCCTTGTCTGATGTTTGGTTCTGCATGAGTGGACTCCTCCACTCCATGAATCTCCTCCTGTGGCTGATCCACATCTAGAGGCTCATCTTTGAAAACAAGAAGTTCCTCCTCTACATGCAAGTGTAGCTCCCTCTCAAGCAACAACTTCATGGCTTTCACCTCATTGAATTTTATATCCCGTTGCACCACAATCATTTAACTGTTTGGAAAATACACACGATAATTATGGGGTGTTTCTGTGTACCCCACAAATATCCCAACTTCTGCAGTAGGCTCCAGCTTCTTCCTGGCGTCCTTTGTCACATGAATGTAAACAGATGAGCCAAAAATATTCAGATGAGAAATATCAGGCTTCTTACCAGTAAAATCTTCTTCAGGTGTACTCATGCCAAGTACTCTATGAGGATAACGATTTTGAACATAAAATGCAGTGTTGCATGATAACTGAATCTAAACACTCCCTCTCAACAAGATAGGGATTATCCTTCACCCCAATCCTGCCTCTATGGTATTCGAATTTTCTCCTGGTGAGCGCCTTCGTCAGAATATCTACATCCTGATCTTCCGTAGGAATGTACTGAAGCAACATGATCTTCCGCTGCACAAAATCTCTGATATGATGATATCAGATATCAATATGTTTAGATCTATCATGAAACACAGGATTAATCGAGAGTTTAATGCAACTTTGATTATCACAATGTATCACTATAGGATCTAAACGTGAACCGAACAAACAGACCAGGATCTTCCTCATCCAGATAGCCTCACATGCAGCTTGACTTGCTGCCATGTATTTTGCTTCTATTGAACTGACTGTCACGGATATTTGTTTCCTGTTGTACTAAGAAAATGTTGTAGATCCGATACTGAAAATCCCTCCTGATGTGCTCTTTCTGTCCATTGGGCTGCCTGCCCAATCTACATCAGTGAAACCATGCAACTTCACCTCATCCATCTGTAAATACCTGCTTCATACTTGGGCCCTTTGAGATACACCGAACATGATTACTGCCTTCCAAAGAGCTTGGTAGGCTGTCACATCGCTTGTGAAAAAATAGTTCCACGCATAGCATATGTCCAGGTCTTGTATTAACTAATCGCAGGCGAACCTGATGTCGATAAACGGTGGCATCCACTACCTCTGCCGATGTAGCATCCTCTTTCTTCCAATTTCCTGGAAGAGGAGTGTCGATAGGCTTGTAGCCTTGCATGTGAAACTTCTCCAGTATCTCCTGGGCATACTTTCCTTGAGACACAAACAGTTCACCTTCTCGCTGCCATATTTCCAATGCAAGGAAATAATGAAGGAGGCCCAAATCCTTCATCTCAAACTCCTTTGCAAGATCTTCCTTGCATGAGTGTATCAACTGCTCATCACTCATTAGTATTAAATCATCAACATAAAGAACAATGACCAAAAGCTTACCCTCCACCATAATTTGATATAGGTTTGCATCCGCCTCACTCTTGGTGAAGCTAAGTCCAGTGAAATAGTTGTCAATCTGTGTGTACCAAGCACGTGGTGTTTGCTTCAGCCCATACAGCGCTCTTTTGAGCCTGCACACATGTGACTCGCTGCTGAAGATCTCAAATCCTTCAGGCTTCTCAATGTACACCTCTTCCTCAATGATCCCATTAAGGAACGCAGTCTTCACATCCATCTGATGAATGTGCCAACCAATATGCGTTGAGAGAGAAAGGATGGTCCATATGGAAGAATACTGTGCAACAAGTGAAAATTTTTCTTCATATTCAATCCCCTCGATCTGTGAGAAGCCCCGAGCAACAATATTTCATTATACTTCTTGATGCTCCCATCATCAACTTGCTTTACCTTGTAGATCCATCTTGATCCTACAATTGATTTACCCACCGGCCTTGGAACAATCTCCCAAGCACTGTTTTTGACAATGGAGTCATACCCCTCCACCATGGCATCTACCCATGTGGGCTCCTGCACTGTTTCTTTGAAAGAAGATGGCTCTGTCACAATACACTTGCTCATAAGAGCCATGTATCCAATAAATCGGTCAGGTGACTGTCTATGTCTGCACTATGATGTAGGGACTCCTACATTTTGTGCCGCATCAAGCTTCAGTCTCTCATCTTCTGTGTTACGCTTTCTGCCTTGTCTGATGTTTGGTTCTGCATTAGTGGACTCCTCCACTCCATGAATCTCCTCCTGTGGCTGATCCACATCTAGAGGCTCATCTTTGTAAACAAGAAGTTCCTCCTCTACATGCAAGTGTAGATCCCTCTCAAGCAACAACTTCATGGCTTTCACCTCATTGAATTTTAGATCCCGTCGCACCACAATCATTCGACTGTTTGGAAAATACACACGATAATTATGGGGTGTTTCTATGTACCCCACAAATATCCCAACTTCTGCAGTCGGCTCCAGCTTCTTCCTGTCGTCCTTTGTCACATGAATGTAAACAGATGAGCCAAAAATCTTCAAATGAGAAATATCAGGCTTCTTACCAGTAAAATCTTCTTCAGGTGTATTCATGCCAAGTACTCTATGAGGATAACGGTTTTGAACATAAAATGCAGTGTTGCATGCTTCCGCCCACAAGTGCATTGGTAGGCCCTGGTCATGCAACATAGCTCATGCAGCACCCACGATCGTTATGTTCTTTCTCTCCGAGACCCCATTCTGCTGTGGGTTATGAGGCGCTATGAGTTCTCTTCGAATTCCTTCTTTGCTACAGAAGTCTTTGAATTCGCCCAAGATATATTCACCACCATTATCACTCCATAGAGCTTTTACTTGCTTCCCCGACTCCTTCTCCACCAATGCTTTAAACTCACAGAGCTTTGAGAATGTTTCGCTCTTCTTCTACATAAATAAGATCCAGCATCTGCGAGAATAGTCATCAACAAAAATAACATAATACCTGTGTTTTGTTATTGAAGCAACCAAGAAAGTTCCACACACGTCTGTGTGAATTCTCTCCAGGATCACCGAAGCACGGTTCTCCTTCTCATGAAAGGTGGTCTTCACAAACTTACCCATGGACTTCCAACATTGCGACCGAGACCAAGTTCTTCTTCAGACCTGAAACATGCATAACTTATTTCAACATAAATGGATTACCTGACTCCCTCTCAAAGGTAATGGTCCCAATTCCAGTCGCACTGTATCGACCATCGTCGCCCATCTCTATATGCATTCGGAGGTCCTTCTCCTCCAGATCACTAAACAACTCTTTGTCTCTTGTCATATGGAAAGACGCACCACGATCAAGATACCACACCGATCCCATAGTGCTTGAAATGCGATCAAAGAGAAATCAAGTTCAAATTGCAAGGCTAAGGCCTCACCCGCTGCAGCTCCAGTAGCCTTCTTATTCTTCTTCTTCTGTGGGAAGTTAGTGGCAAAATTCCCATGTTCGTGACAGTGAAAACACTTCACTTTGGACAAATCCTGCTTCTTTCCTTTAGCCTTGGATTTTGAAGGGAGTTTCTTCCCCTTCCCTTTCCTTTCTTTGGCAGCCAAAGTGCAATTCTCTTCATCTTAATTCTTCGATGAAGAACCATCCTTGGTACTTCGCCTTATCTCCTCCTGCACAGATCCCACCAAAGTCGCTCCCATCCCGATAGTTTCTCTCGTCCATTGATAGAGTCTTCGTAGCTATGCCAACTCTTCAGAAGCCCAAGGAGAGCCAAGCTCACCAAGTCTTCATCATCAACAGTAATCCACACACTTCCCAGTTCATCCTTACAGTGGACAAACTTCGTGAGATATTTTGGAATACTGTCGCCCATCTCCATTTTTATTTTTCTGAGCTTATCTTTAAGAACCAACTTCCTCTGGTCGTTCCTGCTTTGGAACAAATCTGTCAAAGCCTTCCACATTGAAAATGGAGTGGCTTTCCCATGAAGGTTGGACACAATATGGTCCTTCACACCTTCCAACAAAATTCTTCTTATCTTTGCTACCTTCTTTTGCCATGTGTCAAGTCCTGCAGCATCACTAGAATCCGGCTTAGGAACATCGCTATCGATGAACTCCTTCAGTCCAATATCCTCCAATATCGCCTCCATCCTGTCCTTCCAAACTATGTAATTCGAGTTTCCATCAAGGGCATACTCCGATCGCAACCCATTGAAAGCCATTTCAATGTATACTCAACTGTCGCACCAAGAATTTTCTGCAGCAAATTCGAATTGTCCACCAGCACAAACTCAACAATTCTTCACAATTGCAATCTTCAAGAATTAACACTGCTCCGATACCATGTAGAAATTATATAACATATGCATTATATATCTAGATTCTCCTAATCTAACAATATTTAACTTCTTTCTAAATACAGAATCCTTCCACTGTTAATCTTTTGCAGAAATTATAAACTCAATTGCAAACACATGAAGCAATAAAAACAATCGCACATAACACAATTGTTTAACTAGAAAGCCTAAAGCTAAAAACCCCAACTATCATATATTATGTATCATGGAGATCATGTAACAATCTCATACAAAGCTTAGTACATCAAGCTCTCAGTACAATCAATTGTCACACACTAACAAGATGAAATCTGCAAATCCATGCATTGATTTTTGCCCTCATGATAGCCTGCTTCCACTGCACTATCCCTGCTGAAGAATAGCACTGAATGAATTTGAATTACCCTTGCCTTGACTACGCAATCCTCATTGGAAACTCCAATGTGTGTGTGGTGTAATCAATGCATCGTTATAGTCACAATAGATAGTCCATCTCACCCTTTCACCTATCTCTCCACTGGGTCTCCACTGGAACTGACATGTACTGTAGTTAATTGTTGTATTTGTTCAGTTGATTAATGAGTTATTATTTATGAATTAATTAAATAATTAATTCACTCCACTCTCAATAGTGTATCATTCAGTTACACTAGATACAACTAGCTCAACTGAGTTAAACTGAATACAACTCCATGAACTACTCTTCCAACTTTGTCATAACTTTGCCACTTCAATTCTAACTGAGTCCTCCATGCATGAACCACTAGTCAACCCTAGGAATTGCGTAATTCCTTCAGCCCACTGATTTTCCAAATCTATTCACTGAAATAAAGTGCTCCAAGAGAATAAGTTGTTTTTTATTGTCAGATTATTATTAAGAGCTAATAATATCTGACATGCATCTTTTTTTAGATCGACGATCTATAAATAGAATTTGCCCGATATTCTAAAAATATAATTTCATCTATTTTTCCAACTTGACCAACCATCCACAAATATCATCCTGCAACTTCTGAAATATGATCACCATGTCTAAAAATAGACTTGCACCTAAAAATAGCCTGTGGGCCCACTTAGTGAAGGTGACTATTTTTCACTAAGCTCATCATCTTGTTGAATCTCAACACCTTGACCTTTCACCACCCCCTTCTTTGTTTTATATAACCTAATGCTACATAGCTTACACCTTTCTTCTTCCCCTCTCTTTAGTATTATCTCCCTCTCTTCCCATTATTCTCTTCCACGCTTAAATATTTTCTTACATTATTATCTTACCTACCTACCATCAAAGAAAATTTTAGGGGCGAAATTTAGAAAATAAGATATTTTTTGAAAAAATATTCGCCAATTTTGTTAAAATTTTGCCTATTTTTAGATATATATTATTAAATGGATGATATTTGCCAAAACATTACCAATTTTAATAGTAAATTACTTGTCTTTTTATTAAAAATTCACTTACATTATATAAATGTGATTTTTCAAACCAGAATAGTTGCCTCCATTACTATATATAGAAAAATTAGTAACTCCTTAAAAAATATCCTTCCTACAATCATCACAATAGTGTAAGAATTCACATATTCTTATGCTACGATGCACATTCTAATTGAGCCTTGAGCTACGACATGTAGCCTACCCTCCTCTCTTTGTGTAGTGGTGCAGTGCCCTCTAATAGATTACCCCTCCTCACTATGAAATGATGCCATCTAAAAGTTCTTATACTGCTTAAATTCTCATTGTCGCTATCCTTATCCTTGCATTATGGTGCACCCTTGCACCCATCCACACATTATGGCGGGATGTCTCACCTATACCCTCATGCATCTACGCTCATTCAACTAGCCCAATACCTTGTGCAAAGATGCTCTTAACCTTAATTGTTATTGTAGTTTTAAGTGTTGCAAACCTTCTCTTCCTTATGCAGTGGCATTTTCCCTCCATCGTGACCAAATCCAAACTTCAAGATGAAAAGCACTTTCAATTTACTTTTTTGAATCCGCGAACTAAGGAATACACATTTTCCTAAAATTGCAAATCAAACAAATTTTTATCTTATGTTTAACATTAAATTGAAGGTGATTTCTATGTGTAATGATAACTAGTGCAACCGAAAATGACTTCAAAAACAAGCTAGAGGCAATGCACAAAGGAGTTTGAACTGAATGGAATAGGATTCTAAAGCATACCCTATTAATTCTTTGACAACAAACACAAGTGACCAACGAAGGGTAATTGACCTAGAAGACCTAGAAAACACTTAAACTTCACTCTAATTCACAAGCAAGTCAAAGAAGAAAAACTAGTCATTCAAACAACACAAACAAGCTAATCACAAAGGTAGGAGGTCATTCAGACTTGACAAAGTTTATTCAGGGGTCAGGACACACTGGAAAGCTAAGGGGAAACCCTAAATTTGCTTAGCTATGAGATTAACACTTCTATGGTGAGTAGAAGGGTGATGAAAGGCAGATCAATGTGGTTGTTTTGTATAAAACAACGTTGTGAGCGCCACTATAAGGCAGATCGTTTACATGACCACACCGTTGACTATGTCCAAGTTGGGGAGGGCGGTTCGCTGACCAAAATATTCGCCCTGGGGCGCATATTTCCGTCAATGCACTGCATTCCCACACTTCGACATGGTCAACGGTGCGGCTGGGTAACCGACCGCACTGCAATTTTTGTAATTTTAAAAAAGCTCGGTGCCCTGTTTCAGTACCACCCCAGAACCGGTGCAGATATCGTTAGCATCGGTTGCGGTGCGACCTATACATTTATAGGCAACACTGCAAACCAGTGCGATCTGAACGGCTCGAGTGCACTGCGCGATATATATATATATATATATATATATATATATATATATAAGGTGAATTTTAAGTTATTTTAGAAAACTAATCTGCTAAAAGATTTAATTATGGAAAAACAAGTAAAATACATGTACATTTGGGCATCAAGAAGGCATATTTGCTGTAGAATTTGCAAAACTAAATTTTCCCACCGTTTTGAAAAATTTGAAATCGAGATGGTGGGCAATGGACAGCAACAATGCGTGCAATGGGAGCAAAGATGGCAGGACACCTCACATAAGGTAAATTTGCACCGGTGCTTGAGAGCTCTAGAGCACTAAAAAGTGAAAAATGTGGATTTTTGGCTGTAGTTTTTTTTATTTATTTAACCATGTTCCGGTGCGCGGGTTTTTGAGGCACACCAGGCGGTTTCTTCCAACTGCACTGGGTTGTTTCAGTTTTGGCGCTGGTTTTTATGACGCACCGGGGTTGAATCTGTGTAGAGCACTGGTGCAATAATTAGACGCACCAGGCAGGTTTGTACAGAGCGCACGGTGTCCCAATTTATAGTACGCACTGGTGCTTTCTCTAATGAAACACACCGGTGCTGTTTAGGATGAGAAACACACCAGACAAAAAACATTTGCAAAAACCTCCACCCGCCAGCCTCCTCTAGTAACCTCCGCTACAAATGGATGTCTGGGTTATTTTTATGAAGGGTTCCTCAAAAACATCTGCTAGAGGGTCTTTTCCTTGTAGCGATTTATATTTATATATTTTTATAATAAAAGTTTTTATGTGCTCCAAAAAGCTATTAAAAATGGTTTGAAGAGAATGCTTTCAAGTTTGTATACATAGTCTCCCAAGTGTTCTTTACAACTTTTTATCTCATATGTGAAATGAATATATTAAAGTACTACTCAAACTTTGAATTTTTTTAGTTGGTATAATCATATGTTGGATTTGAATGAACGTGTATTTTTTCAAAGTATTGTTGAACTTATTGTTTGCAACAAACGAAAAGCTTTCTTGTGAAGCATAGATACTAGGAGAAGATAAGATTGCTCGTGGATTTAACTTAATGTTTCTCTTGAATAAAAAGGTGTGGGATTTGTTTAATTTGACACAAATTAAGGTTATACCACTTATACAGTGAAGTGGTATATAAGGAGTTGAGGAGTGAAGTGGTAATATCATTCTTGTATAAGGATCTGAGGATTGAGTGGTAATATCATTATTGTATAAGGAGTTGATGAGTGAAGTGGTAATATCATTCGCGTATAAGGAGTTGAGGATTGCATTGTTTCATAGTTGGATTGTTAAATATGGTTTAATCTCTTTAGCTCATATCTTTAAGGAAAGGATAAATACATTGCATCTAAAAGTTAACTTGTTTTTTCTAACTGTGGAATTAGGTGTTAGTGCCATAGATTTATGTTATAGGGTGTTGCTAATGATGAGTTGAGTTAGTAAAATTTTAATTAGACAAGTGTATAGATCACAAATTGAGTTATTAAGTAAACTTTGAAATGTAGATCACAAATTGAGTTAGTAAGTAAACTTTGAAATGGAAAAGTTTGTAAATCACAAATTGAATTAGTAAGTAAACTTTGAAATAGGAGGCATTTATTCCTTATAGAATGTAGCAAAGACAATAATAATTGTTTAAAATGAGGGTCATAAAGTATTGTAAATATTCATAAGAGTGGAGTTTGAAGGTTGGGCGATATACACACATCTATCTATCTAAGTGGTGTGAGGAGATTCAATGTTGTGTATGGCATGTTATATTAGTTATTATTTGATGATATAATTTTTTGGGATATGGAATGATTGTATATTTGATGATATAATAATATTTATTTCCAAATCACATTGGCAAGGACGTAGATCACAAATTGAGTTAGTTAGTAAGTAAATTTTGAAATGAGAAAGTGTGTAGATCACAAATTGAATTAATAAGTAAACTTTCAAATGAGAAGTGTTTAATGTTGCAAAAACAATAATAATTTTTTAAAATAAAGATCATAAAGTATTGTAAATATTCATAAGTGATGCAGGGCTAGCCTGCAAACCCCATAATCTTCATCTGTTCTATGCATTTAAGAATGCATTGCAATCACTGCCCAATTAACATTCCAAGACAGGGCAATTTCATACATTTCCCAATTGCGGAAGTTATCTTTCAACACTTATGGTTATAAAACCCTTCATCAAACATTCAGACACTCCCATAAACAATCCCAAATAATTCACATTCATTATGGCCGGATTCAATTAAAGAGTGCGCCCTTACCTTTAAACCCCAATGCTTAATTCTCATATGTTTGCCCACTAACCTTAAACACATTTCATTTGGTTTAAATCTCAAACAACAAACTGCTCGAAGTTTTCATTTCATCAAACCTGCATATATGGTTTTTCAATACGGATTTTCAAACAATCTCCATAAACAAAGCGCTCGTATGTTAAAACTGTGCCTGGCAATCATATATCACTTTCATGCATTATAACTTATGCAACACTATCATATCTTACCCGTTCTGGACCGCGCTTTCAATTTCTGGACAGCGCCTTCTGGCATATCCTTTCTGCACAAAATATCAATTTTATGTCTCTGTCTAATTTGTGTGGAACTCTTCTCGAGTTTGCGGATTTCTTATGATCAAAAGTCGATAAAACAATGCACCCTTGTTTCAATAGTTTCAATTTGACACACAATCTGTGTAACGAAATTCTTCAAAGGATGAATCCCTTTGAATGACAGCTCCAGAATTCAAATATAACAGAGATGTGTTAGCGGGGCGTACATTTATGTGGATCGGTTATGAGTCAAAAATATTATACACGAAATGGTATCCCTTTACCTTCTACAACAATAGGTTACACTCTGTCAATACGTCATGGCTTTTGAGACGGACAATACTACCGGTCTCCAAAAAACACAATAGAATGACTCCAAACAATAACATCGCTTCCGTGACCACAGGCTTATTGTGAGCTCCAGCAGCTGAACACAATCGCACTCAATCTTCATGATTCTCAGCTTTTTCCACTGCGCTAACAATTCAGTTTAACGCTGTCCATATCAGCAATTTTCAACATGACTCACACCATTAATAAATGTAACCGATCCTCCATACAACAGAATCAAAACACATTTATTCCCTATTTACACTAGCGCCCAATACAATTCATAACAAAAACAAGAATCGATCCCTAATTCTCATTCAGCATTCCTCTTCCTGAATTGAATCTGTAATATAAAACTTGACAGTGCTATATAAAATCGAATCTCCATTCCACAGATCAATACGTGCAATTCATTACAAACTCATGGATCAATTTCGTTTCTCTTACCCAGGATATATAGACCAATTGAACCCAGAAAGGCGAGAATACTCTCTCTGCCAGCGTAGCTACCAATCGAAGATCGAGCTTAATTGATCCAGTTGACTTTATCAAACAGTTTTAATGAGATTCTGCAAGGTTAAACTTCTTTCGCAGAGACTAAAACACAATTCCCTTACAACATTAATATTCCAGAATTTAAAAAGGATCAAATTTCCTTTTATTCGTTAAACACATAAATTCAATCTCACGCAAACTCAATAATGGCATAAATTGTAGAAAATCAAATGCTGTATTAAAACACACACTACTTACATAAACTTCCTTCCTTGGCCTGATTTCCAATCATTGGCCCTTTACATTTGCCCGAAGGCCTGCTCTCTCCTAACAAGCTCAATCTCTCTCACTCTTCTATTCAAGTGTCTCTTTTCTTCACAAACCACTCCTATTTATACACAAATAATGCATTTAATTCACTCAAAATATCTCTCCACCTAATCCTCAACTAATCCCATACATAGAAATCCTAATCCCAAATTTTGCTCCTAAACTATTTCTCTCATATCCTTTTATTTATTAAAAGAATATTTACATAATCCTCACTTTTCATAATTATCTCATATTTTATTAAAAATAACAAATTAATTAATAAAATATTAAAAATTCATCACACCTTTTAACATATTTACAAATAGAAAAATGCCCGCATTGCTCTAACGATAAGTGGTTGAAAGTTGGGCGATATTTACACATCTGTCAATCTAATTAGTGTGAAACGGAATTCAATGTTGTGTATGGCATATTATATTAGTTATTATTTGATGATATAATTTTTTGGGATCTGGAATGACTTTGTTAAGTGTATATTTGATGATATAATAATATTTATTTCCAAACCACATTGACCACGAGTGTGGTCTTCAATCTACGATTACGCTTCGTCATAGTGGCGTTGGCGTTGGCGTTGACGTTGGGTCGTGGCTCTTCTTCATACCCTATGAGAGGATTTTGAAATCATTAATACATAGAAGAATACCTGAGAAATAAACGAAGCAGGACATTGCACAGGTTGGGGATGTAGCTCACATGGTAGAGTGCTTGCTTTGCATGCGAGAGGTGCGGGGTTTGATACCCCGCATCTCCATTCCATCCACAAATAGCATCCTGCAGCCACTATGATCACCAAACATCTAAAAATAGACACACAGAAATAAGCCTATGGGCCCACTTGGTAGAAGGGTGATTTTTTTTCACTAAGCTCATCATCTTGTTGAATCTCGCCACTCCCTTTCACCACCCTTCTTTGTTTTATGTAACCTAATGCTACATAGCTTTTTTTTCTTCCTCTCTTTAGTATACTCTCTCTTCATAATTTACTTCTCTTCACGCTTGAATATTTTCTTTGTATTATCTTTCTACCATGGAAAGTAAAATTTTAGGAAGAAATTTAATGAATATTTTTAAAAATATATATATATATATGTTTGGTATCACTGTACACTGTGTATTCTCTTATATGTTTTTCTATTTTTTTTTTCCTCTAATAGATTACTATCTTCTGTCGATGCCATCTAAAAGTTCTTATACTGCTTAAATTCTCATTGTCGCTATCCTTATCCTTGCATTATAGCACACCCTTGCACCCATCCACACATTTTGGCGGGATGTCTCACCTATAACCTCATGCATATACACTCATTCAACTAGCCCAATACCTTGTGCAAATATGCTCTTAACCTTAATTGTTATTGTAGTTTTAAGTGTTGCAAACCTTCTCTTCCGTATGCAGTGGCATTCTCCCTCCATCGTGACCAAATCCAAACTTCAAGATGAAAAACACTTTCAATTTACTTTTTTGAATCCGCGAACTAAGGAATACACATTTGCCTAAACTTTCAAATCAAACAAATTGTTATCTTATGTTTAACATTAAATTGAAGGTGATCTCTATGTGTAATGATAACTAGTGCAACAGAAAATGACTTCAAAAACAAGCCAGAGGCAATGCACAAAGGAGTTTGAACTGAATGGAATAGAATTCTAAAGCATACCCTATTAATTCTTTGACAACAAACACAAGTGACCAACGAAGGGTAATTGACCTAGAAGACCTAGAAAACACTTAAACTTCACTCTAATTCACAAGCAAGTCAAAGAAGCAAAACTAATCATTCAAACAACACAAACAAGCTAATCACAAAGGTAGGAGGTCATTCAGACCTGACAAAGTTTATTCAGGGGTCAGGACACACTGGAAAGCTAAGGGGAAACCCTAACTTTGCTTAGCTCTGAGATCAATGCTTCTATGGTGAGTAGAAGGGTGATGAAAGGCGGATCAGTGCGGTTGTTTTGTATAAAACAACATTGTGAGCGCCACAATAAGGTAGATCGTTTACATGACCGCACCGTTGACTATGTCCAAGTTCGGGAGGGCGGTTCGCTGACCAAAATATCCGCCCCGGGGCGCATATTTCTGTCAATGCACTGCATTCCCGCACTTCGACATGGTCAATGGTGCGGCTGGGTAACTGACCGCACTGCAATTTTTGTAATTTAAAAAAAGATCAGTGCCCCGTTTCAGTACTACCTCAGAACCGGTGCAGATACCGTTAGCATCGGTTGCGGTGCAACCTATAAATTTATAGGCAACACTGCAAACCAGTGCGATCTGAACAGCTCAAGCGCACTGCGCAATATTTTTTTTTTTTTAAGGTGAATTTTAAGTTATTTTAGAAAACTAATCTGCTAAAAGATTTAATTATGGAAAAACAAGTAAAATA
Source organism: Pinus albicaulis (assembly GCA_034641835.2). Classification (NCBI taxonomy): domain Eukaryota; kingdom Viridiplantae; phylum Streptophyta; class Pinopsida; order Pinales; family Pinaceae; genus Pinus; species Pinus albicaulis. The sequence continues at coordinate 118,268,726 of CM076575.1, forward strand.
CATGTACATTTGGGCGTCGAGAAGGCATATTTGTTGTAGAATTTGCAAAACTAAATTTTCCCACCGTTTTGAAAAATTTGAAATCGAGATGGTGGGAAATGGACAACAACAATGCGTGCAATGGGAGCACCGATGGCAGGACGCCTCACATAAGGTAAATTTGCACCGGTGCTTGAGAGCTCTGGAGCACTAAAAAGTGAAAAATGTGGATTTTTGGCCGTAGCTTTTTTTATTTAACCATGTTCCAGTGCGTGGGTTTTTGAGGCACACCGGGCGGTTTCTTCCAACCACACTGGGTTGTTTCAGTTTTGGCGCTAGTTTTTATGACGCACCGGGGTTGAATTTGTGTAGAGCACCGATGCAATAATTAGACGCACCATGTAGGTTTGTACCGAGTGCATGGTGTCCCAATTTATAGTACGCACTGGTGCTTTCTCTAATGGAACGCACCGGTGCTGTTTAGGATGAGAAACGCACCGGACAAAAAACATCCACAAAAACCTCCACCCGCCAGCCTCCTCTACTAACCTCCGCTACAAACGGATGTCTGGGCTATTTTTATAAGGGGTTCCTCAAAAACATCTGCTAGAGGGTCTTTTCCTTGTAGTGATTTATATTTATATATTTTTAAATAAAAGTTTTTATGTGCTCCAAAAAGCTATTAAAAATGGTTTGAAGAGAATGCTTTCAAGTTTGTATACATAGTCTCCCAAGTGTTCTTTACAACATTTTATCTCATATGTGAAATGACTATATTAAAGTACTACTCAAACTTTGAATTTTTTTAGTTGGTATAATCATATGTTGGATTTGAATGAACGTGTATTTTTTCAAAGTATTGTTGAACTTATTGTTTGCAACAAACGAAAAGCTTTCTTGTGAAGCATAGATACTAGGAGAAGATAAGATTGCTCATGGATTTAACTTAATGTTTCTCTTGAGTAAAAATGTGTGGGATTTGTTTAATTTGACACAAATTAAGGTTATACCACTTATACAGTGAAGTGGTATATAAGGAGTTGAGGAATGAAGTGGTAATATCATTCTTGTATAAGGATCTAAGGATTGAGTGGTAATATCATTATTGTATAAGGAGTTGATGAGTGAAGTGGTAAGATCATTCGCGTATAAGGATTTGAGGATTGCATTGTTTCGTAGTTGGATTGTTAAATATGGTTTAATCTCTTTAGCTCATATCTTTAAGGAAAGGCTAAATACATTGCATCTAAAAGTTAACTTGTTTTTTCTAACTGTGGAATTAGGTGTTAGTGCCATAGATTTATGTTATAGGGTGTCGCGAATGATGAGATGAGTTATTAAAATTTTAATTAGACAAGTGTATAGATCACAAATTGAGTTATTAAGTAAACTTTGAAATGTAGATCACAAATTGAGTTAGTAAGTAAACTTTGAAATGGAAAAGTTCGTAAATCACAAATTGAATTAGTAAGTAAACTTTGAAATAGGAGGCATTTATTACTTATAGAATGTAGCAAAGACAATAATAATTTTTTAAAATGAGGGTCATAAAGTATTGTAAATATTCATAAGAGTGGAGTTTGAAGGTTCGGCGATATACATACATCTATCTATCTAAGTGGTGTGAGGAGATTCAATGTTGTGTATGGCATGTTATATTAGTTATTATTTGATGATATAATTTTTTGGGATATGGAATGACGATATATTTGATGATATAATGATAATTATTCCCAATTAATTATTATTTGATGATATAATTTTTTGGGATATAGAATGATTGTATATTTGATGATATAATAATATTTATTTCCAAACCACATTGAGAACGACGTAGATCACAAATTGAGTTAGTAAGTAAATTTTGAAATAAGAAGGTGTGTAGATCACAAATTGAATTAATAAGTAAACTTTCAAATGAGAGTTGTTTAATGTTGTAAAAACAATAATAATTTTTTAAAATCAACGTCATAAAATATTGTAAATATTCCTAACATTGAAGTTTGAAAGTGGGGGCGATATACACGCATCTATCCATCTTCGTCTTCAATATACGATTACGCTTCGTCATAGTGGCGTTGGCGTTGGGTCGTGGCTCTTCCATTTTGCCAGTTTAATCCGGTTATTTCCACATTGCATTTTCTATCTTAATTGTTGTCAATGCGATATGGAAATAAAACGGTCAATGGCATTCCTAGGTAACTTTTTTGACCACCACTCGATCCCACCAAGTTAAGTATGTTCTATACACTGTCATTTTCCGCTTCATGTCCCTTCCTCCTTTTACCATATTCTATTTTAATTTTCATTATCAGCTTTTAGTATTCAGCATTTAAGTTAGTGTCGATTTTTTCGAAACCGATATGGGAAAATTTTATATTAATAACCGAGCTTACAACAATAATTATAAAAATTGGTGGCTCATTATGATATCGTATTCATTAGTTTATTAATTATTGTTTAGAAAAACTAGGCATATAAGTATATAAAGGTTATGTAAAGATTGTGCTAAAAGTGTTAATGAAGAGGATGCAGTTATATACCTTATGAATACGACATTTCAAAGAAGAGTTTTAAATATTGAGTTTCTTTTAGTGATTAGGTTTTTTGAGTTGGGTGCCAGACTATTATGTTATTCTTCCTTTAGTTATCATAGCTGGTTTTAGTTGGATTTGTTGTGAGTTTGTTTTTCATTTTGTTGTTATGCTATGGTTATGTTTGGTCTTTTAAATGGTTTAGCTCTCAAGCCATGGTTTTCAATGCATTCCTTTTTTCTTTTCTTTTTTGTTGGAGCACAATTTTGGTTAGAATTTCAATTTTGAGATTGGCATTATGTTTTTGTTTGAATTATTGATGAGGAAAAATATCTAAGACCTTGGCCATTTATTTATGCCTTTGCAGGCCAGACATGTTTTTTATAATTATTTGAAATTTATTTTTGTTGTAATAAAATTTCCCATTTCCAAAGTGTTGTTCTAGAGTCTAAAAGGGAAAGCATTACAACCAAAGGAATAACACTAATTAACTACAATTCAACTAGATTATACTTCCTTTTGCACACAAAAAATGAACCCACATATTGTGATTGACACAAGGGAATTCAAGCCATAAATAATACCAAAGGCTGACAAGGGTAAATTCATTAAGGAACAACAATGAGTTGTATCTATCACAAACAAAATTAAATGGAAGAGAATGAAGTTTGAGTGCTAAAGCTTTACTAAAACCCAACCCCGACCAATCATTGAAACCGAGTTATAATGATCAATTCCACTTTGTAAGCTAGCTCCATAATCCCACTTCAACGCTCGATATTAAACCATGTGCATTCATTAAATGAAGTGCAAGTTAATGAAAGTGGGTAATAGGGATATTTGGATATTATCCCTCACATCCTAACTGTGTGGGAATGGCTTGTCATGTGCCACACAATTTGCCTTAGTGATATGGTGACAAGTGATGAGGTTAGTGAATTAAGGAATTGATTGATTGTAAGTTTAAGCATTGATATATAATGTCATCCATTTTCTTCTCAATGCCTTATTAGCTTTAAAATCTACCGTGTCATTGTGTTAACAAAGAATGTGATAAGATCACTTACACCTACCTCCCAAGGTAGCACTCATTTTTTATTGAATTGTTTTTTTAAATAATTAAATTTATTTTTATTGGAAGTAATGCTTCCATGGCTTCCAAGTTCTAAGTTGTAGTGAGTTGTAATTGTGTGAGTTCCAAGGTTAATAGTTGTACTAGCTATTTTTAGTAATCTAGATCCACCATTTTTGGATCTAGAAGTATCATGTATTTCTATATATGTAATATCTGTGAGATCAATAAAATCATAGTGTGTTTGGTGTTGTGTGCTCTCTCCATTTTTTCTAACATGGTATCAGACCTTGTTCTAGCTTGATTCCCTCACGGGAAATCCAGGAAGATGTGAGAGAGCCTTGAGTGTTATTGTTCTGTACATAGAAAGATTAATATGGTTGTGTGAGAGTTTATTTCTTTTGGGAAATTTATTTCTCCCGGTTTAAATCTGTGTGTGAGAGTTTGTTTTTTTATAGAACTATATGCAATGAACAACCAGTGTCGGTAGCATCATCTATTCACATTTGTGCAAGAATCCTTTTTGTTCGAGGAAAAATCTGTTGATCTCCATTGAGGTCCAGGATGTGAAATGGTTCCACTGTGAAGAAACAGACCTATTTTGTCAGGTGTTGGAGATAATAATCGACACATAAATTGAGAATAAGGAGGCCGCTTGTTGGATATGGAAACTGCATGCTTTCAAAGCAAAAAAACTATGTTAAACATGGAGGTAAATTATCATTAGTGCATTTTGAAACTCCTTGATGGTATTCAAGAACGTTATAAATTTTCTCAACCAGGAATTCAGGAATTGATTGCACATTGTGTGAGCTTATTTGGAGCATCATTTCAACACATTTGCGGCTAACTGTCTGGCGCATTTAGATATCAACCAAGAGAAAAAAATAAGAAAAAAAACAAGGAAGGTTCAACAGACTTCATCGAGGGCAGTTGCAACTATTGTCTGACTGGTGTGCGTTTGTGGCAAGTTGTAAAGTGCATAATAGTTAGAGTGGTGAAAACATTGTATACATTCCACATAGAGTCAACTCATCTTGTAATATGCTAAAAAAAAATATTGAATCTATTTCTACAAATTTGTGGAAACCAAATACGATCACACAATCACATAAACAAGAAATAGAAAGAATTTCGATCGCACAACACAAAGATGTATATGGGGAAAGCCTCAGCTAAAAACCCTGTTATATGTATATTGCATTAAGTCAAGAATATGAAACAATACAATGCTTCTCTCAGGCTTGAGAGCTCTCTGCACTATCTTTGACTGTCTCATTCTAATCCCATCAATAATGGTCAGATACTTAACCAATTTCCTACCTCTGGGTTGCTCAACCTTGCTTACACATTCTTGGAGGAATTGAGCCCCTATTAATTAGGAAATTCCCAAGAATTGATTATGAAATTCATTTTGAGGCGTCCTGCTAACCTCATGCATGACCTCTACAATTTTTTAATTATACAATTAATAGTTCTCTTCCCTTTAACTCAAATATCAACTGGGCCTTCCTTAGAACTGACATGCATCAACTATTTATAGTGAATTATCAATTATCTGATTGGTCACTACATGTGAATTAAATCAGATTTAATTCACTGGACCTAACACTATCTCCTCTCTTAATTAGAACTATTTAAACTTATTTTAACTCAAATAATTGAGTTAAATAATTACAAATCAAAATAAACTGCAACTGGACCCCCTAAAACTTAGAGTGAATTCTACATGTCTCCAATTTGACCCCCAAATCAAATTGAATGAGCTAACTAAGTCTTCCTAACTCATTTAACCCGTAAAAGTTGTCATGTGATGTGGAATTACAATTTCCTTCGAATTTAATTAAGGGAAAAATAAATTAGAAGCCTTTCTTGTTGCCAATTTCAACACTCCCTTTTAACAAGAAGGGGATTGTCTGCTACCCCGATCCTACTTTTGTGGAACTCGAATTTGCTTCTTGACAGTGCCTTCGTCAAGATGTATGCATCCTTCTCTCCATGGGAATGTACTCTAATGACATAATCCTCCTCTACACACAATCTCTGAGATGGTGATACCAAATATCAATATGCTTGGACCTGCCATGAAAAACTGGATTAACCGAGAGTTTGATTCAACTCTAGTTATCACAATAAATCACTTTCGGATCCATATGTCGACAAAAAAAACCAACAATTATCTTCCTCATCCAGATGGCCTCACATGTTTTCTGACTGGCCGCCATGTACTCTACCTCTGCTGAACTGAGTGCAATTGATATTTGTTTCTTGTTGTACCAGGAAACTGTTATTGATCCTATGTTGAAGATTCCCCCTGATGTGCTCTTCCTGTCGGATGGACTCCCTGCCCAATTTGCACCTGTGAAACCTTAAAGCTTCACTCTCTCTGTCTGTTTGTACCATATCCCAAACTATGTAGTGTCTCTGAGGTATCTCAACACATGCTTGCATGCCTTCCAAAAGAGCTTTGTAGGCTTGTCCATAGCTTGAATAATTTGGTTAACCACATAGCATATGTTTGGTCGTGTGTTCACCAAATACATGACTGAACTCACAAGCTGCCTGTAGACACTAACATCTACTACTTCGCCTGAAGTAGCATCCTCCTTCCTCCAGTTTCCTACTAGAGGAGTCTCCATGGGTTTGTTTCCCTCCATGTGGAACTCCCTGAGAATCTTGTTCGCATACTTACCCTAAGATACAAATAGCTCCCCATATCTTTACCAAAATTGCAATCCCAAGAAATAGTGCAAGAGCCTCATGTCCTTCATCTTAATTTCTCTTGCAAGATCCTCTTTGTAAGACTTGATGATTTTCTCATCACCTGTCAGTATCAAATCATCGACATAAAGTACAATGATCAAAAGCTTACTTTCAACCACAATATGGTAAAGGTTCGCATTTGCTTCACTCTTGGTGAAGCCCAACCTGTTGAAATAGTTGCTGATCCTGGTGTACCAAGCACAAGGTGCTTGATTCAACCCATACAATGCTCTCTCGAGTCTACACACATGTGACTCTCTGTTGAAGGTATAAAAACCTTTCAGCTGTTCAATGTACACCTCTTGATCCAGGTGGACATTGGTGGCCACCCACCTATTCCATTTGGACCCGCACCATCAGTTCTTTCAGTTTTTCACTTTCAGCACAACTTACTATTTTTAGTAGGTTGTCGGTTCCTGAAATTTCGGAGCCGTTTGGAGGCCCTAATGAGCCACGTGGATATTGGTGGCCACCCACCTTTTCCACTTGGGGCCCCACCATTTTCTCTTTTAGTTTTTCAGTTTTGGCACAACTTACTATTTTTAGCAGTTTCTCAGGTATTGAATTTCTGAAGCCATTTTGAGGCCCTAAACGACGTTTTTTGGGCATCACGCCTCCCGTGAAAATGATTTCATTACAAAATTGATATTCGTGGTTAGCAATTGTATTCCTTGGATATATCTTTCGAACGATGTATCATGTGCATCAAATGGAGATCGTATGCCAAAGTTACGTCCCTGAGAAGTTGAAACACCAATTTACCCAAACGGGGCCCATAGTTTTGGCACTTAATCTCCTAATGTTATGTTTTTGGATGTTTAGGGTTTTGTATTGTTTCTCAACAATAAATAGGCCTTCGAGCCTCATTGTAACATAGTTCAGAGGCATGTGGCCGCCACATCTCTTCTCAGAGATAAGCTACCATCGCCCTAGCTAGTTTATTTCCAATATGTCTGTAAACATATTTCAGTTATTTTATATTAATGAAATGAAGCATTATTTCCGCTGCATCTCTACACTTATTTCTATTTCTGTATTTTAGTTTGTTCCTGCATAAATCTAGATCAGTGGTATCAGAGTGGTCTGCTCTTTCTCTATTTTTCTTTGCATGTCCCCAACGAGGTCATGGTATAAGGAGTTAGGGATCGATCTGGTTGAACCCTTGCAAGATCAGCCTCGCAAACCCTGATGACCTCCCATGGCAGAAGAAAAGAAAGACGAGGGAGCAGGAGATCCTATAAAAATATTGCTCGAGGAGGCCCTCGAGAAACAAAGGAACGCGATGATGGATAACTTTGCTCAGATCCTTCAACGGTTGCCCACCTACGATGCATCTGCATCCAAAAAACACTCTAGAGGCACCACACCCTTCAAGGTACAGGTAAACTTTGAAATTCTTGTATTTGAAGGCCAGATAGATGCAGACGCTGTAGATAGATGGTTGAATTTGCTAGAAGGGTATTTCTCGGTCCACGATTTCTCTGACCGAGAAAATATTATTTTCGCACTCCTCAAAGCTGCCCCCCATGTCAAAGATTGGTGGGAAACCTACTGTGATCAAAAGGATGAGGGGGAACCCTCTCTGTTCTCGGCCGCACCCACTTGGAATTCGTTCCAAGACAACATCGAGGAACAATATTACCACATAGGGAGCTATGAGGACAAGTACATCCAATGGACCACGCTGTGGTAGCAAAGGGATCAAGATGTGCACGAACTGACGAATTTGTTCCATACCCTGTGCACAAAGTTGGGTATTAAATATTTGGAGAGACATTTGGTGCTCAAGTACCGCAGCTGTATGCACAGACACATTCAGGAGGAAATGGAGTTCCTCAAGATTACCTCTCTTGGCACGGCTTATCGCTATGCTGCCAAGATTGAGCATAAATTTAAGCAGAAGAAGTGAGACTTTGGATCTGAGAATCCGAAGCCAGGGAAAGGCACCCCCGAACCATAGAACAAGGGACAAAGACAAAGTGGGGTGACTCAAAACACCACCAAAAATCCAAAGAAGGACACAGGGAAGTGTTGTGAATTTCATAACAGCCCCACTCACAGCACAAATGAGTGTCAGTCCAAACAGTCGTTGGTGGCCGAATTGAAGGCACTCGAATCAGATGCATGTTTTGATCCTCAGCCGGAACTAGAAAAGGGAGATGGTAAAGGGAAGAATATCATTGATGCAAGCCCCAGTGCCATTTTTGCCACCACCAAGCTCCAGAGGGAGGATCCAGAGGATCCAAAGGAGGGGGAGCGCCTCTTCCATTCATAGATGTGGGTGAAGGGTTCTCCACTGCAATTTATTGTTGATAACAGAAGCCAAAAGAACCTCATTTCAACAGAGGTCGTGAAGCGACTCAACCTACCTACCATAGCACACTCACAGCCGTATACCATTAGGTGGCTTGACCCAGGGAGAGATATTTGCGTCCGCCAATAGTGTCGCCTTTCGTACAACATCAATCCATTCACGGATGAGGTATCGTTTGTGTTGAAGTTTGCAACAAGAAACAGTGAAATTGGTATCCAGAAACAACATCCTTGATCCTAGTGAAAATTAAGCACCTACACTATGTGGGACACACACAGGTTATTTTTAGGTGCATGAGAAAATTATATTTATAGATGAGGTCTATTTATAGATGTATGTGCAAGTTCTATTTATAGATTGCATGTCCATTTATAGATGCATGTCGACTATTATTATCCCTTAATAATAGTTGGACAATAAACAATAATCTATTCTCAATGAGCACTTGGAAATAGTTAACTGAAGTGGAAAATCGATTAGTTTAGGAATTTTGAGTTAAGAGGTTGGTTGGTGGGACATGCAAGTGGAATTAGTTGTAACTGAGTGATTCGAAGTTGTAACAGAGTTGGAATTGTAGTTATGAAAGTTGTAAAGTAGTTTAACTCAGTTAAGTGAGTTAAACTCAGTTGTGCTAGTTGTAACTAAAGTTACACTAGTGAGAGATCAAGTGAATTAATTATTAGTTAATTCACAATCAGTGGTCTCATATGCAACTAAATATTTACTACTATTAACTACATGCATTTCAAATCTAGTGGAGACCCAGTTGAGATGTAGGTGAAAGGGACAATTTGACTATTAGTTGTGACATTATCGGTTGCACACATGCAACCACACACACATTGGATTTGCCTATGAGGATTGCGCAGTCAAGGCAGGCTAGAATCATTCATTCAGAGGTTCTTTACCATCAAGGATTGCGCAGTGGAGGCAGGCTGTCTGCAGGCAGTAAATTGGCACATGAATTTGCCAATTTTTGTATGACAATGTGAGACAACTGTATATTGTACTGAGAGCTCTTGGATTAGAGTTTTGTATGAGATTGTTTCATGATCCATGAAATATACATAATATATGATAGTGGGGTTTTTAGCTTTATTCTTTCCCAGTAAAAACATCTGTGTTATGTATGATTGATCTTTCTTCTTGATATTGCAATTGGTGATCGTGTTTTAAATTCCACAAAGGTTTTTTTGTAGAAGCGATTCTCTATTTAACAATGGCATATAATTGTTAGATCAGGAGAATCCAGGCAATACATAATTTGTATTAAAATTTATACAGTGTGATGTTGCTCCTCTTGATGTGGCTGATGCATGATTGGGCCAACCATACTTGTGGAGGCGACATGCTGTGTATGAATCTAGGACTCGTGCTGTCATTATTACTTTGGAAAATAACTTGTATAGGATACCGGAGGTAGTACCACCTCCTTCCATCTCTTTGACTACTGCAAACAACATAGTAAGATTGTTTCCCAAACAAGGAAATTTATTTGCATTACCATTCGCCCACAAGGAAAGAAGAATATTGTGGCCACAACCTCAAAACAGGGCTCCCCTGCACAGTAGCAGCAGATGGAAAAAATTGTGGAGGAATACAAAGACATATTCTCCTCACCCATAGAGCTTCCTCTACACTATCTGAACAAGCACTCCATTGATCTGACCCCCGACGCACCACTGCCTGATATTGCCATCACTCATGCAATTACACAGACATAATCCACACATGTATTGTCTAAGGAAACCAAATTTAGTGAAAGCATCCAGCACGTCTGCCATCACGTCCGCCAACAGGTCCGCGATATCCTGGACAAATCCAATACCAAGCTCAGTAGAATTTGTCTCTCATGGAGGAATTTAACACAATGGGGACCATTGCTTCCTAAGGAGGGAGGAATGATCCAGGTGGACATCGGTGGCCACCCGCCAATTCCATTTGGACCCGCACCATTAGTTCTTTCATTTTTTCACTTTCATCATAACTTACTATTTTTAGTAGGTTGTCGATTCCTGAACTTTCTGAGTCGTTTGGAGGCCCTAATGAGCCATGTGGATATTGGGGGCCACCTGCCTATTCCACTTGGGGCCCCACCATTGTCTCTTTCAGTTTTTAAGTTTCGGCACAACTTACTATTTTTAGCAGTTTTTTGGGTCCTGAACTTTTAGAGCGTTTTGAGGCCCTAAACGACATTTTTTGGGCATCACGCCTTTGAAAAATATGAATTTTTTCCAGAATTTATATTCATAGTCAGAAGTTATAGTCCTCAGATATATATTTCTAACTATGTACCATGTGTGTCAAACGAAGATCGTATGCCAAAGTTACGTCCCCGAGAAGTTGTAACACCAGTTTACCCAAACGGGGCCCCTAGTTTTGGCGCTTCATCTCCTACGGTTAGGTTTTTGGATGTTTAGGGTTTTTCATTGTTTCTCAACAGTAAATAGGCCTTCGAGCCTCATTGTAACACAATTCAGAAGCATGTAGCTACCACATCTCTTCTTAGAGATAAGCTACCATCGCCCTAGCTAGTTTATTTCCATTATGTCTATAAACATATTTCAGTTATTTGATATTAATGAAATGAGGTATTATTTTCGCTGCATCTCTGTGTTTATTTCTATTTTTTTATTTTATTGCATTCCTGTATAAATCTGGATCACCCCTTCCTCAATCGCCCCATTGAGGAAGGTTGTAATTACATCCATCTGATGTATCTTCCATCCCATCTACGTTGAGAATGCAAGGATGGATCTGATTTATGAGTACCGCGTGACTGGTGCAAAGGTCTCATCATAATTAATTACCTCCACCTTAAAGAACCCTCTGGCCACTAACTTGGCCTTATGTGTTAGGTCCCTATAATAATAGTGTGTCCCCTTATTGTTGTTAGTGTAGCCCTTTATTGTTATTATTGTACCCTTGTAGGTCTCATATTGTTATTACTATGCCCTTACATTATTATTGTTAGGTCAACTAGGATTATATTGTGACCCCATGGACTCCTATATATAGAAAGGAGGTTTTGTCATTTGTATCGTCCAAGAATTTTTCATTTATGTAATGTAAAGGAGGCTTCCCCCTCAAAGTGTCTTATTTATAAGGCGTTGATCTCTCTTTTCTTCTATTTTTGGAGCTGGTTTCATAACATTTGGTATTAGAGCTTTGGATTCTAAGGTTTCACTACTCCAAACAGGTCATCGCGGAATTTTCTCTATAAATTTTTTTATAAAAAGGTTCAGAAACAAAATTTTTTATTACACGAAGATGAAATCCTATGGAACGTCATGTAAAAATTTCAGATCTTGGTTCACAATATTTTGGGAGATATGATCTGTGTAATTTAGGATTTTTTTCAGGCTCCCGAATTTCATCTAAAATAGGTGAACGTGGGAGAATCACCATAACTCTCTCTCTGAGCATAAGATTAGAATTCTGTAAAAAGTGGCCTATAGTACCCAGACTAAAGTTTCATGTGTATCAATTTCAGAGCTGAAGGAGGAAATAGTGACACGTGGCACACCGTACAATTTCGCTCTACTGAACCAGACCATAATTAGGTCATTGTGGGAGATTGGGCATAAAATTGTCGTGAAGAATCCAAATCAGGTCAGACCTGTGGCATTCAAAATAATATTTAGAGGGATACTATAGGACTGAATTTCAGATATTGAAGATTTAAAATCATAGAGATAATTTAGTTTCGATATCGAGCTCCTCAAAAGCAAGAAAAAGGTATGTATTTTTTTTTTTAAATTTGCATAACGTTTGTTTGAAAAAGCAGTTTGAAGTGATTCCAAGGGCATATTGAAGCATTTTTATCAATATTTGGTTCTATAATGCCCCCAAAAAATAATTCGACACTCATTAAGCCCTCATAATTCTCCACTATAATGCATGAAGAGGAGGAATTGCAGTTTGAGATATCTAAATTACGGTACCAAGTGCAACAAATTCGATCTTACAAAGAGAAATAAAAAATGACATAGATGGTTTAAATGAAAAAATGGAGGCTAATTTGGATGGTTTGAAGGATGAAATGAAAACTAATATGGATGATAAAGTAGTGGAAGATCACATCGATCCTCAACAATAAGTTCTCCAACTCTCAAAGGATAACCTAACTTTGGTGCATAATCGAATGAAACAATAAGAAGATCAACATTGCAATGAAGAAATTCCGAAGCAGTCACAAAAACAATAACTCGGCAACACCAAATCGATAAATTTTAGAGTATCACAGCAAGTGGAAGAACTTACTCGTTGAATATTCCACATGGGAGGATGAGAATTTTATACAAAAGCATCCAGAAATAATCAAGCATTGAGGACAACACTTGTTTGAAGGAGAGGGGCATGTTAGGTCCTTATAATAATAGTGTATCCCCTTATTGTTGTTAGTGTAGCCCTTTGTTGTTATTATTGTACCCTTTTAGGCCCCATATTGTTATTATTGTGCCCTTACATTATTATTGTTAGGTCGGCTAGGATTATATTGTGACCCCATGGACTCTTATATATAGAAATAAGGTTTTTTCATTTGTATCATCCAATAATTGTTCATTTATGTAATGTAAAGGAGGTTGCCCCTCGAAGTGGTTTATTTATAAGGCGCTAATCTCTCTTTTCTTCTATTTTTGGAGCTGGTTTCATAACATTGTGCTTCTCAAAACTCCCATCTATTTCATGCTTCACCTTGTAGATCCACATGGATCTTACATCTGACTTCCCCTCTGGTCTTGGGACAATTTCCCATGCACCATTTCTAATAATGGATTCATACTCCTCAACCATGGCATCTGTAGAAATTATATGCATTAAGCATGCATATGTCCAAGATCCACCTGATCTCACACTATTTAACTTTATGCAAGATACTGAATCTATTCCACTTGTTAATATTTTGCGGAAAATTTAATTGCACACACATGTGAAGCATAAACAAAAATAATCAATCGCACATAACACCGTTTTTAACCAGGAAATCCTGAAGCTGAAAACCCCAAATATATATTATGTAACATGGAGATCATATGAAAATATCATACAAGCATACAAATCTTATCACAAGCTCTCAGTACAGTAAAATCGTCATACACTAATCAGGACCAATCTTGCAAATCCATGCACCGATCTATGCCTCCTGCTAGCCTGCCTCCACTGCGCAATCCCTGCTGAATAATAGCTCTGAATGAATTCGAATTACTCTCGGATTGACTACGCAATCCTCATTGGCACCTCCAATGTGTGTGTGATGCAATCAATGCATCACTATAGTCATAATAGATAGTCTATCTTGCCCTTTCACTTATCTCTCCACTGGTCTCCATTGAAACTGCCATGCACTATAGTTAACTACTGTATTGTTCAATTGATTAATGAGTTATTATTTGTGAATTAATTAACTAATTAATTCACTCCACTCTCACTAGTGTATCATTCAATTAGACTAGATACAACTAGCTCAACTGAGTCTAACTGAGTTAAACTGAATACAACTCCATAACTACTTCTTCCAACTGTGTCATAACTCTTCCACTTGAGTTCTAACTGAGTCCTCCATGCATTAGCTCCAGTAAACCATTAGGAATTGCGTAATTCCTTCTGTCAGCTGATGTGCCACATCTGTGCACTGAACTGAAGTGCTCCAAGAGAATAAGTTGATGTTTAGAGTCTGATTATTATTAAGAGCTAATAATAATCGACATGCATCTATTTTTAGATTGACGATCTATAAATAGACTTCACCCAATATTCTAAAAATAGAATTTCATTTATTTTTCCAACTTGATCAACCATCCACAAATAGCATCCTGCAACTTCTGAAATATGATCATCATGTCTAAAAATAGACATAGTCTAAAAATAAACTTGCGCCAAAAATAGCCTGCGGGCCCACTTAGTGAAGGCGACTCTTTTCACTAAGCTCATCATCTTGTTGAATCTCAAAACTCCCTCTCAACAAGATAGGGATTATCCTTCATCCCGATCCTGCCTCTATGGTATTCGAATTTGCTTCTGTTGAGCGCCTTTGTCAGAATATCTGCATCCTGATCCTCCGTAGGAATGTACTGAAGTAACATGATCTTCTACTGCACACAATCTCTGATATGATGATACCGGATATCAATATGTTTAGATCTATCATGAAACACAGGATTAACCGAGATTTTAATGCAACTCTGATTATCACAATGTATCACTGTGGGATCTAAATGTGATCTGAACAAACCAACCAGAATCTTCCTCATCTAGATAGCCTCACATGCAGCTAAACTTGTTGCCATGTATTCTTCTTCCGCTGAAATGAGTGCCACAGATCTTTGTTTCCTGCTGTACCAAGAAACTTCCATAGATCCGATACTGAAAATCCCCCCTGATGTGCTCTTTCTGTCTGTTGGGCTTCCTGCCCAATCTGCATCCATGAAGCCATGCAACTTCACCTCATCCATCTGTCTATACCCTAAACCATACTAAGATGTGCCCCTGAGATATCTCAGGACATGCTTGCATGCCTTCCAAAATAGCTTGGTAGGCTTAACCATCGCTTGTGAAAGCTGGTTCACCGCATAGAATATATCCGGTCTTGTATTGACTAAATACATGAGCGAACCCACCAACTATCGATAAACAATGGCATCTACTACCTCTACCAATGTAGCATCCTTTTTCTTCCAATTTCCTCGAAGAGGAGTCTCGATAGACTTGCAACCTTGCATGTGAAACTTCTCCAGTATCTCCTAGGCATGCTTGCCTTGAGACACAATCAGTTCACCTTCCCGCTGCCATATTTCCAATCCAAGGAAATAATGAAGGAGGCCCAAATCCTTCATCTCAAACTCCTTTGCAAGATCTGGCTTGCATGAGTGTATCAACTGCTCATCACGTCTTAGTATTAAATCATCAACATAAAGTACAATGATTAAAAGCTTACCCTCCACCACAATCTGGTACAGGTTTGCATCCGCCTCACTCTTGGTGAAGCCAAGTCTAGTGAAATAGCCGTCGATCCAAGTGTACCAAGCACGGGGTGCTTGTTTCAGCCCATACAACGCTCTTTTGAGCCTGCACACATGCGACTCGCTGCTGAAGATCTCAAATCCTTCAGGCTGCTCAATGTACACCTCTTCCTCAATGATCCCATTAAGGAACACAGTCTTCACATCCATCTGACGAATGTGCCAACCCATCTGCGCTGAGAGAGCAAGGATGGTCTGTATGGAAGAATATCGTGCGACAGGTGAAATGTTTCTTCATAGTCAATCCTCTCAATCTGTGAGAAGCCCCAGGCAAAAAATCTTGCCTTATACTTCTTGACACTCCCATCAGTAGCTTGCTTTACCTTCTTGATCCTACAACTGATTTTCCCACCGGCCTTGGAACAATCTCCCAAGCACTGTTTTTGACAATGGAGTCATACTCCTCCACCATGGCATCTACCCATGCGGGCTCCTGCACTGCTTGTTCAAAAGAAGATGGCTCTGTCACAATACACTTTCTCATAAGAGCCATGTATCCAGTATAACGATCAGGTGACTGTCTCTATTTGCACTGTGATGTAGGAACTCCTACATTTTGTGCCGCATCCACCTTCAGACTCTCAGCTTCTGTGGTACGCTTTCTACCTTGTCTGATGTTTGGTTCTGCATGAGTGGACTCCTCCACTCCATGAATCTCCCCCTGTGGCTGATCCACATCCAAAGGTTCATCTTTGGAACAAGAAGTTCCTCCTCCACATGCAAGTGTAGCTCCCTCTCAAGCGAAAACTTCATGGCTTTCACCTCATTGAATTTTATATCCCGTCGCACAACAGTCATCTGACTGTTTGGCAAATACACACGATAGTTATGGGGTTTTTCTCTATACCCCACAAATATCCCAACTTCTGCAGTCGGCTCCAGCTTCTTCCTGGCGTCCTTCATCACATGAATGTAAACAGGTGAGCCAAAAATCTTCAAATGAGAAATATCAGGCTTCCTACCAGTAAAAGCTTCTTCGGGTGTACTCATGCCAAGTACTCTATGAGGACAACTGTTTTGCACATAAACCGCAGTGTTACATGATTCCGCCCACAAGTGCATCGGTAGGCCCTAGTCATGCAGCATCGCTCGTGTAGCACCCACGATCGTTCTGTTCTTTCTCTCCGCGACCCCATTCTACTGTGGGTTATGAGGCACTATGAGTTCTCTTCGAATTCCTTCTTTGCTACAGAAGTCTTTGAATTCATTCGAGATGTATTCACCACCATTATCGCTCCGTACAACTTTCACTTGCTTCCCCAACTCCTTCTCCACCAATGCCTTGAACTCACAGAACTTTGAGAACGTTTCACTCCTATTCTGCATGAAGAAGATCCAGCATCTACGAGAATAGTCATCAAAAAATATCACATAATACCTGTGTTTCGATTTTGAAGCAACCGAGAATGGTCCACACACGTCTGTGTGAATTCTCTCTAGGATCACCAAAGCACGATTCTCCTTCTCATGAAAAGTGGTCTTCACAAATTTACCCATTGTACATCCTTTGCACTGGACTGACTGCGCAAGAGTACCCTTGGGAAGTCCAGTAGAAATTTGCTGCAAAATAATCAAAGCGCCATGGTGAAGATGGCCCAATCTCCTGTGCCATAATTCGCTCTCATCCCGGCTCACCACTTCTTCTGCTTTGCCTACCATTGCAACGTAACCATCTATCTCCAACTTGTAGAGATTCTTAATTCGAACCCCTATCTTCTTGGTTTGACCCGCTGTTTCATGTCGAAGGAAGGCTTTTTCCTCACTGAAAACACCATCATAACCTCTGTCTTCCAGCATTGCGACCGAGACCAAGTTCTTCTTCAGACCTGAAACATGCATGACATTCTTCAACAAGAATGGATTACTGGACTCCCTCTCAAAGGTAATGGTCCCAATTCCAGTCGCACTGTACCGACCATCATCGCCCATCTAGATATGCATCTGGAGATCCTTCTCCACCAAGTCATTGAACAACTCTTTGTCTCCAGTCATATGGAAAGACGCACCAATATCAAGATACCATACCGATCCCATGCAGCTTGAAACCAAGCATGCGATCAAGGAAAAATCCAGCTCAAATTGTGAGGATAAGGCCTCTCCAGCTGCAAATCTAGAAACCTGCTTATTCTTCTTCTTCTGTAGACAGTTAGTGGCGAAATGTCCATGCTTGTGACAGTGAAAACACTTCACTTTGGACAAGTCCTGCTTCTTACCTTTAGCACCGAATTTTGAAGGATTTTTCTTCCCCTTCCCTTTCCTTGCTTTGGCAGCCAAAGCGCAATTCTCTTCATCTTCATTCTTCGATGAAGAGCCATCCCTGGTACCCTGCCTTATCTCCTCCTGCACAAGATCCGACCAAAGTCGCTCCCATCCTGGCGGTTTCTCCCGTCCATTGACAGAGTCTTCATAGCTATGCCAACTCTTTGGAAGCCCAAGGAGAGCCAAGCTCACCAAGTCTTCATCATCAATAGTAACCCCCACACTTCCCAGTTCATCCTTGCATTGGACAAACTTCGTGAGGTATTTTGGAATACTGTCGCCTTTCTCCATTTTTATTTTTCTGAGCTTGTCTTTAAGCGCCAACTTCCTCTGGTCACTTCTGCTTTGGAACAAGTCTGTCAAAGCCTTCCAAATTGAGAATGGAGTGGCTTTAATGTGAAGGATGGACACAATATGGTCCTTCACACCTTCCAACATAATCCTCTTCATATTTTCTGTCTTCTTTTGCCATGCATAAAGTAATGCAGCATCGCTAGATCCCAGTTTAGGAACATCGCTATCGATGAACTCCTTCAGCCCATTATCCTCCAGAACTGCCTCCATCTTGTCCTTCCATGCTATGTAATTCAAGCTCCCATCAAGGGCATACTCCAATCTCAACCTGTTGAAATAAATTTCAATGTATACTCGATTTCTGCACCAAGAATCTTCTGTAGCAAATTCGAATTGTCCACCAGCACAAACTCACTTCACAATTGCAATCTTCAATCAAAAATGCTTTGATACCATGTAGAAATTATATGCACTAAGCATGCATATGTGCAATATCCTCCTGATCTCACACTATTTAACTTTATGCAAGATACTGAATCTATTCCACTTGTTAATATTTTGCAGAAAATTTAATTGCACACACATGTGAAGCATAACCAAAAATAATGAATCGCACATAACACATTTTTTAACCGGGAAAGCCTGAAGCTGAAAACCCCAAATATATATTATGTAACATGGAGATCATATGAAAATCTCATACAAACATACAAAGCTTATCACAAGCTCTCAGTACAGTACAATCGTCATACACTAATCAGGACCAATCTTGCAAATCCATGCACCAATCTCTGCCTCCTACTAGCCTACCTCCACTGCGCAATCCTTGCTGAAGAATAGATCTCAATGAATTCGAATTACTCTTGGATTGATTGCGCAATCCTCATTGGCACCTCCAATGTTTGTGTGATGCAATCAATGCATCACTATAGTCACAACAGATAGTCTATCTTGCCCTTTCACTTATCTCTCCACTGGTCTCCACTGAAACTGCCATGCATTGCAGTTAATTGCTATATTGTTCAGTTGATTAATGAGTTATTATTTGTGAATTAATTAACTAATTAATTCACTCCACTCTCACTAGTGTATCATTCAGTTAGACTAGATACAACTAGCTCAACTAAGTCTAATTGAGTTAAACTGAATACAACTCCATAACTACTTCTTCCAACTGAGTCATAACTCTGCCACTTAAGTTCTAACTGAGTCCTCCATGCATTAGCTCCAGTAAACCCTTAGGAATTGCGTAATTCCTTCTGTCAACTGATGTGCCACATCTGTGCACTGAACTAAAGTGCTCCAAGAGAATAATTTGTTGTTTAGAGTTTGATTATTATTAAGAGCTAATAATAATCGACATGCATCTATTTTTAGATTGACGATCTATAAATAGACTTCGCCCAATATTATTAAAATAGAATTTCATCTATTTTTCCAACTTGATGAACCATCCACAAATAGCATCCTGCAACTTATGAAATATGATCATCATGTATAAAAATAGACTTGCGCCAAAAATAGCCTGTGGGCCCACTTAGTGAAGGCGACTCTTTTCACTAAGCTCATCATCTTGTTGAATCTCAACAGCATCAACCCAAACTGGTTGTTGAACTGCTTCCTCAAAAGATGATGGCTCTATATCTACACCTTCGCTCTGAAGATCCATGTAGCCAATGTATCGCTCTGGGGACCTTCTCTACCTACGTTGTGATGTGGGTGCTCCCACATTATCTTTAGCATCAAGAACCAACCTGTCAACCTCTCTGGAATACTTCCTTTCATCTTGAGATATATCTACATGAGTGGGTGCTTCCACTGTCTACACCTTTTCTTGTGGTTGCTCCACATCTTGAGGTTCTTCTTTTGGATCCAAGAACTCCTCATTTGCATGCATTTGAAGTTCCCTCTCAAGGGAAATTCGCATGGCCTTCTCTTCATCGAATTTCACATCTCTTATGACCACTTTCATCTTGTGTGCTAGAAAGTACACCCAGTAGTTGTGAGGTGTATTAGTGTACGCCACAAATATCCCCAACTCAAATGTTGGCTCTAGCTTCTTCCTAACATCTTTTGTCACATGGAAAAAAAATCATGAACCAAAAATCTTAAAATGTGACACATATGGTCTCTTACCTGAAAAATATTCCTCTAGTTTACTCATCCCATGTATCCGATGAGGACTTCTATTCTGCACAAATATTGTTGTGTTTCAAGCTTCCACCCACATATGCAATGGTAGGCCCTAATCATGCAACATCGCTCGTGCTACTCCCACAATAATTATGTTCTTCGTTTCTGCAACCCCATATCCTGTGGGTTATGAGGTGCTATCAATTCCCTTCGAATTCCTTTTAAAGCACATAAGCTATTTAATTTGTTAGATACATATTATCCACCATTGTCACTCTTGAGAGAATTCACCTTCTTCGCTTTATCTTTCTCGACAAGTGCTTTGAACTCAAAAAACTTTGAGAATGTCCGATCTTTCTTCTGCATGAATAAAATCCAACACTTGCATGAAAAATCATCTACAAAAATCACATAATACCTGTGTTTTTCCATGGAGGCTGTTGAGAATGGTCAACACACATATGAGTGAACTCTCTCAAGGATCTTCTTTGCTCATATTTCCTTGTTGTGAAAGGTGTCTTTAGTATACTTCCCCAATGTACACCCTTTGCATGTATCTCGCTACTCAAGTTCACCCTTTGGAAGTCCTGTAGAAATCTGCTGCATGATCTTCAAAGTGCCATGGTGTTGATGGCCCAACCTCCTATGCCATAACTCATTGATGTCTCGGCTCACCAAATTCTCTGCTTTCGTACTCAAGGCAACACAATATTCTACATCCAATTTGTAGAGGTTCTTTACTCGAACCCGAATCTTCTTCACCTATCTCGTGTATTTTTGAAGAAGGAATGCCTTTCCTTCATTGAATATCACATCATAGCAATGGTCTTCCAACATAGCAACAAAAACCAAATTCTTCTTTAAACCAGGAACATACATGACATATTTTAATTTGAGAGGAGTACCTGACTCCTTCTGAAAGGTAACTGTACGTATCCCGGTAGAGCTATACCTCCTTCCATTTCCCATCTTGATGTGCATCTAGAGAGCCTTCTCCTCCAACTTACTGAAGAATTCTTTGTTGCAGGTCATATGTAACGAAGCTCCGCTACCTAAGAACCACACAGAACCCATCACTGATGTCACCATGCATGTGATGAGGGTGAAATCCAACTTGAACTATGAAGCAAGTGCTTCACCTACCTCTCCTCCCGAGGGCTCATTGTCGGTCTTCTTATGTGGACACTTTGTAGCATAGTGTCCAATCTCATGATAGTGGAATTTTTTTACCTTTGACAAGTCTCACTTCTTTCCTGTCTGACCAGAATCTGATTTGGAATGGGATGCCTTCCCTTTCCCTTTCTTCTCCTTTCCAACCAAGGCACATATATCCTCATCATCAATTTTTGATGAGGATCCATCTCCGGTGTTATGCCAAATCTCTTCTTGTACCAAGTCAGACCAAAATCGCTCCCACTCTGGTAGCTTCTCCCTCCCATCCACCGAGTCTTGGTAGCTATGCCAACTCTTGGGAGGCCCTGGAAGTGATAGGCTCACCAAATCATCCTGGGCAACTGTCACACCAACACTTCCAAGCTTATCTCGAAACATATCACTGCTATTCTGAAACATATCTGTTAAGGCCTTCCACATAACATATGGAGTTTCCTTTCTGTGGAGGATAGAGACAATACGATCTCGAACTCCTTCTAACATGATCCTTCTCGCCTTTGCTACATGATTCTTCCATGCATCAATAATTTCAACATCTATTGTTGCAGGCTGGGGAATACCATTGTCTATGAATTCCTTCATTACGTTATCCTCCAAAACTACCTCCATCTTGTCCTTCCATGCTATATAATTCGAATTACCCTCAAGGGAATATTCGAGTCTCAACCCAGAGAAAGACATCATGATCTTCTTCTGGTCTTAAAGAATAGATCTACACATTTGATTCACACATTCAAAAAAAACTCTGGTTATTCTCTTCTATAGTGATTCATGTTGATCTTGTAATATGCTAAAACAAAATATTGAATCTATTTCTACAAATTTGCAGAAACCAAATACAATCGCATAATCACATGAACAAGTAACAGAAAGAATTCCAATCGCATAACACAAATATGTATCTGTGGAAAACCTCAGCTAAAAGCCCCGCTATATGCATATTGCATTAAGTCAAGAATATGAAACAATGAAATGCTTCTCTCAGGCTTGAGATATCACTACACTATCGCTGACTGTCTCACTCTAATCCCAGCAAGAATGGTTCGATACTTAACCAATTTCCTACCTCTGGGTTGCTCAACCTTGCTTATGCATTCTTGGAGGAATTAAGCCCCTATTAATTAGGAAATTCCTAAGAATTGATTGTACAATTCATATAAGGCGTCCTACTGACCTCATGCATGACCTGTACAATTTTCTATTTATACAACTAATGGTTCACTTCTCTTTAATTCTAATCTCAACCGAGACTTCCTTAGAGCTGAATTGCAACAAATATTTATAGCGAGTTATTAGTTATCTGATTGATCACTGCATGTGAATTAAATCAAATTTAATTCACTGGACCTTTCACTAGTTCATCTCTTAGGTAGAACTAGTTAAACTTTTAACTCAAATAATTGAGTTCACTAATTACAACTCAAAATAAACTGCAAATGGACCCCCTAAAACTTAGAGTGAACTGTACATGTCTCCAGTTTTACCCCCAACTCGAATTTACTGAGCTAACTAAGTATTCCTAACTCAGTTAACTCGTACAAGTTGTTATGTGATGTGGAATTACAATTTCCTTCTAATTTAATTAAGGGAAAAATAACTTATAAGCCTTTCTTGTTGCAAGTTTCAACAAACATGATTGGAATCCTGTCTCGGAAACTCTTTTATGGTGTTTTTATTCATATTTCAATGAAATTATGGTAGTATAGATTCAACATTCAAATAATTTCCTTATCATTATTTAAATGGATGAGAAAATTATGTTTTGTGTGGATCACAGTTGAATGGAATGTGGGGTTGAATTATTCTTTGTGTATTTGTCGTACAAGTATTTCTAAAGCTTCATCCTTTGGGCTATTTGGGCTATTTCTTTGGAGAAACCTAATTTAGATTTTAATATTTGTTTTCATGATGGGGGCCTAGTTATATTATTTAAAAAGAAAATAAAAAAATAGTGTTGTTTTGAACGATAGTTATATTTTATTTGCAAGAATCATATGATGCATATTTTATTTGGAAGAATCATATGATGTAGAACCAAAAAGAACAGGCCAATTATTCAACAGACTAATGTGACTCGTTGTGCTTTGGGAGCATTAGTCACAGATAGTTCTTAATAAGGTCAAGTTGGTGTGACCCGTCATGCTCTAAGAGTGTCAATATAGGTTATTTTATAAGGTCAAGTTGTAAAATTGTCTGTTGAAGACATTCTATACCTATAATGTTATCCTAGATCACTGATGAAGGTTACAAAGGGTTATGGATTCAACAGATGGTGGTAGTTCCATAGGATGGTTTAGTATCGAGACCGACCTGTTGTGCTCCAGGAGTTTAAGAAGCATTAATTCTGCAAAGCACATCAACGATGGTATGAAGCGATTATGTATTAAATGGATCAAGTGGGAATCTCAAAAGTGTGGTGAAGAAAAGAGTGAAAACCGTGAGATTTCATAGTGGATATGAGTGTTAATGATGATCATATCAGACAAATGTGCCAGAAATTTATTTATTGTTGTAATGCGTCTTTCTATATTTGTCATGTAATTATTAAGGGAGGGTATTGGAAGTAACACTTCCATTACTTCCAAGTTTCTGTGACCTGTAATTGTGCGAGTTCCAAGGTTAATAGTTGTACTAGCTATTTTTAGTAATCTAGATCCACCGTTCTCAGATCTAGAAGTATCATGTATTCCTATATATGTAATGTCTCTGAGATAAATAAAATCATATTGTGTTTGTGTTGGGTGCTCTCTTCATTTTTTCTAACAATTTTAATTTTCAATTGATTGTAAAAGTATCTATTATTAACTATTACCCACAAATATATATTTGCTATATTAATAATTATATTTTGTAATTTCAAATATAATTAGATTATAATCACTCAATTTTCAATTTTAAATTATTTATGTTTTATATTATATATTTATAATTTTTTTCCCACATTTATCTATCTTTCATAAATTTTCTTGAATTTGCATTCATTTTTTTGTTTGTTTGTTAGGGAATGTGAATCTTGAGATGGTTGGCCCGACTAACTTGTGGCTTGAGTAGTCGCAACCCAAGGGCATCTAATCTATCAAAATCACCTAGGGATTGTATCCACCATGGGCCACATTAGCCCTTGGCATAAGTGGATTTTTTCACATAGATTTTTGAACTGATGACTTTTAAGGAGTGCCTTAACAAAATACCCTATTACCATCTACTCTATCCCCCATGAGCGAACTTGTATTCATTTTGAAAAAAACATTCATATCATATATTTTAATAAAATACTTATATATATTTCGAGATATATTTATAATCATTGATATGAGACCATTCTCATATCAAATAATTCTTTTATTAGATTTATTGGTTTTTTAAATTCCTATCGTACAATGTCATGAACAACATTACTTAGCCATATATCTTAATAAAATTCTTATATCTATTTTCGATATATCTTTATATCATTGATATGAGTCCATTCTCATATCAAATAATTTTTTATCAATTTTTTAAATTACTACCGTATTAATTAACCATATATCTTAATAAAATGCTTATATCAATTTTCGAGATATCTTTATATCAATGATATGAGACCATTATCATATCCAATAATTTTTTTATTAAGTAACAAAGTTACTTAATTATATATCCTCGGTTTACTTTAACATAACATCTCACTAAATTAAACAAGTGCTACGTAGTCGCTTGTCCGTACTGCTTAATAAGAAAATAGTGAAATTATCTGATCACTATTACGATATATTAAAAGAATTAGTTACTATTTGTAAATGTAGTTACAATGTATTTTTGGGGTTTATGGGGTTTATGTCTGGCAATGGAGATACACACTTGTTTTTGCTGAAAATTGAATTCACAATAGTCGAAATTAGACAACAGCCAAATTGTTTTGAATTACAAATCCTAACTCTCCTTACTCTTGCGCAGGCCACAATATTTGCAAGTTGCACATATACGTTAAAAATTAAAAGTGTGATTTCTTCTTTCAAAATAGAAATATATTTTTTGGCTTTGTGCTCTCTGTAAAATTTAATATCTATTTTTTTATACATTAAAAAATTATAAAATTAATATTTTTTTTTAATGTGAATTAATTTTGTGTTTAAAAATAAAATAAAAATAAAAATAAAGGTTAAAATTGTTGATTTATAGTATAGAGTGTTTTATAAAAATTATTTTATGTTATTCATAAATTGTAAATTAATTTTATATTATTTTTGAATTTAATATAACAACTATGTTAATAAATTTTAAACAAAAAAAAAATTATGTGTAATAAGATAAATCCATGCAATAATATTAGTCACCTCGCATGAACTCTGTATTACCAAACCCGAAGGAGCATTTGAATTTTACAGTGTGTAGTGTGGCCATGGAGTGGGATAGGTGGATATGTCTAGCCACTAGTACCGTGCATTTCCATTGTATCAATATGATGGATCATCAAGGAACAAACTGTTGAATGACAAGGAGGTGGCGACACATTAATTTAGTTATGGTGTGGGTTGTTTGTAACATGAACAACTTGGATTTCAAAGCATTAAGAAGGAGCCAAATTTCATGCAGAATTTTGGTTTGTGGAGTGAAACACAGTGATCTATGTAAATTCCTGATACCCTTTTAACCAAGACCTTTTACTTCGGTTGATGTGTTAGAATAAAATTTAATCAAAGTGTTAATGAACATAAATGAACATCTGCATGTTGTAAGGAAGAGGAACATAACAAGCATTATCAACATACGCTATTAATAATGGAGTTCGTCCAGGAGGGACTACATCTCTGGGCCTCGGTGTCAAGATGGTGCAGGCCATTGCATTAAGTGCTGCAAATAGTGAAGATGTACATGGATGGTATTCCTCTATCATACAAGGAAAATTCCCTCATGCAGGAGTGGTTGGATCTCTCCATGAGACGTTCTGCTGCAAGAACTCTCACTATCAAAAAGGACTCCTATCAGTATGAAAATCTCACATAGGTGATGACTATGAGTATCCCGCCAGCATGGAAACAAAGGGATCTCAATCAAATATACATCTGACAATGAGTATCCCGCCAACATGGCAGAAAAGGGACCTCAATCAAACATACATGTGACAATGAGTATCCCGCCAACGTGACAACAAAGGGATCTCAGACATAATACAAATCCATGATAGAATTTACATCTTACATCAAGAACAAAAACAAGATCCCACATCAAACATCAACAAGGATCCATACAACACAATGCATCTCATATAAAAGAGACAAAGAAGTACATGATCACACTGCATATACCTCACATCTTGGAGCTATCTGAAGACAAGGATGATAAACTATTGGATCTGGCTGTACCATCAATCTCGTGGCGTCGAATATCCTGAAAATGACTGCTCACACATTGAATGCTGACAACTACAACTCCAATTTGAAAAGTGGTCGAAAAACATGCTTACTGGGATGCCATGTGGCATGCTGTGGGCCTCACTTCCCTTGTCTTAACAAAAATTCAAACTGCTCTAACTTTCTTATACAAGCTCGCATTAAGGCATTGTTCGCATTGTTGCGATCAGGCGACGAACTCTTCAACTTGAACCTAGTTCAAGAGCAATCCAAACACTTTGATTTTTGAGCTTTCATCAGCCCTCTGTCTTGTGTGTGTCTTTGGAGCCACCTGGATCACATAAACAAAGTGTACCTCCAGTTTTCATAGTGTGGCGGCTACAAGACCCACGTTGTAGTCAATATGAAACATTTTTTTATCGTTTTCAAATATGTTTACTGAGTTTCTATTTAATTATTTTATTTTGTTTTTTATGGGCCGATGGAAACACTTTTTTCCTTATTATTAACTTTTTAACCTATGACTTAAAGAAAAAACAAAAATTATTAACTTTTTAATCTATAAATTTTAAACTTATAACTTAAGAAAAAAAAATTATGGTGCAAAAAAAAACAAGAAATATGGTACAAATCTTATTTATAGTTAAATAAAACATAACATGAATTTTTTTTTAATATAAAAATAATAATAAATATTGAAACTGTTAGCACTCTGTAAATTTCTCCAGGTTGAGAGAAATCTTAGAGGTAACCACAAACCTCTTTTAGGCTAAGGTCAAAACCCCTAAGCCTTGGAGAGGGTTCTCTAGCTGTGTTTTCTTTCAGTCAAGCTAGTGACTAAAAAATCTTGGTCTTAGGCTGGCTATAAGGATAAAACAGGTGAATTTATGTTGTTGTTTGAAGGTAAGTGGAAGAAAAGAGATCTACCTCAGATCATACCACTCTTTTAGATACAATTGAAAAAGGGATGTAATGGAGTTTGAACAGGGGAAAGATAGGCATATTTATTGGTATCAAATCAAATTTTGTCGTAGTAAATGGATGAGTGCAGCATGAGAAAATATGAAAAATAAAGCATCAAAACACTTATGAGTTCATGCTTCCATATAGAAGAAAAGTAAAACATATGATCAACTAAATAAAATCAAAGCACTAGATGAATTCTGAAATATCTCCTTTCAAACTGAGCATGAAGAATGTTTACGCCATGAAAATGTATATTAAAAATAGATCAAAAGGTAACACATAAATCATATCACAAGGAAAAACAAATACCAATAAATTTTGACATAAGAGTCCATGCATCTGCCTTGTTCTACTCACTTAGGGAAAAGATACAAAGTTTCACAGAAATGTAGTCTAGCCTCTTACACTCCCAACCATAACCATTATTCAGGTATTTACATCATTATATACAACGAGGAATTCTAAATTACCACTCTAGGTGGTCGAATAGGTCGTTATATTACTAGTGTAGTCCCTTATTGTTGTTAGTGTAACCCCCTTATTGTTATTGTTGTACCGCTGTAACCCCAATATTTTTATTATTGTACCCTTACATTATTATTGTTAGGTCGGCTAGGATTATATTGTGACCCCATGGACTCCTATATATAGAAGGAGGTTTTGTCATTTGTATCATCCAAGAATTGTTCATTTATGTAATTTAAAGGAGTTTTCCACCACGAATTGGCTTATTTCTAAGGCGTTGATCTCTCTTTTCTTCTATTTTTGGAGCTGGTTTCATAACATTTGGTATCAAAGCTTTGGATTCTACGGTTTTGCTGCTCCAAACAAGTCATAATGACATTTTCGCTATAAATTTTTTTCTACGAAGGTTTAGAAGCTGAAATTTTTATAACGTGAAGCTGAAATCCTGAGGAAATTTGGGTAAAAATTTCAAATCTTGGTTCATAATATTTTTGGAGATATGATCTGTGGAAGTTAGGGTCGTTTTAGGCTCCCGAATTTCATCTCAAAGAGGTGATCATGGGAAAATTGGCATAAATCTCTCTCTGAGCATCAGATTGGAGTTATGTAAAAAGTGGCCGCAAGTACACATATTGTAGTTTCTTTTCTATCAATTTCAGAGCCGAAGGAGGAAACAATGACACGTGGAACGCCATAAAATTTCGCTCAACTGAACCAATCCATAATTAGGTCATTGTGGGAGATTGGGCATAAATTTATCTTGAAGAATCCAAATTAGGTCAGACCTGTGGCATTCAAGAGAAGATTCAGAGGGCTACTACAGTACTAAATTTCAGATATTAAAGATTTGAAATCACATAGATAATTCAGTTTCAATATTGAGCTCCTCAAAAGAAAGAAAAAAGGTGTGTATTTTTTTCAAATTGCATTAGTCTTGCTTGAAAAATTAGTTTTAATTGGTTCCAAGGGCATATATTAGAATAGATATCAGTATTGGGTTATAAAATTCCCCCTAAAAAGAATTTAACACCCATTAAGCCTTCATAAGGCTCTACTATGACTCATGAAGATGAAGAAGTACAACATGACATATCAAAATTACAGGAGCAAGTGCACCAAATTTCACTCTCGTAAAGAGCAACAAAAAATGAAATGGAAGTTTTGAAGAAGGGTGTGGAAGCTAAGATGGATGGTTTGAAGAAAGGCATAGAAGCTAAGATGGGTGACATGGAAGTTGGCATGGAAGCTAAGATAGATGACATGGAAGAAAATTATAACTAATGCAAATTATAGAAAGGTAATATGACTATCAATGATACGTAATAGATAGTTAAATCGCTCATGACTGGGCCCACGGTCTCTAGAAGTATTGCCTAGATAAACTCAATCTAGAAGACTTAAAGTAAAATCTCGTTCAACTTCATTAACTTCAAAAGTGTTTACAGAATAACCTCAAAAGGTTCAACTCAAATCGCTGTGTGTAATACACAGTAAAAGTGAAATAATAAAACGAAATATTAACAATGAACAAACAACATTTGTCTTTCACTTTGCTGACCTATATATTACATTTGAAAACTAAATATAGAGCTATCATGAGAATCAAAAGATTCCAACATTTCTATTTCAACCATAAGTCTCAGTATGGTAAAGATCTAATTCCTTTTTCCTTCATTCTCTGATCACGCTCAAACATCTAGCTATAATTTGATATAAATGCGACATTGGCTCTATCAATATCTCGCTCCACTATCTTGAGAAACAACAGTCACTCATTTAGGCTAATCTGCACAACGATTTACCTGAATTACAACCTTTTTGATATCGGAAAAGCTCACATTAACTATATTATTTTCAACTTTATTTTACCATCCTTTTCTCTTGATTCATTACGAATTAAGGATGAACTTGCATAAAAACATAACAATTATCAAGGAAATAAGGAGGGGAGTTATACCTTTTCCATGGCCCAACATCACCCCATAGCTTACCTAATTGCGTGTCCTCATGTAAAAAATATGATTCACATGTAACAAAGTTAAAGAGTAGGCTGGGTAAGATTGTTTGACATAATTCCGAAATCCATTTTTTCCCCTATGAACCTTGAAGGCCTCGCTTTCTACACCTTCTGGGAGTTCAT
Source organism: Pinus albicaulis (assembly GCA_034641835.2). Lineage (NCBI taxonomy): Eukaryota > Viridiplantae > Streptophyta > Pinopsida > Pinales > Pinaceae > Pinus > Pinus albicaulis. The sequence continues at coordinate 118,299,176 of CM076575.1, forward strand.
ACTCAACATTTCACCCATCTAGAGGATACCAGATAACATGGCATTAGTATCGACATCCAATCTAAGCAGGTCCTTTAGAAAAAACCATTTGACTATATTGTTGCATCATCGAGTCGCACACTAAGCATAGCATGGTTCCAAAATGGTAAATCTAATTTCTATTTGATCAGATAGAATTGATGATCCATGATCGGAAAGATTGGAAAAAAAAAAAGACCAATTATTCCTACTCTTCCAAAATCCAAATTTTGATCCCTAAAACTCCATAGATGGTTTGAACCGGATAATAACAATAATCAATCCTAGCCCGAATTGTCTCAAGCGGAACCCTACCTCCCCTATCCCATTCGACTCAGGCAATTTCCTTTCCATCGAGACATCCAACAATTTGGATCTGAATACCTTATACCTCTTCCCATTCAGCCAGTTCAATAGCTTTCTTTATTGTTTTTCTGAATGGAACTCTCTTCTCTAGCTGTAGGGCAATATACTCTGCAAGAATATTAGGTTTTCTATAGGGTTTCGCAACTTTTTCTATAGCAATGTGAAGTTTTTGGTCCACAGAATCGAGCATATTTATTACATTATTTCTTAATTTTTCAATTCCTTGACCCCTACCTTCTATTAACAACAAGTTGGGAAATCCAATATAGATTTTGACCTGAATCAATTCGATCTTTCAGTGAATCTCTACACGTGCAATTCCTCCATAATTCGAGGACCTCTTTATATGTGTTCGTACATAGTTTTCAATGAAAGTACGTATTTTTTTATCTTCTCGGAGATCTTTGGAATGCTTCCTTTGTTGTGCGAACCAATGGGAACGATCATTTTGGGTACTCCAAGTCTAAAACCAAGTAGATTTATTTTTTGCGCCATACATATCCTTTTTTTTGGGATACTATTGACATAATCGGATCATTTGATCTGGATATTTCCTCCAATACAATAGTTATATGACAAGTGGGTTTTTTTATTGGATAACCGCATCCCTGAGCTCTAGGTTGAATCCTTTTCAAATCAGCACCCTCATTCACTTTGACTCTACCAACGAGTAAATTGGCTTTGTTCAAACCCATATTGTGATTTTCATTTGTCGCCGTAGAATGAATTAATTGTGATATGGGATAACAGGCCCCATAAGGCATTAGTTCCAATATCATAAGTGCTTGTCCATATGAATGACCACAAATTTGATCAATTACTCTATGCACTTTATGAGCGGACATATGTATATTTCTCGCCAAAGCTCGTATCTCTGGACCTGGACTATTATTTCCCATTAAATCCATCCTCCCCAATGAATGACAAGTCTCTCTCAATTAACGACGAGATTTCTTATTGTTTCTTGCATGTCCCTGAAAAAGTAGAGTAGGTGCAAATTCCCCCAATTTGTGGTCTACCATATGATCTGTTACATAAATGGGTAAATGTTCCCTCCCATTATGAACAATAATTGTATGACCGATCATTGCGGGTACAATGACAGATGCCTGGGACCAAGTAACTATTATCTTCTTTTCTTTTTTTATGTTTAGATTTTTAATTTTCCTTAATAAATGATTAGCCACAAAAGGATTTTTTATTTTATTTTATTTTATTTTATTTTATTTTATTTATTTATTTATTTATTTATTTATTTTTTTTTTTTTTTCAGTGAACGCACCATGATCAATTACATTTTAGCTGTTGCTTGGAAGTTTATGTAGCCAAAAGGCTCTCTGTTCTTCATCTCCTTAGGAGATGCCTTCCATCATTGTCGTGTTGCCTGAAGGGATTCTTATTTAATGTATTCAAAGTACTCAAGTCTTGCGATAAAAAACATCTTTATGTGTTGGAGCCAAAGCAGAAACGACCCCAGGTCATTTCATGAATCTTTTATGTTTTATGAAGGTTTTTAGTGGGCTATTAGATTCTCCTAGGACCCAAATGTCTAAACCATTTTCTCTCCTTTGGAATACTGATTTGAATATGAGAAAAATATTTTTTTTGTGCTAGCTCCCTCATCAGTTAAATAAAAATGTGTTTAGGATCGTTTCAAATCAGCCATTTGTGAATGGGTTTATGTATCAAGTTTTTAAGTGTCTTGATGAGAAATTTATGAGTTAAATAGCTTTTAAAAACTCATGTACAACAAATAAAATGCAAAGAAATAAAACACAACAAACACATTACACAATAGCTGATAACAAAGTTCACCCCTCCTGGGCTACATCTCCATGGACCTACTTCAACTAGCTAGGCCATCTTGGGATTAAAGGTCAAATGTCTAATTACATGCACCTATAGAGCTTCAATGGCTTTTCAACCTGCTCCATTGGATTCGGAAGTCCCAAAAACCTCAAAATAGGCTATTCAATCTCTGAAAATGGTCTCCAGCTGATTTAGGCATGACCTCCTCTCCTGGTGGCCATAAGATTATTTAATATTCAAAGTGGAAAAAACACTTTAAGAAGTGCTCCAATGCCTCTACAACCTGTTCCATTGTGTTCAAAGCATAAAAATAATCTAATAATGACTCTTCTTGCTCTCAATTTGGTCGCAATTTGCTCCATTTAGGCTCAATTCATTTCAGGCCCAATAAATTGCCTCCAAAACTGGAGAAGACTCCAATTAAGGCCTCCAAATTTGGGGGAAACTCCAAATTTGGTGGTTTCGCTGAAAATTCCACCCAGTTAATTGCAGTTAATTAACTATTAAATAGGATACGTTTTGATTAGCGCATTAAGCGAGATTTACAATAATCTTGGATTAGTAATGGATTAGCGCATATAAACATGGTTTTATGGCTTAATAAAGCTGCATTACAATAATCTCGCACTTAAAAAAACTCCACTCAACCTGGTCATAGTGCAAAGTCATATGGTGAGGGGGCTGGCCCCCTCCTTACCCCCACCATATAATACGTTTGACTTCAAATGTAAACGTGCAGCTTAATGGTTAAGAAACATAGTAGTGATATGGTGGTAGTCGGATGCGCTAGCTTGGGGGAGGTCGTAGGGTTGAGCCCCGACCTCGACCCTTCCTATGCATATAATTTTTCTGCCCTGAATTTTAATCCAAAACCTTTGAATTAAATAAATGCACCACATAATCCAACCTTGGAATATATATAAAATTTTGACTTTGTAATATAAAAAATGCGCCATATGTATGTAGTTCGAACTAGAAACCATAGTTCTTTGGACTTTGGGTTATATGAATATTTCTAACGAATATAAAATTTAGACCATTTAAAATGAATTCGGCCATGGTATAAATGGAATTCATCCAACCTTGGTCCACCATAGGGGGCACGTGGTGGCCCCAGGCTACACCACGTGTCAGCATATGGTTGGATTGTCCCCATATAAAAATAATTCAAATTGAAATTTAGGAGAGAACCATTAAAAAAAATTCACCTTCAAACCTTGACTGACGAATCCTGCAGTTACACTTGTCACAGTTTCATTGGGTGAAATTGGAGAAAACCTAAATTTTTGACCTTTGACCCTGTTTGACCATTTTTTAAAAATTTGCTTGTTTGACACGGCAATCAACGGGCTCTAACTTCCTCATACAGACTTTGTTTTGAGTGAAACGAAGTGCATTGGAATCTTGGCGACGTACTGGATCCATTATTTTTGGTTTGGTGCAATTATGAGCACTTTGAATTTTTGGAAAAAATTTGCCCGTAATCCAGATTATGATCACTCCTTCCCATTGAAAAGATTTTTAACCCAAAAAGGTTGGTTATATGATAAGAGCTTAATACTCTTATCTTTCCCAAGTTCTATCATCCCGATTCTACTTGGTAAAATTTTCGTGACAACCACTTGGGTTCAATGAAATGTCTTGCCTTGCAAATGGCTTGTATCTTCAACCAATGTTCTCCTTTTGATGCTGACCAAATCCAACACCTGTTGGTTGGTTATTGACTGATAAAACACTTTGTTGTACCAAATCGATCCCTCGGTGCTTGGAAAACTGTCTAATGGCCTTCCCACTGAGAATCATGTTCCTCCTTTGCACAAACACACATTTGATGCAAGCTTCTCCTTGGAAACCACTTTTCCAAGTTAAGCCCATTTGAGTGAACTACAACAATGAGTTCCAACATCAGTAGTAATAAGAAAATAAATGACCATTCTTTTACCTCCACATTTCCAAATTCCACATTTAGAAGAATGCATTCATGATCCGAAAGGAAAATGGCATCCACTCATGGTATTCATCTACCCATGGAATTTACCCATGGTATTGTAAATGGCATCGACCCATGGTATTCATCCACCCATTTTATTTATTCGCCCATGGTATTGTAAGTGGTATCTACCCATGGTATTGACCCATGGTATCCACCTATGGTATCTACGCATGGTATTGTAACTCAAAAAAGGCTATAAAAAACAAGCCTCAGTTTGTAAAAGGACAGATTTTCCACCACAATGTAGCTTCTACAGTTATTATTTGTTTTAATAAAACAAGTTTCTTTGTGGTTTTATTTGCAGTGTGTTCTCTCAGTGTGTTCTCTCTTTTTTTCTTGCATTCTAATTTTGCAGATCTTGTCAGATCCATTTCATTTTTTTTAGATCTTGGGGGCCTCCCCCAAAGATCTGGATCAGTGGATCAGTTTGGTGTAGGAACTATTTTTAGCATTTTTTCGAGTCCTGAACTTTCGGAACTGTTTTGAAGCCCAAAACGGTGATAGTATGCCGAAGTTACGTCCTTGGGAAGTTGAAACACCAATTTACCCAAACGGGGCCCATTGTTTTGGCGCTTCATCTCCTAGGGTTAGGTGTTTGGACGTTTGAGGCTTGTTATTTATAGCCTTTTTTGAGTTACAATACCATGTGTAGATACCATAGGTGGAACCATGGGTCAATACCATGGGTAGATACCACTTACAATACCATGGGTGAATAAATACAATGGGTGGATGAATACCATGGGTCGATGCCATTTACAAAACCATGGGTAAATTCCATGGGTGGATGGATAACATGGGTAGATGAATACCATGGGTGGATACCATTTTCCTTTCAGATCAATTCACCGTCTCTTTCACTTCTTGGCGTCAACACACCAAATGGTCTACAATGGCTGCAAATTCTTTGACATATTGTACCTATTTCCATCATCCTCCAGTTCGACATGCTTCTCATGCCATGGATTTGAGAATGAAGGCTAAACATGAGCCTCTTTCTCAAGAGTGGACCTTCCCAAAATCCTATGACATCTTGTCACAAACACAACCATCAATTTGAAAAACACATCATGCAAGACATACAACTTGACAACCCCTTTTCTTTTGCTCCTCCAAAGAAAAAAATTTCACATCATGTGAACATTGCCATGTACTCTTACATCTTGGTGTATAAACCATTGAACTAACACAACTCGCGAAAACATGCCTCTTCTAACAATTGACTCTCAAGTCAAGCATAAGCATGTGTAACAATTTGACAATTCTTTTCCCAAAACAAAAATAATTTCACATCTTATGAAACACTTCGTCAACATCTCCCTTTCATATTTGGAGACAAAATCAACTCTTCCAAGTCGATATGACATGCATGTGCAAATGATCAACACTCTCAATTTGACAACATACATGTTGAACAAAAGCAATCCATCCCACACAAGGTGATCACTCATGCATGTTCATACACACAAACTCTCATGCATGTATAAATGATCCAACTCTCTCACAAGTACAATCATAAGTACAAGAACCCCATTCATATGTACATGTACTTAAAGAGCTTAAATGAACAATTTTTTCTGTAATAATAGTGAGTCAACATACTCCACTTTGAAGCACCTTCCTAGAATAACATGCAACATGCATTCAATTGGCAAAGAAATGCATCAACATCAAAAGACATGCAAGGCCTCAATTGGATAAGAAATCTAACCATATCTTACCAAACCATTTCAATGGTGCTTCCTTCAGTTGCACTTCATCATGTGTATCATCATGACCCAATCAATTATGGAATCCTCTTTTCCATTCCTATCAAGATCTCTTTCCACCTTATTCAAATGTTGTGGATGACTTGTTGGATACAAAGTCCAACACTTTTCTACAAGATGACCTTACTTATGGTAATGAGTGAAAAACAATTGCATCTTATTTTCAACATGGTTTCCTTGTCCAATGGACTTTTGGTTTTCTGCCTCCTTTTTTTTGAAAGTTTCCTGTGCATGGCTATCTTCTTCCAACATCTTGAAACATTATGGTTATTCAAACCACAAAAGGAACATGCAAAATTCTTCCAAATCTTATGTGAAGATTTACCATCTTTACCATAATCAAAAGAAACTTGATTAAAGGCAAATTTATACCTTGAACATTTACCTTTTTCACCTTCTTGAGGATATGAATTTGATGAGGTAGTGGATCTCTTTGAAATACCAACAATGACATCCTCTTGTTTTCCATTTCCGTTAGTTGCATGCTTATGGGCATCTTCCTGCAAAGTGGGTGTAAATTTTTTTCATTCCTCATGAACACAAACTTCACAAGCTTGAGGTAATGAGCATGAAATGAAAGTCCTTCTTGGAACACCTTCATGTGCCTCCTTAGCTTTGGATAATTCTCCATCATGTTGTCCATAACCAAGACCCAAATACTTAGGCCTTTCCTCAATAACAATTGGCTCAAATATGCCTTGTGCATGTTTTCCCAATCGTTTACCTTCATATCCCATTTTCATCAATAATTTGGACCCTATTCCTCTAGTGTGTCTTTCAAAAGAACCTACACATTCATCTTGAGATGAAATTGAAGATAAACTTGAATTGCATACCTCTTTTTCAAGCATATACTTGGCTAAGGTTTCCTTGGCATCATGGAGCTGGGTCTCCATATTATGCATCTTTTCAAGGGTTTCATTTGCAATATGGAGCTGAGTCTCCATCTCATGCATCTTTTCAAGAAGCTCTTGCTTCTCCTCCTTCATGTTGTTCAAATGCTCTTGAATTATAAGGCTCTCCCTTTTATCTTCATACATATCTTGCACCATATAATTCATGATGTAGATCTTCTAAAACATCTCTTTAATAAAGAGTTTTGCTAAGGAATATTGACTAGAAACAATGCTTAATGAAGCCGCCATCACACCTACAATGCATACAAATCTTCTATTTTGTGATTTGAGAATTGAGATCTCAACCTTGACCTTCTTCTTCACACATAAACTTGGACACAGTTAAATTTCTCCTTGCACAAATTCAAAAACCAATAGCTAATTCTTCTAGCTAACCTTGGCTAAAATGAGCTAAAATTTACTCTAATACCAACTTGATCTGAATATGGGACAACTAGTTTTGTTATGCTAGCTCCCTGATCAATTAAATAAAAATGTGTTTAGGATCGTCTCAAATTAGCCATTTGTGAAGGGGTTTATGTGTCAAGTTTTTAAGTTTCTTGATGAGAAATTTATGAGTTAAATAGATTTTAAAAACTCATGTACATCAAATAAAATGTAGAGAAATAACACACAACAAACACATTACACAATAGCTGATAACAAAGCTCACCCCTCCTGGGCTACATCTCCATGGACCTGCTTCAACTGGCTAGGCCCTATTGGGATTAATGGTCAAATGTCTGATTACATGCACCTACAATGCACAAATGGATTTACAACCTTCTCCCTGGATTCAGAATACCCAAAAACCTCAAAATAGACTATTCAATCTCTGAAAATGGTCTCCAGATGATCTAGGCATGACCTCTTTTCATGGTGGCCTTGGGCTTCTTTAATTTTCAAAGTGAAAAAAAAACACTTTCAGAAGTGCTCCAACACCTTTGCAACCTATTCCATTGTGTTAAGAGCATCAAAATCATCTAAGAATGACTCTTCTTGCTCTCAATTTGGTCGAAATTTTCTCCATTTAGGCTCAATTCAATTCTGGCCTAGTAAACTGCCTCCAAAACTGGAGAAGACTCCAGTTAAGGCCGCCAAATTTGGAGGCAACTCCGAATTTTGTGGTTCTGCCAAAAATTCAGCCAAATTAACTGTAGTTAATTAACTATTAAGCAAAGATTAAATAGGATAAGTGTTGATTAGTGCATTAAGCATGGTTTACAATAATCCTAGATTAGAAATGGATTAGCATGGATAAACATGGTTTAGCGGCTTAATAAAGCCACATTACAATAATCCTGCACTTAAAAAAAATCTGCTCCTCCTCATCATAGCACAAATTCATATGGTGAGGGGGCTGGCCCGCTCCTTACCCCCGCCATATAATACGTTTGACTTCAAATATAAACGTGCGGCTTAATGGTTAAGAAACATAGTAGTGGTATGGTGGTAGTCAGATGTGCTAGCTTGGGGGAGGTCGTTGGGTCGAGCCCTGACCTCGATCCTTCCTGTGCATATAATTTTTCCGCCCTAAATTTTAATCCAAAACCTTTGAATTAAATAAATGCGCCACATAATCCAACCTTGGAATATATATAAAATTAAGACTTTGTAATATAAAAAATGCGCCATATGTATGTAATTCGAACTAGAAACCATAGTTCTTTGGACTGTGGGTTGTATGAATATTTCGACCATATATAAAATTCATACCATTGAAAATGAATTTGGCCATAGTATAAATGAAATTCATCCAACCTTAGTCCACCAGAGGGGCCACATGGTGGCCCCTGGTAGCACCACGTGTCAGCCTCAAGTTGGAATGTCCCCATATAAAAAAAATTCAAATTTGACCTTTGGATACAACCATTAAAAAAAAAATCACCTTCAAACCTTGAACGACGAATCCTACAGTGACACTTGTCACAGTTTCATTGGGCGAAATTGGAGAAAACCCAAATTTTTTACCTTTGACCCTGTTTGACCAATTTTTTTTATTAAATTCACCTGTTTGACACGGCTATTAATAGGCTCTAAACTACTCATACAGAATATGTTTTGAGTGAAAAAAAGTGCGCCTGATTCCTCGCAACAGGTCAAATCTGGTCCTTTTGGTTTGGTGCGATTCTGAGCACTTTGAATTTTTGGAAAAAAAATTCCCCTAATCCAGATTCCGATCACTCCTTCCCACTGATAGGCTTTTGGACCCACAAAAGCTCATTATCTGATACAAGATTAATTTTCATGTCTTTCCCAAGTTCTATTGTCCTGATTCTACTTGGAAAAATCTCCATGACAACCACTTGGGTTCATTGACATGCCTTGCCTTGCAAATGGCTTGGCTCTTCAACTAATGTTCTCCTTTTGCTGTTGACCCAATCCGACACTTTTTGGCTGCTATCTAACTGATAAAACACTTTGCTATACCAAATCAATCCCTCGGTGCTTGGAAAACTATCTGATGGCCTTCCCACTGAGAATGGTGTTCCTCCTTTACACAAACATGCATTTGATGCAAGCTTCTCCTTGGAAACCACTTTTCCAAGTTAATCCCATCTGAGTGAACTACAAAAACGAGTTCCAACATCAGTAATAATATGAAAAGAAATGACTATTATTTTACCTCCATGGTTCCAAATTCCACATCTGGAAGAATGACTTGGCCATCTCTTTCACTTCTTGGCGTCAACACATCAAATGGTCTACAATGGATGCAAATTCTTTGACATCTTGTCTCTATTTCCATCATCCTCCAATTCGGCATGATTCTCATGCCATGTTTTGAGAATGAAGGCTAAACATGAGCCTCTTTCTTAGGAGTGGACCTTCCTAAAATCCTGTGACACCTTGTCAAAAACACTACCATCAATCTGGAAAACACATCATGCAAGACATACAACTTGACGACCTCTTTTATTTTGATCCTTCAAAGCAACAAATTTCACATCATGAGAACATCGCCATGTACGCTTGCATCTTGGTGTACAAACCATTGACCAAACACAAGTCAAAAAAACATCCCTCTTCAAACAACTGCTCTCAAGTCAGGCATAAGCATGTGTAACAATTTGAAGATTATTTTCCCAAAAAAAAAAAAATTCACATCTCATGAAACACTTCGTCAACATGTCCCTTTCATCTTTGGAGACAAAATCAACTCTTCCAAGTTGATATGACATGCACGTGCAAATGATCAACACTCTCAAGTTGACAAAATACATGTTAAACGAACTCATGGCAATCACCCATGCATGTTCATACACAAACTCTCATGCATGTATAAATGCTTCAAATCTCTCACAAGTACAATCATAAGTACAAGAACCCCATTCATATGTATATGTACTTAAAGAGTTGAAATGAACAAATTTTGCTGCAATAATAGTGAGTCAACATACTCCACTTTCAAACACCTTCCTAGCGTAACATGCAACATGCATTCAATTGGCAAAGAAATATATCAACATTAAAATACATGCAAGGCCTCAATTGGATAAGAAATCTAACCATCTCTTACCAAACCATTTCAATGGCGCTTCCTTCAGTTGCACTTCATCATGTGTATCATCATGACCAACATCAATTATGGAATCCTCTTTTCCATTCCTGTCAAGATCTCTTTCCACATTCTTCAAATGTCGTGGATGACTTGTTGGATACAAAGTCCAACACTTGTCTACAATATGACCTTGCTTATGGAAATGAGTGCAAAAAAATTGCATCTTATTTTCAACATGGTTTTCCTTGTCCAATGGAGCTTTGTCTTTCTGCCTCCTTTGTTTTGAAAGTTTCATGTGCATGGATTTATTCTTCCAACATCTTGAAACATTATTATTATTCAAACCACAAAAGGAACATACAAACTTCTTCCAAATATTATGTGAAAATTTACCATGTTTATCATAATCAAAAGCAACTTGATTAAAGGAAGATTTATACCTTGAAAATTCACCTTTGTCGCCTTCTTGAGGAGATGAATTTGATGAGGTTGTGGCTCTCTTCGGAATACCAACAATGGCATCCTCTTGTTTGTCATTTCCATTAGTTGCATGCTTATGTGCATCTTCTTGCAAAGTGGGTGTAAACATTTTTCATTCCTCATGAACAAAAACTTCACAAGCGTGAGGTAATGGATCATTCCTCATGAACACAAACTTCAAAAACTTCTTGGAACACCTTCATGTGCCTCCTTGGCTTTGGACCATTCTACATCATGTTGTCCATAACCAAGACCCAAATACTTAGGCCTTTTCTCAACAACATTTGGCTCAACTATGCCTTGTGATTGTTTGCCCAATATTTTACCTTCATAGCCCATTTTCATCAATAATTTGGACCATATTCCTCTAGTGTGTATTTCAAAAGAACCTACAAATTCATCTTGAGAGGAAATTGAAGATAAAATTGAATTGCATACCTATTTTTCAAGCATATACTTGGCTAAGGTTTCCTTGGCATCATGGAGTTGGGTCTCCATCTCATGCAGCTTTTCATGGGTTTCATTTTCAATATGGAGTTGAGTCTCCATATCATGCATATTTTCAAAAAGCTCTTGCTTCTCCTCCTTCATGACAATCAACTTCACTTGAATTATAGTTCTCTCCCTCTTATCTTCATACATCTCTTATACCATATCATTCATGATGTAGAGCTTCTGCAACATCTCTTTATCAAAGAGTTTTTCTAAGGAATATTGACTAGAAACAATGCTTGATGAAGCTGCCATCACACCTGCAATGCATAAAAATCTTATTTGTTGTGATTTGAGATCTGAGCTCTCAATATTCACCTTCTCCTTCACACATAAACTTGCACACAGTTAAAATTCTCCTTGCACAAACTCAAAAAACAATAGCTAATTATTTTAGCTAACCTTGACTTAAATGAGCTAAAATTTTCTTTGATTCCAACTTGATCTGAATATGGGAAAGCTAGTTTTCTTGTGCTAGCTCCCTCATCAGTAAAATAAAAATGTGTTTAGGATCGTCTCAAATTAGCCATTTTTGAAGGGGTTTATGTGTCATGTTTTTAAGTGTCTTGATGAGAAATTTATGAGTTAAATAAATTTTAAAAACTTATGTACAACAAATAAAATGCAGAGAAATAACACATAGCAAACACATTAAGTAATAGTTGATAACAAAGTTCACCCCTCCCGAGCTACATCTCCTTGGACCTGCTTCAACTGGCTAAGCCCTATTGGGATTAATGGTCAAATGTTTATTTTCATGCACCTATAGTGATCCAATGGATTTGAAACCTGCTCCATGGGATTCAAAATACCCAAAAACCTAGAAATAGACTATTCAATATTTGAAAATGGTCTCCATCCGATCTAGGCATGACTTCCTCTCTCGGTGGCCCTGGGCTTATTTAATCTTCAAAGTGGAAAAAATAATTTTAGAAGTGATCCAACACATCTCAAACCTATTCCATTGTGTTCATAGCATCAAAATAATTTAATAATGACTATTCTTTCTCTCAATTTGGTCAAAATTTTCTCCTTTTAGGCTCAATTCAATTCAGGCCTCGTAAACTGCCTCCAAAATTCGAGAAGACTTCAGTTAAGGCCGCCAAATTTGGAGGCAGCTCCGAATTTGGTGGTTCCGTCGAAAATTCTTCCAATTTAATTGTAGTTAATTAAATTTTAAGCAGATATTAAATAGGATAAGTGTTGACTAGCGCATGAAGCACGATTTACAATAATCCTAGATTAGAAATGGATTAGTGTAGATAAACATGGTTTAGTGGCTTAACAAAGCCGCATTACAATAATTCCACACTTAAAAAAACTCTGCTCCGCTTGGTCATAGCGCAAAGTTAGAAGGTGAGGGGGATGGCCCGCTCCTTATCCCCGCCATATAATACGTTTGACTTCAAATATAAACGCATAACTTAATGGTTAAGAAACATAGTAGTGTTATGTTGGTAGTCAGACGCACTAGCTTGCAGGAGGTCATGGGATCGAGCCCTGACGTCAACCCTTCCTGTGCATATAATTTTTATGCCCCGAATTTTAATCCAAAACCTTTGAATTAAATAAATGCAACACATAATCCAACTTTGGAATATATATAAAATTCAGACTTTGTAATATAAAAAATGCGCCATATGTATGTAATTCGAACCAGAAACCATAGTTCTTTGGACTTTGTGTTATATGAATATTTCGACCATATATAAAATTCAAACCATTGAAAATGAATTTGGCCATAGTATAAATGAAATTCATCCAACCTTGGTCCACCAGAGGGGGCACATGGCGGCCTCTAGCTGCACCACATGCCAGCCTTTGGTTGGACTATCCTCATATAAAAAAAAAAAAATTCGTCCTTAGGAGACAACCATTAAAAAAATTTCATCTTCAAACCTTGACCGGCGAATCTTGCAATGAAACTTGTCACAATGTCATTGGGCGAAATTGGAGAAAACCCAAATTTTTTACCTTTGACCCTTTTTGACCATTTTTTTAAATTCACCTATTTAACATGATGATCATCGGGCTCTAACTTCCTCATATAGAATCCGTTTTGAGTGAAACAAAGTGCACCAGATTCCTGGAGATGGGCCGGTTTGTGTCATTCTAGTTTGGTGCAATTCTGAGCACTTTAATTTTTTTGAAAATTTTTGCTCCTAATCCAGATTCCGATCAAATACACTATAGGCTTTGTACCACTTGATTTGATTTATAGAAAATGATATAAAAGCTTGAAATTGTACATCCCCAATAAAAGGTGATCCAGGAGGATCTTCCTTCAATACAGATCGACAGTGAGGTCCAGTCAGCTCCAGTTTTTTCGATGTCCAGTTCATCTTCAATGTTTCTAGTTTGTACAATGAATTTCAGTTGTCTTCAGTGATTCCATGTGGTGGAAGAATATACATGGTGAAATAATGATTTCATGGTGGCATGGTGATGTCATGGTGTGTGTGTGGTAATGGTGGCAAATTTGTAAAATTTCATGTGGTAATCCTAAATTCTAAGTCCTATGGTCTAATCCCTATGGTGGGAAAACCTAAGTCAAAATGGGTTTTGGGCCTAAGTATTAAAACTATGTTTGAAAACTAAATGTAATACCATAACAGTCCTAAATCGTAACCACGTCGGAACTGTCATGTCATGTGAACATAGTAGCAGTGTTAGACGTTACCGTCATAGTTAACCACTAAGAGTTATAACCACAGTGGAACCGCGTCGGGGAATCCATGTGAACAAGTAGCATGATCCATCAGATAAAGGCTTGACCGTAACCGTCGGGACCACAACAGTTGTTATGAGACCGCATTTGAACAGACCGAACGTTCAATGCGAAGCCACTGGGTTAGACCATGAGGTGGCACTAGAGGGTTAGATCGCGGCGGTCACATGTAACTGTTAGTTTTTGTTCCGCATCGTTAGCTGACTGTCAGCACTTAATATAACCTAACGTCTTTATTTGGGTTTTTATTTGTTTGCACAATTTTTCAAAGTTGTCCACCAAGGCACCTAACCCACTAGGTGTTAAACCACAATTTCACCAAGACTCATTTCACTTTAATGCTAAACAACCATGCTAAATTTGACCTCAAGAATTTTGAAGATAAACCTATTTAACTTAGCCTTTTCACATGATGGAGGGGGACAAAGTGATTTTGTATTCAGTTTTGAGGGATAGAGGTTGTTTTGTTTTCAACATTGCTTAGTCGTCTGGAGGCAGAATCGGGAACCGAGACAGGCGTTGGAAAGCTAGGAGAGAGAGATTTATGTTTTCAGTGACCTGAAGTTTCAGCGAGCATGATAAGTTTGGTGTTTTTTCTATGTAAAGACTTTCTCAGATCAATCCTTAATAAAATGGACACCCATCTTGAAAGTGGACCCGGAGACATAGTCCACCAGGGATGAACTTCGTAATCAATGTTTGTTGTCTCTTATCTCTGTTCTCTGCTGTAATTTCATGTTTTACAAGCTTTTTAATTTATTATTTGAATCGTTAAATCATTTTCTTTAATTCAATCTTCCACATTAAGAAATCGAGTTAATAATCAATTCCCCTATTGACAATTAATTAGTTCTACTTCAATATTAGATCAGATCTATTTCAGATCACATATTTTGGTATTAGAGAAGGTTGTGTTGTAGGATTTTTTCCAGTGAATTTTAACCAGGTCCATATTGCAACGTGGAGAAGGAACGCTTGAGGAGATAGACTCAGAAGTTGGAAATCGAAAAGTTTCTCATCAATCGACAATGGGAGGAACTGATGCAGGTGAAACTCCTGAAGTGAAGGTCATGGGCGAAGAATAGATTCAACAAATGTTCTTGAACATGTAGCATATGTTGGGAGAACTCTATGAAGATAAGAAGGCAAGAGATGCGGCTTCTTCTTCAAAGGCATTGAAGAAGGACAGGGGAAAAGGAAAAGTTGATAAACCTCCTTCTCCTCCATCATCTTCATCATCATCTTCTTCTCCTTATTCTAGTTCGGATTCTAAAACAGAAAAGAAACCTGAGAAATCTATTTTGAAACTTGATGTAAATTTTGAACTACCTATTTATGATGGCAGAATGAATCCTGAGAAACTAGATAACTGGATTAAGCAATTAGAAGTGTATTGTATAATTCAGAACATTTCTGATGAAAGAAAAAAAATTCAGTTAGCTACACTTAGAATGGGGAGAACAAATTTAATCTGGTGGGAAAGTAAAACTCAAGTAGATTTAAAGTGGTAAAGTCATTTCCTCATGGTATAAGTTTTTAAAAGCTCTCAGAAAACAACTCTATCCTTTGGGATACATGCAACAAGTTGTTATTGATTGAAAACATATGAGGCAAGGTAAAGGGAAAAATGTTCAGGAGTTTAGTGAGGATTTTATGAAGAAAGCTTTGGCGCTAGGTATTCCATTGGATACACGTGAAAATTTATTAAAGTACATTGGAAATTTACATTCATATATACAACATACATTATTGATGTTTGATCCTAATGACTTTGATGAAGTATGTGTTCAAGCCATACATATTGAATTAGGTGGAAGACCATTCAATTTTTCACCCAAGGCATCCAAATAGTTGGAAATTAAGGACTCCAAAGACAGCAAGAGGAAGAGCAGTTCGAAGGGAAATAAAACATCGACAACTCAGAAGGAAGGTGAAAGACCTACCTGTACTCACTTCCACAGGATCAAACATGATGAAGCCAGATGTTGGAAACTTCACCCATAACTCAGACCAAAGAACTTCCAAAAGAAGAGAGGTGAAAAGAAGGCTAATGCAGCAATCCAACAAGACTCGGGCTCCGATTCAGGTGATGAAAGGAAAATATCTACAATGGTTGTGATAGATAAAAGTTCTGACACTAGTTCCATTTATAGTACTTCTACATCTTCTTCAAACATAAATCATCTAGATGGAGATAAAAGAGTTGAATTATTTCACATAAGGGTGACTTTTAAGCACACAAAAATAGACACTTTGTCTGACAGTAGATGACAGGAAAGTTTAATATCTAAATAATTAGTTAAGAAATTGGGTTTGAAGACACAAAATCATCCAATACCATATCCATTAGGCTGGCTAAAAGAAAAGACACAGATTAATGTCACAAAGCAGTGTCGTTTAAAAATTTTCCATCACAGTTAATTACATTGATGAAGTGGATTTAGATGTGACACCATTAGACATATGTGGAATAATGCTAGGAAGTCCTTATCTATATGATTGTGGTGCAGTGTTTCATAGGAAAGAGCATAAATATCATCTTAAGAAATATGTAATTGAATACATTGTCCGAGCACATAAAATCAAAACTCACTTGGATTTAGTTACTGCTAATGAGATGAAGGGACTAATAAGTTCAAGTAAGAGATATGTACTCATGGTTGTAAAAGAACAACATAAGGATCAACATGATGCTTTTTGAGGTTGTGAATCCCAGTTTAAATATAGTTTGGTTAAAGTGGTAGATTCTTTTCAAAGTATATTTAAAGAACCAAAACATCTACCTCCTAAATGGGAAATACAACATGAGAGACAGTTGATGTATGATGCCCCTCTTCCTAATGTTGGAATGTATCACATGTCATTCATAGAGCATGAATAAATAAATAAACAAATCCAAGGGATGGTTGGAAAAGGCTTCTTTCGACCCAATTCATCTCCATGTGGTTCACCCATAATTTTGGTTCTTAATAAAGATGGGACATGGGGAATGTGTGTCGAATTTAAATATTTTGATTCACTTAAGCATAAAATTTTCACAACACCAATCTTAGCTTTACCATATATTCAACAACCATTTGAAATTTGTTGGAACACCTGATCCTCTATGGGTAGGTGTGGAATACGAAAAGTCACAATGGAGTCCAAGTGACCTTGGAATGTGAAACCAAGAGTCACACCATTGTACTATAAATGTACATCATGTATAATGGAAAAAATAAGAAAGCCTCACGCTTATCCTTCATTGTGTGTTGAGTCTCTTGTGTGTGTGTGTTTATCTTTCTCATACACCATGTGTGTGTTTAACATGGTGTTTAACATGGTATCAGAGTTGAGAAGTTCATAACCAACTCAACCTTGAGTGAGCCATTTGTGTTTATGGCCTGTGCATATCTGCAAAAATTCGGCATTTTTGCAGCACTCAGAGATTTCTGCAGCATTCAAGAATTTATTTTGAGAAGAGCACCGTTCAGAAACTGGCAACATTCAAAAAAAGTGTTTTGAAGAAGAGCAGCATTGGTTTTGAAGAGAAGCAACATTGTGCATCTGAAGCTTTTCTCACTGCTCATTTTTCCTGTAATTTCTGCCTTTTAAATTCTGCATTTTGAAGAGCTGCTGGAATATTATTCAAAGTGGGTTTTTTGAAGAAAATTTCTGAGTTTTTTAAGTAAAAATTTCTGAGTTGTTTCATTGAAAAATTTCTGCAATTCTGGGTTCTTCTGCTGCTGGGCTATTGGAAAAATTTCTGGAAATTCTCCAATTCTACTATACATTTAAAAAATTCTACATTTCTCCTGCTTCTCTCTCTGCTGTATTTAGAGAGAGAAAAATAAATAAATAAATAAAATAAAATAAAATTTTCAAAATTCTTGCAACTCTCACTCAAACCCTTTGCGCCCTCTCCTACAGCTTGACCCTCATCTCTCAACACTCAACACTCTCAACCTCACGCGACCTTCAGATACGGCCCTGCCCACCTGTCGCTCCTCCTCGCATACACTCCGCGGCCTCCATCTCACAGCTGGCCCTCACCCACGGCCCAACTCTAACCCGGCCCCTCCACCATCGCTCACACCCTTGGCCTCCCTGTTCTCATTCCTCAACCCGCACAGCGCTCCTCCCATCGCTTGATTCCCCCTAATCTTACACCTTTGCCACTCCACCCTACCCTGCACTCCCTCACTACCCAAATGCCCTCCCCTTACCTCGATATCCCATCCCCCTATCCACTACCCCGCTCCCCGTCGACTACTCTGCAACCCGCTTACCTTGCGCTCCCCCTTCTCCGCTTAACCCCTCACTCCACTTCCCTCCACTCATCCCCTCCCCTCCTCCCTACCTGCGACATCCCTCATAGAGCCGCCCCCTCACCACACCCTCTGCTCCTCCTTTCACACGCAGCCTCCCTCACAGAGCCGCCCCCTCACCACTGCTACCCGCTCCCTCCTTCACACTCGGCTGCTACCCACCTCCTCACAGTGACTCCTCCCCCTCCCTGCTCAACCATTCCCCTTCTACTTTTTAACGTTAATTTTTTTTTAATTAAACTGCCCCCCCTCCCAATTTATAATTTTGTTTTTACAAAAAAAATAAAAATAAAAATAAAATAAATAATAAATAATAAATAATAATTCCCTCCCATAATTTTAATTAACCCCCCTCCAATCCTCCAATCCTTAAAACATTTCAAAATTTTAATTTTTCCCTTAGTTCTCCCCCCGCCCTGTTTACCTTCTTTAGTTTGTCCACCTCCTCCCATTATTTTAATTTCCATTTCCACTTTAATTTTTTATTACAATCCCTCCTTCCATTTTTTTTAATTGATCCTAAAAAAAAAACAGAAGAGAGAGAGAAGAGAGAAATGAACAGCATGAAAGAGGAAATGGCATGTGAGCAAATGGATTGAATACATAGAGAAAATTGCAGTTTTCATTTTATGATTTGTGGCATATATAAGAGGGTGATTTTCTGAAGAATTTTACATGTGAAGACAAGTTGTTATTGGTGTAAAACAACTCTTTTGAAGAAGAAAAATCAGCTGCCTCAAAGGCCTCTTGCACAAGTGTTTTGCTGCACATTTTTGCTACATATTGTATTGAACTAACATTGTATTGCTTCTTCATAGTTGCAATCAACAGACTTTGTACTTTGAGAATTCTATTAAGTCATTTGTATTTCTTGAAAGCAAGTTGCATCACATTGTAAACGGGTGCATTTTCGGTTGAAGCCGACACCCTTTCATTCTTTGAGCCTAAGTTGTTGAAAAATGGCTAAAATTAATGAGGCATTAGAGTTGTTGAATAACCTCATTCATTCAAATGTTGATGATATGATAAAAATGAGCAAGGATGCTATTTTTAATATTCAAAGTTGTTTGCTAGATGCACAAGAAAAGATTGAGTTTTTGCAATTGGAATCTCAGCTTCAACAAGATGAAATTCAACAAAAGAGTCACTATTCTGAACCTGTTTCTGTTCAGAAGATTGTAAAGGACTCTCATCAAAAGAAATAAGATAAAGTTGCAGATGATCAACATTCAGTTCCTTGTACTAGAGCAAATGTACATGCAGATGCAGCAGTTCAACTTGCACTTCTCAAGCCCATCATCAGACCTTGGGAAAAGCTTGTCCACAACAAGCACCGAACTGGTCTTGGATATGACAAGGATGTGTCCTTTCATCTTCCAGACTACACCAAGCCCATCATATTTCAAAGTGACGGATTCCTGTATGACAGTTCACCTACAGCTGTTCCAGATCCTGTTCCACTTCCACAACAACAACAGATTGTAAAATGCCAACACTGTAATCGAGTTGGCCATATGAAAGATCACTATTTTGATCTTCATCCATGCAAAAAACCTTTGTAAGTTTGGGGTTTTCATTCTTGAACGGATGCTTCAGGAAACAAGCCTCCTCGCAGAAAAAATATCCATCTTGGATGGATCGCTTCATGAAATGGGCATCGGTAGCCAAGAAGATTGTTTAAGACACATGTCGAACTTGTTCTCGAATATTGAACAAAGTTTGCGGTTGAGTTTTCGCCATCATCTCCCCTTTGTCCACACGGCCAGGGGGGAAAATGGTGGTCATCTTCACTTGACGTCAAATCAAGCGAGCACGAGTCTACGTATCTCGACCATGTTCGGAGTTGTAGCCGGGGCCACAACGGTTCAGCGAGCACGAGCCTGGTCGTCATTCCAGTTGGAGATGTAGCCGGAGCACGGATGCCCATGAGCATGCCTTCGATTGGTGGACAACGAAGTAAAACCATCATCTTTGGTTGGTGGATAACCTAAAACCATCACGGGTATTAGACCTCCCTTCGAAGGGTATTAGGGAACTCCTTCTTTTAGGTCGAGGTCTCCCTTTCATATATGAGGGACACTACTCTCTTACTCAGCCTTGACTTCTTGCCGGCTTTGGTTGAGTTCAGTGTCTTCAAGCATTCCCGGTGTTGTTAGTAAATCCTAAAACCATCACGGGTAGTAGACCTCCTTATTTTAGGTTGAAGGTCTCCCTTTTTTCTTGAGGGACCAATTCCTCTAGCAAAAGCTTTGATTCAGATTCTTGCCGGTTTTGGAAGAGTTAGGAAGCGCAACAAGTATTGCGTTCCGGTGTTGGTGGTCATCCTTAAACCACCTCTTTTTTCCAACATTTCGGAAGGGGTAGATTCAGCCCAAGTCTTTCTGTATCCTTTGCGATTTGTATTACAACTCTCTTCTTGGACTCACACATACCCCTTCGGATTAAGGGGGGATGTTGGAACACCTAATCCTCTATGGGTAGGTGTGGAATACGAAAAGTCACAATGGAGTCCAAGTGACCTTGGAATGTGAAACCAAGAGTCACACCATTGTAATATAAATGTACATCATGTATAATGGAAAAAGTAAGAAAGCCTCATGCTTATCCTTCATTGTGTGTTGAGTCTCTTGTGTGTGTGTGCTTAACATGGTATTTAAAAAAATTGAAACAAATGCTAGTGGTTATGCAATGGGTGATGTTTTACTTCAAAACGGAAAACCTATTTTTTTCATTCAGAAACTTTTTCTAAGGTGGTTATAAATTATTCGACATATGATAAGGAACTGTTTGATTTGGTTGAAAGTGTAAAGAAATGGAAACACTACTTAATGGGTAAGGAAACGGTGATTTAGATAGATCATCATCTGCTTCAGTACCTTCAGTCACATACTAAGTTTCAACAATCTCGCCATTACAGATGGATGGTATTTCTTCAACAATTTCACTTAGTAATTAATTACAAGAAAGGTGTAACAAACAAAGTAGCTGATATGTTGTCAAGAGAATCTTTGAATGCTTCAGTAGTGCTGCAGAATAGTAGAACAATATAGTACTGATGATGATTTCAAAGATATTTATGAATCACTAACTCATGGTACTAAGGTGGAAGAAGTCAATTTTCATTTTCATGACAGGTTGTTATATCATCTGGGTAAGTTGTGCATACCAAAGACAAAAAGGGCACATGTTATTCGGGAAGCACATTCTTCTCGCATTTCAGGACATTTTGGCGCAAGAAAGACAATGGCGCAAATTCAAAGGTATTGTTACTGGCCTCGCATGTATGAAACAATTTTGAAGTACAATAAAGGATGTGTGATGTGTTCGACAAGCAATCCACGCAATCGAAAGATTGGTTTGTATATGCCACTTCCAGTTCCTTTGCGACCATGGGACAACATTTCCATGGATTTTTTTGGAGGAATTTCTATGTTCAGGAAAGGGCATGATTACATGTATGTCATGGTTGAGCATTTTAGCAAGATGTCCATTATTTTTCCATGAAAAAAGCAAGCGATTGTAGAACAGACATCACAAATTTTCTTTCAATAGGTATGGGTTCATTTTGGGTTGCCTAATTCCATTATTTCTAATCAAGACACTTGCTTTGTAGGAGAGTTTTGGTCCAATTTTTGGGGACTCATGGACACAAAGCTGAAGAAGAGCACAAATTTTCATCCACAGACCGACAAACATACATGAGTGGTGAACATGACAGTGATATATATTTTTTGAGGTTACTGCACCAAGCATCCTAAGTTGTGGAATGAATCTTTACCTTATGTGCAACATGCTTACAATCAAGCCTTAAATTCTTCGACTAATCGATCACCATTCGAAACATGTTTTGGGTATCTACCAAAGTGACCAATGGACTCCGTGTTTGGTGAAGAATATAAAGTGGATGGGCATGACAATTCAAATAATGTAGTTAAGTTCATTCAATAGATACAATAGATACATGAAGCAATGCAGGATCAGTTAGAGAAGAGTCAGGCCAAGTAAAAAATGCGCCACGACAAGCATCGAGTTGATCATCATTTTCAGGTCGATGACCAGGTATGGTTGTATATCAGTAAAGACCGGTTGAAAGATGAAGGTTTTAAACTGAAACCCATCAGGTATGGTCCTTTCAAGGTTGTGGAAAATATTGGAAATAATGCACTCCGGTTAGATTTACCTCCTTACATGCGTATTTATTCAGTTGTAAATGTAGAAAATCTAAATTTGTATGAACCTCCAATGATTATTGATCTAGAGGAAGATACAAAAATTCCTACCATTGATGATTTGGCACCTGAGTATATGAATGAGTTGTAGGAAGATACCACCTTGGATAGGAAATTTCGCACTTCCAGGTGAGGAGATGTTGAATATCTTCGAGTGGGATTCAAGGGCATGAATCCGAGCAAGGTGAGCTAGATGTAGATCGGAAAATTGAGGGAGTTGTACCCTCACCTTATGTATGCTTAAATAAAAATTTTGTGGTCCAAAAGATTCCAAGTGGAGAGGATTGATCCAGGAGGATCTTGCTTCAATACAAATCGACAATGAGGTCCAGTTAGCTCCAGTTTCTATGATGTCCAATTCATCTTCAATGTTTCCAGTTTGTCCAATGAAGTCCAGTCATCTTCAGTGATTCCATGTGGTGGCAGAATATACATGTGAAATAATGATTTCATGGTGGCATGGTGATGTCATGGTGTGTGTGTGGTAATGGTGGCAAAGTTGTAAAATGTCATGTGGTAATCCTAAGTTCTAAGTCCTATGGTCTAATCCCTATGGTGGGAAAACCTAATTGGCACATGTAGGTAATGGTGAAGTGGTCCTACCTAACACCTAAGACCTAGCCCAAAGTTATACAGGAATGAAATAAAACCTAAGTTAAATGGGGTTTCGGGCTTAAGTATTAAAAATATGTTTTAAAACTCAATGTAATACCATAACAGTCCTAAACTGCAACCGCGTCGGAACTGTCATTTCATGTGAACGTAGCAGCAGTGTCGGAAGTTACCATCATATTTAATCATTGGGAGTCATAACCGTAGTAGAATAACGTCGTGGAATCAATGTGAACAGGTAGCATCAATTTTCAGATGATCGATTGACTGCAACCACCGTGACCGCAACAGTTCTTATGAGACCGCATGTGAACAGAACGAACCGTCAGTGCGAAGCCGCCAAGACAGGCTGTGAGGTGGCAACAGAGGGTTAGATCGCGGTGGTCACATGCAACTGTCATTTGTTATTCCGTGCCGTTATTTGAATGATAGCGCTTAATATAGCCTAAGGTCTTTATTTGGGTTTTTATTTGTTTGTGCAAGTTGTCATTTTTTTCCACCAAGGCACCTAACCTACTAGGTGTTAAACCACAATTGCACCGAGAATAATTACACTTTAATGCTAAATAACCATGCTAAATTTTACCTCAAGAAGTTCGAATATGAACCTATTTAACTTAGCCTTTTCACATGATGGAGGGAGAGAGAGTTATTTTGTATTTAGTTTATGAGGGATGGAGGTTGTTTTGTTTTCATCATTGCTTTGCCATCCAGAGGCAGAATCGGGAACCGAGATAGGCGTTGGAAAGCTAGGAGAGAGAGATTTCTTTTTTCAGTGACCAGAACTGCCTACGAACATGATCAGTCTAGTGTTTTTGCCGTGTAAAGACTTCCTCGGATCAATCCTTAATAAAACAGATGCCCATCGTGAAAACGGACCCGGAGGTGTAATACACCAGGGATGAACTCTGTAATCAATGTTTTTTGTCTCTTATCTCTATTCTCTACTATAATTACATGTTTTATAACCTTCTTAAGTTCTGATTTAAGTCGTTAAATCATTTTATTTCCTTTAGTCTTTCATATTAAGCGATCGAGTTAATAATCAATTCACCTGTTGGAAATTAATTAGTTCTACTTTAGTATTAGATCAGATCTATTTCAGATCAAAAGGGCTAGGGTTCCCATCCCTCTATTATTTTAGGAGGAAATTGTGCAATTATAGTTTACATAATAAATATCTCACATTATCTTCATGTTCTTGAAAACACTTAATAAAATCAGAAACAATATTGAATTCAACAATCTGACTAAAATGTATGGCTTTTACTTTCAGTAATAAGTATCGTTCAAGTAATAATAGGGCATATTTTGTAGCAAGAGACCTAGAAGATAATAAATCAGAGTATACAAAACATATCTCCTTGGTTTGTTCCAGTGCTTTCTGAAGCTGTCCTTGTAATTTCTCTATTTTTTTTTCTCTCTTATAAGTTTGGCATGAGTTTTTTCCTCAGTGACGGACAAGGCTTTGAAATTTAGTAACAATTATTGATGTTTTACCTGAGGTATCACTTCTCCTCGGTGTTGTTCCAAAGGTTGTTTGTGCCTTTCCAATTCCTGGTTTAACATTTTGATAGTGTTATATTTGATCAAGGAAGAATAAGGAGACACCACTTCAGTTTGTATAGCCTTGTCGATAGTCATCAGTAGATCTGTTTGGCTTAGTACCCCAATTGTAACCACAGAGGGATTGATATCTGTTTAAATTCCCATAGAATTAGTGGGAATATCCTTAGTTTGAATTTCTTCTCGGTTAATAGGGATTCCTTCAGTCTGGACTTCTGCATGAATAATGGGGGTTTCCTGAGTCTGAGTTTTTGCACGATTCAAGAAATTTTCACTCTGGACTCCAATTGTCATAGTGCATGTTTTCTTTCTACCGTAATCTCTAAGTATTTTTCTGAGTTGTTCCATCTTCTTCAACAATTTTAGGTTTTCTTATTTCAATAAATTGATTCTTTATTTATGCTTTCCTATCAACCCTTCAATGGGTTCTACAATTGGTGTTGTAGGTGAAGATGACATAATATTAACATTAAGAGGAACTTCAATTTTTTCATCAATCAGAATGGTAGCAACTGAATTACCTTTAGAATTCTGGTCATCAGGGGTTAATGGCATGGTCCCCTCTCTATAAAAGTCTGGTTCATTCATAATTCTGGCTGATTATTCTAGACGGTCCTGGCCATGCATGCTTGGTGATGATGGAAATATTTAAATAATATGAGAGTTAGGGGTCCAGGATGAAAAATTAGCAGCCAGTTCAGACGAATTCCCAAAACAATCTTCATTTTATTCAGAGGAGAAGAGGGTTCCCATGTTTTCCAAAACTTGGGCTATTTCCTCTTCTATAACTTGCAGTGAGTTAGCCTGCTCTTCCATAGGAGGCTCATTCTCTATCTCATGCTTAGCAAGATCTACACATTGCTTTGCCTTGGCCAATCTTTTGGACCTTCTACGCTTAGATGGCCAAGAAACTAGGATAGAGGCTAACCTCTTCTCAGCTCTAGAAAAAATTTGTGAAGCTAGGGTTTGATTATCACCTTCTTCTCTTGGCCAACTGTTTATATTTCCCAAGTATGGTTGGATGTTTTCTGTGTCAGGCTAGGTATTTTCTTCCTCAGGCATTGCTTCCACAAGTGGCAGGTCATTAAGTCCCAAAACATTGTCCTAGCGTATTTGAGATAATGACAATTCCATACTAACTATCAATTTAATTAAAAAATGGTGACTAAATATGGCGATTGGGTCCTTGGCTCTACTCATCCTACCAAAAACCTCATGTAATAGAAAATTTAAAAAGAAATTGATGTTTAGCACTATCTTTTGCTATAAATCTGTTAATAACTTGAGATGTTGTGGTCTTACCACATCATGGCATTCGTCACATGTAATTTACCACTACATTTTGTCTGTGAGCTCCTGCCATGGTTCTCTGAATGAGGCAGGGTGGAATCCTTTACCTTTTTTGGCCAATTCATCTCTAGGGTCTATAAACAATTCCATTGCACTTTGAAGCCTAACATGCTTGTCCATCCAATTATCTCCTTCCATGGAGAGACCTGTGACTTCTGCCATGAATGTTTCATTCACTAGTATATGCTTTCCTTTGACTGTTGTGATTTCATTATTTAAATTATGTAAAAATTCCAAAGCGGCATCATCATCGAATCCCTGCAACTGGGTGAAATACTCGAGCCAACCCACCCTTTCCAGGATTTTTTGAGCTTGTTCAATTACTCACAGTGTAACATGCTCACTATGGATGGATTTAACCCCCATTGTTGCTGAAGTGAAAGTAATTGCTGCAAAGATTATACAAAATAATGTTTTGAAATGAATTGCTGCAAAAACTATACACAGAGTTGCTTCAATTCAGAAAATAGAATGAGAAATATGACAAAGTACCATTGTTCAATGTGCTTTCGTATGATGGAAATTACTATTTTTGTTAACTGTGATTAGTCCCATCATGCGTGTGTTGTGCCTTACCTCCCTCCAATAGAAAGGTTGACCATGATTGGTAACATTATCAGAATTAAATGGTCATACGAAAGTAGTCATTACCGCAAAAGGGAATGGTAAAATTAGGCGTATCCAGATGGAGGGGATAATTGATTTCCATATATACATGGAAGTAATGATAATGATATACCGTGTGTGAAAATATTTCCTTTTTAAAATAAATAGCCTTTGAAGGACATAAGAAAAAATATACATCTAGCGGCATTCTTTTATAGGTAATATGCATATTTCGGAGGTATGAAAGTTTTAAGATATGCTCATGTTATAGTTTATATACCGTCGTTAGATTTTTCTACGAGATAGGTGTAGATATCGATGATGGTGATTTCTTTATAAAAGAAAGAGGTCTAACAACATAATTATGGTAAGGAAATTCAAGATGTATTCCAATGCCACAGGCAAAGCTACTACTGCCAACTGACGTCCATAGCCTCAACACAGTTTCCTTTTCAACCTATAGATGAGCCAATATCATATGAATGATATATCATATTTATTATTTTAACTGATTTTTCTCAAAAGTTCATTGTTTTGGCATGGTGACCAGATGACAACAATGCTACACACCAGATCATAACAAAGTGAACAAGACAGCTCACGATGATACCTCTTGTCATTTTGACACAAGTGTCAAAAGGCCATAACACTGGGTTGGTAGCCATAATGGGAATTTCCCTTATATTATTATCTTATGATCATAGTAGGTTGGCTCGTGATGAGACCCCTTATCCTTATGCAGAAATCTAGCTCTAAGTGTTATTTTTTGAAAATTTGATATTTTTATTCATCAAGGGTGGCTCATCAACTCCTTAAGAGTTTAAGGATGGCATAAGGAAGAAAAAGGATGCCAAATAAATTATGTGTTAACCCTTTGTTAAATTGAAAGAAAATCACCATTAAATATGTACACAAAATATAAAAGTACTATGGTGGTGATAGATCATGAACAATTTATAATTCTTTCAGAAAGATCTGAATATAAAGAAAATATTTAAAATAGGATGTGCCAGAGGATAAAATAATGTTCTTCGTAGGGTGATAGATAAGGCATTATTTATATGATCATGATAAAATAAATATCGATACTTTTGAAGTTCCCTTTCAAATATTATAATTAATTATATGAAAAATAGATAGCTTGGTGCAAAGGGAACAACAATTGTACTGAAGGGAACAAAAATTGTGCCGAAGGGAACAACAATTGTGCCAAAGGGAACATCAATTGTGTCGAAGGGAACAACAATTGTGCCGAAGGGAAAAACGTATGTGAAAGATAAAGCGAACAAAAATTGTGTTGAAGGGAACAAAAAGTGTGCCCAAGGAAACAAAAATTGTGCCCAAGGGAACAACAGTTGTGCCGAAGGGATCATCAATTGTGTCAAAGGGAACAACAACTGTGAAATATAAAGGGAAGAATAATTGTGTCAAAGGGAAAAACAATTGTCATCAAGGCCTCTTTACCCCTTTCTTTTTATTATCAAGAGAAAAAAAGGAAGCAAAATAAAGAAAGAAAAACAATAAACTTAATTAAATCTTAAAGAAAACATATGTACATTATATATAAAGTGATAAAGAAAATTAGTTTTATGAAGATGAAGTTGCTAGTTTTCTACCCCAGTCAACTAAGATCTGAAAAACAAGATCATTACGTACCTCATGGTAAAAAGACTCCTTTGTGAGCGGTTGGTGGTAAAGATGTAGCCGATGTCCATTTACTAGGAAAGAGGTACCAGATCCGTTGATGGTGTTTAATGTTACGGTACCATTATTGTGGAATTCTTTGATTTCATATGACCTAAGCCGCCTTGTTTTTAATTTCCCTGGAAAATCGTGGAACCTGGAATCATATAGCAACACCCAATCACCTATTTGTAAAGATTTCTTTTTAATCAGTCGGTTGTGCCATTTAGCTCTTTGGTGTTGTATAATAGTAGTGTGTTCTACATCAAATAGATATGCCTCATCCAACTCATTAAGTTGTTGTAAGCGTTGGTTTTTTGCTTCTGAAAAGTCCAGTCCAATTTCCCTTGCAGTCTTAAGAGTTTTTATTTCAAATTATATTTGAAAAATGAGCTCTTTTCCAAAGACGAAGTGATACGACAAGTGACCAGTAGTGTTCTGCCATGTTGTCCAATAAGCCCATAGTGCTTAAGGGAGTTTGGTTGCCCAATTTTGATGATTCATGGATAAGGTTTTAGTCAAAATTGCTTTCAGGACCTTGTTAGTGCTCTCCACTTGTCCATTTTCCTGGGGGTGATATGGGGAAGTAACTCTATGCTTAATATGAGAGTTATGAAGAGTGGCTGAAATTTTATAACCTTTAAATTGCTGCCCTATGTTTGTTATCACTTCCCTTTGTAATCCGTACTAAAAAAATAGTTCGAATAAGAAATTAATCACTGCCTCCTTTGTAGCTCTTGGAAAGGCTACCGCTTCGACCCATTTGGTTACATAATCTGTGAAAATCAATATGTACAATTTATGATTTGATGGCAGGTTGAAGGGGCCGACAAAATCCAGAACACATATTTTGAATGGTTCCGCCACCACTTGCAGTTGTAGGGGAATTTTTTCAACTTGGCCAAGGCGGCCCATTGTTGACAACTATCACAGGTTGAACATAATTTTTTACTTCTTTAAATATTGTGGGCCAATAATAGCCTATTTGAAGAACTATATGTCCAGTTCGTTGGTCTACAAGGTGTCCTCTGCAAGTTCCATCATGGCATGTCATCAGGATGTCATAAACTTCATCTTCTATGATGCACCTTCGGATTTGAAAATCAGAACCAATGTGGAAGAGATAACCACCAATCTAGGAAAAGTGTGCACTACGCTGTATGATTAATTTCCTTTCTCGCAGTGACAGATGTGTTGGAAATTTCCCTACCGTCAAGTAATTTTCCATATCACCATACTATGGTGCTTTTATTGTCACGGAAAATAGATGCTCATCTGGGAATTGGTCATCCACTAGTTGATGGTCATCTACTTTAGGTACTCGAGACAGGAAGCCTGCAACGAAGTTTTCTTTTCCTGGTCAATCCTTTATGGTGATATCAAATTCCTACAACAGAAATAACCATCGAGTCACCCAACCATTAGTAATGAGTTTGTTAGCTAAATATATAATATCAGAGTGATCAGTGTACAAAAAAACTGGATAGCCTGTTATATAATGTTAAAATTTATTAATAGCATGTATAACAACTAAAAATTCTTTTTTTGTTACTGTATAATTTAACTCAGCAAGAGTGAGGTTTTTGTTGATATAGTAGATAGCATAAGGTTTTTTTCTTCCTCTTGTCCAAGAACATCACCTATGACTGTGTCTAATGCATCTGAGGAGATGTGAAAAGGTAGTTCCTAGTTTGGTCCTCTTAATATTGGTGCTATCAAAAGGAGTTCCTTGAGACCTGCAAACGCAACGTCACAATTGTCAGACCATTCAAATTCGATATTGCCTGCTAAAGTGTATAAAGGTATAGCTATATTTGAGAAATTTACTATAAAACTACGATAATACCGTGCATAACCGAGAAAACTTCATACCTCTATTTATGTGTGGGGCGTAGGAAATTTAATAATTACCTCAATCTTGGTGGGATCCACCTGAATTCCTGCAGCATAAACATAATGCCCTAAAACTACACCATCAGTCATCATCATATGGCTTTTTTCATTTCTTAAACACAATCTGGTAGCTAAATAACGTTCAAGGACTTTTTCTAAATTTTTTCGAGCTTGATCAAAATCATCCCCAAATGGAGTAAAATCATCCATATAACATTCAAGTCCCTCATTGATTAGGTCAGAAAAAATACTCAATATTTCTCTTTGGAATGTTGCAGAAGAATTACATAGTCCAAAGGGTAAAACTCTATATGCGAATGTCCCCCATGGGCAGGTAAACGTGGTTTTATCCTGGCCTTCCTGAGAAATCTAAATCTGATTGTAACCATTGAAACCATCTAGAAAATAAAATAATTTCTTTCCAGCTAAAGTGTTAAGGAATTGGTCTATGAAAGGAAGGGGAAAATGGTCTTTTTGGGTAGCCTTATTGAGTTCTCTATAATCTACACAAATTCTCCATTTCTCATTTTTCTTGGGGATGACTACTAACGAGGAAACCCATTGACTATCTGAAATTGGGTATATAATGTTTACATCCAACAATTTCTGCAATTCTTGTTTCATAATGTCCCTGAGGTGTGGATTCAGCCTCCTCTAGGGTTTCTGAATAGGATGAATGCCTTTTTTGATATAGATGTGATGGGTGCATAACTGCAGGTTGATACCTTTCATGTTTGAATATTTCCAGGCAAAATCCTACTTGTATTTATGGAGAACCTCGGTTAATTTCTGTTGTTGCTTTTTTTCCAGACCAACATTAATATTAAAGGTTTTCGTGTTTCTATTTAAATTGGAGTACCATTATGGACAACAGTTGTGGGAATATGATTTTCTTTTAAATTCTCTAAGGGATCTCCTTGTGCATCATTATCAAGCAAAGCTTTTAGCATTTGGCATGTTGGGTTTCCAATAACAACTATTTTATTGATTAATTTGTTGATTACATCGTCCTCTAATTGATTATTAAGTCCCAGAGCTTCATCTATAGAAAGGGGAGAACACGAAGTTTCTTCTTGATATCTAGGTGGGCATAACTAAAAATTTAGAATAGGCGGACTAGGTTTAGCTAGAGGGTACATAATAAGATTCTTGACAAAATTTACTCTTGCAGTTGTCATGTTGATAGTTTGACAGCCTATATATGCATCTATTGTTCCTAACCATGGTCTTCCTAGTATTAGTGGATGTCCATCTAGTCTGCTTCTCAAGTTGATGACCAGGAAATCTACAAGTATTCCTAGGAGTCTACAAAGACAATAATTTCTTCCAAAGTTCCTTCAGGGTTGACTACTGATCCAGGTGGATATCGGTGGCCACCTACCTATTTCATTTGGACCCACACCATCAATTCTTGCAGATTTTCACATTCAACACCACTTACTATTTTTAGCAGGTTTTCAGGTCTTGCACTCCCGGAGCCGTTTTGGGGCCTTAATGATACAGGTGGATATTGGTGGCCAACCACCTATTCCATTTGAACCCCCACCATTAGTTCATTCATTTTTTAAGTTGCAGCACAATTTACTATTTTTAGCAGTTTTTCGGGTCCTGAACTTCCGAAGCCATTTTGACGCCCTAAACAACGTTTTTTGGGAAAAAAAGGAGAAACCTGGGTCCATGGACTGATGTTGCTCACATCGAAATTTGTACTCCTTAGATAGATCTTTCTAATGAGCTATTGAGCGCGTCAAACGGAGATCGGATGCCAAAGTTACATCCCCGGGAAGTTGAAACACCAACTTACCCAAACGGGGGCCCACAGTTTTGGTGCTTCATCTCCTAGAGTTAGGTTTTTGGACTTTTCAGTTTTTCCATTGTTTCTCAATAATAAATAGGCCCTCGAGCCTCATTGTAACATAGTTTAGAGGTCTGTAGCCACCACATCTCTTCTCAGAGATTTGTTACCAGCACCCTAGCTATTGTATTTCCATTATGTCTGTAAGCATATTTCTGTTATTTGATATTAATGAAATGACACATTATTTCTGTTGCAACTCTATGTTTATGGTTATTTCTGTATTCTGTTGCATTCCTACATAAATCTGGATCAATGGTATCAGAGCGGTCTGCTCTTTCTTTATTTTTCTTTGCATGTCCCCAACGCGGTCAGGGTATAAGGAGTTAGGGCTCGATCTGGTTGAACCCTTGCAAGATCAGCTTCGCAAACCCCGACGACCTCCCATGGCGGAAGAAAAGAAAGACGAGGGAGCAGGAGATCCTATCAAAATATTGCTCGAGGAGGCCCTTGAGAAACAAAGGAATGCGATGATGGATAACTTTGCTCAGATCCTTCAACGACTGCCCACCTATGGCGCATCTGCATCCAACAGCCATTCTGGAGGCGCCACTCCCTCAAAGGTACAAGTAAACTTTGATATTCCTGTATTTGAAGGCCAAATAGATGCAGATGCCATATATAGATGGTTGAATTTGCTGGAAGGGTATTTCTCGGTCCATGATTTCTCTGACCGAGAAAAGATTATTTTTGCACTCCTCAAAGCCGCCCCCCATGTCAAAGACTGGTGGGAAACCTATCGTGAGCAAGAGGATGAAGGGGAACCCTCTCTGTTCTCGGCCAAACCCTCTTGGAATTCGTTCCGAGACAAAATCAAGGAAGAATATTACCCCGTGGGGAGCTATGAGGAAAAATGCATCCAATGGACCACGCTGCGGCAACAAAGGGATCAATATGTGCATGAACTGACAAATCTGTTCCATACCCTGCGCACAAAGTTGGGTATTAAAGATTCAAAAAGACATTTTGTGCTCAAGTACCACGGTTGTCTACACAAACACATTCAAGAGGAAATAGAGTTCCTTAACATTACATCGCTTGGCGCGGAATATCGCTATGCCGCCAAGATCGAGCAAAAATTTAAGCAGAAGAAGCAAGACTTTGGATCTGCGAATCCGAAAGGTGCCCGCGGACCAAAGAACAAGGGGCAAGGCCAAAGCGCTGCTACTCAGAACAACACCACAAATCAAAATAAGGACACACGAAAGTGGTGTGAATTTCATAACAGCCCCACTCACAGCACAAATGAGTGTCGGGCCAAACAGTTATTGGTGGTCGAACTAAAGGCACCCGAATTAGATACATTTTCTGATCCTGAGTCAGAACCAGACAAAGGAAATGAAAAAGGGAAGCAGATCATTGATGCGGATCCTAGTGCCATTGTTTCCACCACCAAGATCCAAAGGGAGGACCCAGAGGATCCAGAGGAGGGGGAGCGCCTCTTCCATTCGCAAATGTGGGTGAAGGGTTCTCTGCTACAATTTCTTGTCGATAGCGGAAGCCAAAAGAACCTTGTTTCAACAGAGGTCATGAAGCGGCTCAGCCTACCGACCATAACACACCCACAGCCATATACCATCGGGTGGCTTCACTTAGGGAGAGATATCGGCATCCGCCAACAGTGCCGCCTTCTGTACAGCATCAAGCCATTCACGGATGAGGTATTATGTGATGTTGCTTCTCTTGATGTAGCTGATGTATTATTGGGCCAACCATACTTGTGGAGGCGACATGTTGTGTATGAGTCTAGGCCTCGTGCTGTTATTATTACTTTTGGAAATAACTTGTACAGGATACCAGAGGTAGTACTGCCTCTTGTCATCTCTTTGACTACTGCAAAACAATGCAGTAAGATTGTTTCCCAAACGAGGAAATTCATTTTCCTTACAAATCGCTCATAGGAAAAGAAGAATATTGTGGCCACAACCTTGAAACAGGGCTCCTCTGCACGGCTACAGTAGATGGACAAATTCATGGAGGAATATGAGGACATTTTCTCCTCACGCACAGAGGTTCCTCTACAGTGTCAGGACAAGTACTCCATTGATCTGACCCCCAACTCACCGCCGCCTGATGTTACCATACGTCCTGCAAATACACATACATAATCCACATGTGTACTGTCTGAGGCTGATAAAGAAACCAAATTTACTAAATGCATCCAGCATGTCTGCCCACAGGTCCATGACATCTTCAACAAATCTAATACCTAGTTCAACAGAATTTGCTTCATCTCAGGGATGATCTCAATGCAATGGGGACCATTGCTTCCTAAGGAGGGAGGAATGATCCAAGTGGATATCGATGGCCACCCACCTATTCCATTTGGACCCACACCATCAATTCTTGCAGCTTTTCACATTCAGCCCCACTTACTATTTTTAGCAGGTTTTCGGGTCTTGCACTCCCGGAGCCGTTTTGGGGCCTTAATGATCCAGGTGGATATTGGTGGCCACCCACCTATTCCATTTGAACCCCCAACATTAGTTCGTTCAGTTTTTAAGTTGCAGCACAACTTACTATTTTTAATAGTTTTTCGGGTCCTGAACATCCGGAGCCGTTTTGAGGCCCTAAATGACGTTTTTTGGGAAAACCGGGAGCAACTCATGTTGCTCATGTTGAAATTTGTACTCCTCGAATAGATCTTTCTAATGAGCTATTGAGCACGTCAAACGGAGATTGGATGCCAAAGTTACGTCCCCGGGAAGTTGAAACACCAACTTACCCAAATGGGGGCCCACAGTTTTGGCGCTTCATCTCCTCGAGTTAGGTTTTTGGAATTTTCAGTTTTTCCATTGTTTCTCAATAATAAATAGGCCCTCAAGCCTCATTGTAACATAGTTCAGAGGTCTGTAGCCACCACAT
Source organism: Pinus albicaulis (assembly GCA_034641835.2). Classification (NCBI taxonomy): domain Eukaryota; kingdom Viridiplantae; phylum Streptophyta; class Pinopsida; order Pinales; family Pinaceae; genus Pinus; species Pinus albicaulis. The sequence continues at coordinate 118,334,195 of CM076575.1, forward strand.
CTCTTCTCAGAGATTCGCTACCAGCACCCTAGCTATTGTATTTCCATTATGTCTGTAAGCATATTTATGTTATTTGGTATTAATGAAATGACGCATTATTTCCACTGCATCTCTATGTTTATGGTTATTTATGTATTCTATTGCGTTCCTACATAAATCCGGATCAACCACTGACCTATTGGCTAATTCTAGCAGGGTTGAGGTTGGCTTTAAAGTTATGATACCCAAGATATTACAAGTCTCATAGGTCAGAAGATTAATATCTGGTCCTAAATCTACCAACGTGTTTGGAAAAGTGCAGCCTTGTATCTGGACAGTCACAACCAGACTTCCTGGATCTTCTTATTTAACAGGAACCTATTTTCCTAAAATGAGGTTGGATAATGTTCCTACAACGTGAACTATGGTTGGATCTTTCAGTTTTCTCCCATGATTTTTTTGGAATAACTCCTTAATAGTTTTGGCATAGATCGAGATATATCCTATAGCATGCAGGAGTGGAATTTTTATACATAAGTTTTTCAATTCCACTATAATATCAAACTCATGGTAGATTGTTGGTTTGGTTATCATGAGTCTTTCAGGGAATGGATGGGAAGTAGCTATGATTTTTTCAGGGTTTCGTTGCTCGACTATGTTTTCTATTGGCTCTATTTTTGAAATAACAACAGTTGATGGATTTATCATAGTTTTTTCTTCTCTACCATTTTCTTTCTCTTGATCGTTCTTATTTTCTTCAATAGAAACAACGCATCCGGCTCTCAGGCGGAGATCATTAGATCCTAAAGGGTTTACTTCATAGACAAAATTTTCAACGATTTGCACATACTGGACACGTCTATTGTTGGGGTTAGGATTTGGCTGAGCTGACAGTTGAGGATGCATAGGAGGTCGAGGATTAGGAGGTAACTAAAATGGAGCTTGCAGTGTGGGTTGAGATTGAGGGATCGTCCCCAGGGGTGGATTTACCAATCCTGTAAGATGTTGCCAATTCTGAGGCCACATTGAATTTTGCACAGGCATGTTCGACCATTGCGAGGGATAGAAGTTAGTAACAGGATTTTGCAACAATGGGGTAGGATATTGGGAATTTGGCCATGGAGATCCAACAAACGATTGATTCATCCATATTGAAGTAGGATATGACTGAGATTCCGAGGTGGAATTAAAGGGTGATTTTCCCTGCCATGCCTAGAATAAAATGAGGGATCTTGCATCATACCTGGAGGACGTGATTTCCATGATCAACGTTGAGCCATTAGGTATACAGGTTCTCTATCCTCCTCGACTTATTTGAGTACAAATTTTAATCCTGGGAGTGATGGACATTGTTTGGTCGAATGTTATTTAGTGCAAATAGCACAGGTTCAAACCATGTCCAGCATGCATTCCATCTCCATGTGTTTCTTTCGACATCATGGGTAGAATATGGCCAATACTCGCTCTACCTTAGCTTGCTTTTTTTTAGCCTGCAAAACATCTAGCTGTGTAATCAGTGTGCCCAAAATGTCAGTTTTAAAATCTTCTAAAAGATTACCAATTTTTGTTAGCGTTACGCCTCCTCCAGTGGTTTTGTTGATTCGAGTGAGGAGATCTCATACTCCAAATATGGCTCATGTACTGCCACGTGAACACATGATACACAATTTAACAATATTATCATATTCTTCTTGATAAATATCACCTTTACCCATTAGATTCAATGTTTCTATCCACTCGTCTTTCATGCCTTTTATTAGAGCAACCTTTAATACTTATTTTGGTAAGGTAGTATATGGGGATCTCTATAAGCTATACTGAAATATCTCTATACACTCCTGTAAATTTTCATTTCCCTTTGCGACCATTTTAAAAATGTCATCTTTTAGATCCTTGGATCGACAATAATCTTGATATTTTGTAAGAAAAATATTTTTCAATGCATCCCAAGAATCAATAGTGACCCCTCCCAAGCCCATAAACCATTGTAATGCCGCCCCCTTCAAAGTAGAAGGGAACAGTTTTAATCTCTATGAATTCATGGTGTAATCATACCCTCTGCACAAGACATCAAATTCAAATAGAAAGGAGTCTGGATCCTCTGAGGTCATCCCATGAAAAGTTGGAATATTTTGTAAAGGGATGGCCTTCATTGGGGCATTAGCTACCGGATCAACAATATGGTATTCCAATGTTGAAGTTTGGTTTTTTTGTGCTTGCCATCTCATCGAATATCTTCCAGTAATCTTTAGGGATTTCTTGATCATGAGGTATTATCTGAGCGAGGGAGATATGGATACTATTTGGCTCTATAGGGGGTTTTACTATACTATCTAAGTCTGGGATCTTAGGTATTTTTTCTTCTATCAAGATCACGGGATATTTGGATCCTGAGGATAGTGAATTTGCTCCATTGGTTTCCCCTTCTCCTTCTTTTAAATTACAGGAATTTCCCTCTTGTGAAGGACTAGAGTGTTGAATAAATGTGCTTTGAAATATTTACTCAAATTCTTCAGTTTTGCTATGAATCTCAGCATGAGCTGCAGTTGGTGATTCTGTCGCTTGAGGGATTGTGGTATATACCTTCCCAGATGTTCTTTAGGGTCCTACTGATGCTTGAGACTCAAATTTTCGGATAATTTCGTCAATAAAGGTCGTTCTCCCAAGGCTCACTAGTCCCTGGGTTTTTGTGGTTTTTGGTGTTAGTTTTCGTTCTATTACTACTTGATTATTTTTCTTAGTCATACACACTTACATTAACTCTTTACTATGCAGTAATACTTTAAATCGAAAAAGAAACTAGATAGCCTAAATTGCATCAACTTTAAATCAAGAAAAAAAATGAATAGACGCTCAACTGAAAATCGGAAAAGAAAATATATGCACACTTACATAGCCTAATCACATCCACTGAACGTGGGCACTAACTTCAGGGTCCTATTGGTGCTTGAGACTCAACTTTTTGGATAATTTCGTCAATAAAGGTCGTTCTCCCAAGGCTCACTGGTCCCTGGGTTTTTGTTGTGTTTGGTGTTGGTTTTCGTTCTATTACTACTTGATTCTTTTTCTTAGTCATGCACACTTACATTAACTCTTTACTATGCATTAATACTTTAAATCGAAAAAGAAACTAGATAGCCTGAATTGCGTCAACTTTAAATCAGGAAAAAAACTGAATACACACTCAACTGAAAATTGGAAAAGAAACTATATACACACATACATAGCCTAATCGCATCCACTGAAAGTGGGCACTGGGCACAAGATTTTTACTTAATGTGTGCGTAGTTTCTTACTTTCCGTCTTCAATACCTGACCTTCCAGAGACACAACCTATAATTTGATAGCCTCCCTGGCAACGACGCCAAAAAGTTGGGCACAAAGATGACTCCTAAAAATCAATCTTAATCCTATCTCATTAATTTTATCAACCTAGGATTCATCTTTTATTTCAAGGCTATAGGAAAAGTATATGCAAGAATAGAGTCCTATACTATGGCAAAGTGAAAAATAACTATTACGGAAAAGTTACATGAATCATTATTCTAATTCAACAGTTGCAAAAATAAGGGATAACAACAAACAATTACAATTCTGATGAAATAAACTATTTTAACTCACAAATGGTTTCAATGTATTTCTTGGAAAATCCTACGCATAAGGAGAAACTATTAATCACCTGAATGCTCAAAAGTCTCTACTTCTCTTTAGACTTTACATCTGTGTAACACAATTCAATCAATAACTTCAGAAACGCTTAACATAATTTAGGATACAAGATTCAATCAATTACTTACTATAAAAGAAAAAGGAAAATAAAAAGTGATACAACTAATGTGAATTACAGAAAGGTAATATGAATATCAATGATACATAATATACAGTTAAACCTCCGGTGATTGGGCTCACAGTCTCCAGAAGTACTACCTAGATAAACTCAATCCAGAAGACTTAAAGTAAAATCTCGTTCAACTTCATTAACTTCAAAAGTGTTTACGGAAGAACCTCAAAAGGTTCAACTAATATCACTGTTGGTAATGCACAGTAAAAGTGAAAAAATAAAAAGGAATATTAAAAATGAACGAACAACTTTGTCTTTCACTTTGCTGACTTATATATTACATTTGAAAGCTGAATATAGAGCTATCCTGAGAATCGAAAGATTCTAAGGATTTCTCTTTCAACCATAACTCTGTATAGTAACGATCAATTTCCTTTTTCCTTCATTATCTGACCGTGCTCAAACATCGAGCTGTAATTTTCTATAAATGCGGAATTGACTCTATCAATATCTCGCTCTAATATCTCGAGGTACAACAGTCATTCATTTAGGTTGATCTACACAACGATTTACCCGAATTACAACCTTTTTGATTTCGGAAAAGCTCACATTAACTATATTATTTTCAACTTTATTTTACCTTCCTTTTCTCTCGAATCATTACGAATTAAGGATAAAATTTCCTAAAAACATAACAATTATCAAGGAAATAAGGAGGGGAATTATACCTTTTATGTGCCCAAACACTCTGTAATAAGACATTTTTGTTGAATATTTACCAATTAAATAAATAATGTGTTGCTCTTAATATCCCCATAATGTGATATCAATTCCTCTGTAACAATGGATGAAGATATAACATAATCCTTTTTTCTTTCACAAAGCCATTGATACCATACATGTTTGTCTTGTTTAAGAACATGGGCGCAATATTTACCTTTTGTAAGGACACCACTTGGTGTAGATCAATGTATTGTTCCATATTAAATATCCATGTTACATGATAATTACCATAATGTTTTCTCATATTAATATTCATAATGTTGTAGGTCCTTAGTGTTGACTTGAAGCCCTGATGATGTGGATCTTGGATTGAAAATTCATGATTATGGTTATACAATTCAAAATGTGTGCTCTCCAATTGTGATAACATAGTCCCCATATGACATTGTTTTAGGTCCCTATAATACTAGTGTAGGCCATATATTGTTATTGTGTGCCCCGTAGAATGTCACTATTTTTATTGTTGTTCCCTTACATTCTTATTGGTATGTAGGCTCTAATTATATTTTGACCCTTTAGACTCTATATATACTAAGGAGGTCTTATCATTTGAATCATCCAGTATTTGTTCATTTATGTGATGTAAAGGGAGGTTTCCCCCTCGAAGTGGCTTATTATCAAGTCTTTAATCTATACTTTCTTATGTTTCTGCATTATTTTGATCTAGATACATAACATTTGGTATCATATTTCTTGATCCTAGGGTTTTGTCAAGGTCAAAAAGGTCTTGGATTGTCTCAATTTGATTTCAATATACTAGTATAAGAGTTTGATTGGGTTCTCCCCTTCATAGGGGTTTTAGCCCTAGATGGGTTCCTACTTTAGGTGTCATTGATCTTCATGCTTTTTATTTGATGATTGCTTGATGAGAACAATATAAAGAAGAACATAAAGAAAGCTAATAAGAACATAAAAAATATCAGAATTAATTGTCAACGTAAGAAAATATTTCTGCCTTTTTTATTTTATAACATAATTTGTGCAAAGAAACACTCCACATAGAATTTCCCAACCATATTGGAGATGAAGACAACCTACCAAAAATAAGGTGAAACAAAATAATCACTCTATTATTTTGCACCACCAAAAATGCCTTGGCATCCTTGACCTACAGGTATGTCTCGGGATCCAACTTCACAATTTCCTCAATATCAATATTTTGTACATAATACATGAAATCCTCCAATGCCTTAGTAGGATTGGTCCCTCCAATAACCTCCAAAACAACCTTGTCAACAAGGTTGGAAATGACAAGCTTATGAAAACCAATCTCCATATAATTCCTGGCAGCCTTATCAAAAAAACCTTATCATCAGTATTAGCCATTGTATCCTCAATAATCATACCAAAAACAACCTCATTTTTAACAGTTCCAACAAATTCAAAATCCATATGTCCAACAACAATTTTCAGTACCTTATATAACTCAACCTTATCAACTCTAGTTTCCTTCTAACCAACGTCAGCCTAGACCTACACAAGTACCAACCCAATTAGTGGAATATCCCAATACTAAAGTGGAAAAGCATGTGTATAATACATAGGAAGGAACACTTCCTACTTATGCAATTGTTTCTATTAATAATACCCACTTAAGGTTAGGAAAGGTCTTACAGAAATAATCTCAGGTTATTATAGAAGAACAAGAAGAGATTGAGAGAAAGTTCCAAATAAAATTGGCATATTTAAAAGCATAGAAAAATATAAAACTACAAAAACATTTAAAAACCAATAAGTTGAACAAAATCAATTGTTAGCAACAAAATCACCTCCCTTTTGAGAGAGGTTGATTATAGAAAATCCAATGGTCCATCTTGAGCATGTTTTATTAGATAATTTGAAGAGATTGTTTGTTAAAATTACTTTGTTTCAAGTTATTAGAGAAATACCAATTTATGCACAAAAAATCAAAGACTCATGTTTTAATAAATCAAAGAGAAGAAAGAGAGAGCTAGCAACAGTACATGTCATTGATAGTTTCAATTATGCTTTCAATCTTTAAATATCAAATAATTTGATTGAATTAGGTGTAACAATTGATGTAATGACAATAGACACAATGCAATGCTTGAATTTATACAATCTTCGACCAACACCTACAACAATTGAACTAGATGATAGATCAAGGACTAAGAAATAAGGTGTAATAGAAGATTTAATAGCATCCTTGGATTATTGGGAATATCTAGTTGGCTTCCTAATTCTAAAACCTAAATCCAATTTAGGTGGACATTCCCTTATCCTCAGAAAACCATTGTTGGATACAATCAATGCATTCAACAATTATAGATCACGAAAAATGACAATTTCAAGAGGGAATGAAAGTAATCAAATAAAATTGTATCCCCCAGGCAAAATATTAAATGAATTAGAGAATTATCATGGTTTGAAAAAACTGAATCAAACGAGGAAGTAATTCAACCAATATTTATTATCAATCAAGTTATTTATTTCGGGGATGAAAAAAACCAAAAATTGTTAAATTATTTCATTTCTAATCCTAATATTGTAGAAAAATTACGAAAAACTTGGTATATGGCTACTAACCATCTTTTAGAACAAATTTTACAATAATATTGTACAATAAATTCCTTACAAGATTTATTTCAAACAAATTTTCATGTAACCTCAATGTTTAATTCAATAGCAAAAATGTTTAAATTGAACTAGGGCCCAAAAATACAAACATCACTTTTACATTGGAAGCATTTCAAGAAAACCAATTGATTCAAATCTTATAGAAGCATTCTGAAGCATTTTCTTGGGATTACATAGATATGTGGAGAATTCATCCTAGCATGTGCATTCATCATATTTATATAGAAGAAAGTGAAAAACCTACAAGTTAGCCTCAATGATGGATGAATCTAATGTTGAAGGAGATAGTAAAGGAAGAACTTCAAAAGTTACTAAAGCTAGACATAGTAAAGGAAGAACTTCAAAATTTACTAAAGTTGTACTTCATATACCATATCTTTAAATGGCAATTGGTCTCTCCCTTAGTTGTGGTGCACAACAAAAATATAAAATGGAAAGCCCTTGTAGATTTATGTGAATTAAATAAAACTATTTTTAAAGATCATTTTTCATTACTATTCATTGATAAAGTCCAAATATTTTTCCTTCATAGATGGATTCACTGGCTATAATCAAATAAAAATAGCTTTAGAATATTGAGACAAAATCACTTTCACATGTCAATGGGGAACATATGCCTACAAGTTATCACCCTTTGGTTTGTGTAATGCACCAATGATCAAGAGTTCATAAAATTTTCTCAAAATTAAAAGTTACAAGATTGCATTGAAACCAAGATGGTTGCCTAGATCTCGTCTTCCTAATTTCGGCACCGTGAACAGTTCGAAAAACCGATGTTATATGAGGAAGTTATTGAATTTTGATCAAATATGGAAGAAATGGGAGTTATGGAGATGTGATTCTTTCAATTGATAACAAGTATCAGAGTCAAGGATGAACAATGGTGATTAGATCACAGAAGCAACAACGGGAGATCAGCAGGAGAGATCTCATTACAGTTGAGAAACATCGCACATCGCACAGAACAGAGTTTACCGTTAAAGAGTTTCACAAGTTAAATTATATAACTCGTGATGCGATGAGGAGGACCACGTGTTGACGGAGGTCCGAGTGCTATCGCACTTTGTAAGTGATACGATTTAGTCTTAATGGTAAATGTGCAGGAGGCTGATATGCGATAACTGGAACTTGTGAAATATGTGATGCGACATTTCCATCGCATCTTCACATCAACAGATATACTGTTAAACCGTTAAAGTTATTTGTTAAACCATGTGATTTGCGAAATTGTATGTTTCCCGATCTGCGATGTCACATACTCTGCGATCTGTGATATGTTTGAATGCGATATTACGACATTTCCTGGGTTCTAAGTATTATGGCCGCTGTTCGTTAAAGATTTTATGTGGGCCACAGTCAGAGCCTAACCGACGTCAAAAAACCATAGTCCACGTTAAACTCCAGTCAAGAGCGGAGGTTTCGCTAATGGTCAAGACAATAACGGTTGGGGTGCACATGTGGCCATCACCCTAACCATAACAGTAATTTCACAGCTTTATTGGTGGAGCAGATAGGGGCGCGCCAAATTTGGTGGTCAACCCTAATTTAACTCCAATTAACTGAAGTTCTTCGCATTTATAAGTAGAATTTTCCTAGGAGATATTGTGAAAAAGTGTAGGAGGCTCAATTTTAGACCATTGAGAGTGAATGAAGAGTCATATTGACTAATGGGAGCATTCTAAAGTCGTTGGTGCAAATAAAAAAAACCATTAGAGCATTGTAACTACATGTAATAGAAAAATTTTGAGCATAGTGAAAGATGGACAAGCCATTGGGAGCTAGACCAGCAGATGTAGCCCAGGAGGGGTGAACTGCTTCATCATGCCTACTGTGTAAATTTCATGTGGTGACTTATTTCTCTGTTTTACACTATTTTTCAATGTTAATTTAGACTTATTTTATGCTTCTAATTCACTAAAGTTCATCTAATATTCGTGGGAAAACTCCTTAATCCTTATGCAAACTAATGAACCAATTATGCACATGTTTTAAGAATTGAAAGACCCTTAGCACAACAAAACTAATACATTCATTTCAGATCAAATGGTATCAGAGCTAGAGTTTTTTCTCTGGTGTTTTTTAGTTCAAATAATTATTTAACTATTTGCAAGTTTTAGATGCTTACAAGGCTCAAGCTCAAAAGGGGAGAAGACAAACTGGTGGAAGCAGTAGGGTCTCAAAAGGATCCAAAGAAAAGGAGAGAAAGATTGCCACAATCTTCACCACCTAGTTCACCTCCTAAAGAAGCAGAAGCTCCATTAAGCATGCCTCATGAGGAAGGAGAAATTCATGATGAAGTTGACCCTAAGGAAGAAGAAAGAGTGTTTAGGAAATCATTTCTTGACATGACTGAGATGGTTAGAATTCTTTATCAAGAAAGGAATGAGAGACTAGATGGAGAAGGATCTAAACTCCAAAAGGAAGGACAAGGATCTTCAGAAGGTCAACATGATGAAGACAAATCAAATAAGGGAAATGGAGGAAATGGAGGCAATGGAGAGCCACCATCTTCACCCTCGTCATCATCATCATTTTCTTCTACCTCTTCTTCAGTACATCAACCACACAAGTCCAAGAGCACTGGTAAATCTGCTTTATTAAAACTTGTTGTTAAGTTCGAATTGCCAATTTTTAATGGTGAAGTAAATGCAGACAAGCTAGATAATTGGATTCGACAATTGGAGGTCTATTTAAGAATACAAAACCTTCAAGATGATGATACAAAAATTCAATTAGCTTCTTTGAGAATGGAAGATGCAACACTTTTTTGGTGGGAAGCCAAGACATGGGAGGAAATCAAGAAACATGGTAGGATTATTCTCTCATGGTCATATTTTATTTCTGCTATTAAACAATAGTTTTATCCATTAGCTCATATGAAAAAAGCCATCATGAACTGGCAGAACTTTAGGCAGTTAAAGGGACAAAATGTGCAAGAATACACCCAGGAATTTAGGAGAAGAGGTCTTTTATTAGGGGTGGATTTGCAGAGCCAATACACTTTGCTAAAGTACATAGGAGGCTTACATAGCTACCTAAAACATACTATTCTCATGTTTAACCCCACCAGTCTATATGAAGTTTGTGTTCAGGCCACACATCTAGAAGCTAGAGGGAAGAACATTCCTGAAGAGGGTAGGAAGAAACCTTTTAAGGGTAAATCCAAGGAGAAAACCCTAAAAGGTAAAAACAAAAAGAATGCATATGTTAAGAAAGAGAGAGAAAAAGTGACTTGTAAATTTTTTTCAAAAGGAGGCCATGATGAAACTAATTGTTGGAAATTACATCCATAATTGAGGCCAAATAAACCCAATAACAAAGGGAAACAGAAAACTACTGCTACAACTCAACATGACTTAGGGTCTGATTCAGGTGATGAGACTAAAATTACAGCCATGGGATTGAAGAACATGAAGGGGAAATAAATTGAAACTAAACCCAGTACTAGTACATTAAACTTTCACATAAGCAGTCCAAATGAAGAAGAAAGAATATAATTGTTTCATGTGAGGGTCATATCCAAGAATACCAAGGTTGACACACTGTTTGACAGTGGGTCACAAGAAAACTTAATCTCTGAAGACTTGGTAAAAAAACTTAACCTTGAGACCATACCACATCCAAAACCATATCCATTGGGTTGGATTTGTAAGGATGCAAATCTACATGTTACAAGGAAATGTATATTGAGGTTTGCAATCACTGCAAGCTTTGTTGACACAGTTGAATTAGATGTGGTTCCACTTGACATAACTAGTATTGTATTAGGGATTCCTTACTTGTATGACAGGAGAGTGATCTTCTATCACCATGAGAACAAGTATCATTTATTCAAAGATGACAAGGAGTTCATTGTTAGAGCACACCGTAAGAAGAAAAATATTGCTTTGGTAAATGCTGGACAGGTAAAGAGGTTGTTAAATTCAAGTAAGAATTTTGTTCTTCTTATGATTAAGCCCAAAGTTGATATTAATCATGAATCTTTTGATGGATGTGATCCTAAGTTGAAATCATAATTATATGATGTGGTTAATGAGCATCATGAGATGTTTCAGGAGCCAACAGGATTGCCTCCAAAAAGGGAAATTCAACGTGAGATTCAGCTGCAGCAGGATTGTCCTCTTCCAAACATCGGTATGTATCGCATGTCGATAATGGAGAATGCTGAAATAAAGAGGAAAATCAAAGAGATTTTGGATAAAGGTATCACAAGGCCAAGCACCTCGCCATGCGGTTCACCCATAGTCTTGATACCAAAGAAAGATGGTACTTGGCACATGTGTGTATATTTTCAAGATTTGAACAAAATTACGGTAAAAAATCGTTCCCCACTCCCAAGAATAGATGATTTGCTTGATCAGCTGAAAGAAGCAAATTTTTTCACCAAGTTAGATTTATGAAGTGGATATCATCAAGTAAGAATTGCCGAAAGTGATATATTGAAAACTGCATTCAAAACCAAACAAGGACTCTTTGAGTGGCTAGTTATGCCTTTTGGTTTATGTAATGCACTGGCGACTTTTATGCGGGTTATGGATAATGTTTTACGACCATTCCTTGATGAATTTGTTATTGTGTACTTAGATGACATTTTGATTTTCAGCGAAACAAGAGAAGATCGTGCCTTTCATGTAAATAGAGTGCTTGATATTTTGAAGAAAGAGAAATTGTTTCTTAAGATGTCAAAATGTGAGTTTGGAAAGACTTATTTGGTCTATTTGGGACATATTGTAGGAGGAGGAGAATTGAGGATTGATCCTTCTAAAGTGGAGGCCATTGTGAATTGGTCCACACCCAAAACAGTTACCGAGGTTAGGAGTTTCTTAGGTGTAGCTCAATATTGGAGGAAATTTATTGCTAATTTTTCTTCCATCGCAACTCCTATGCATGCAGTGACAAGTGTGAAGAAAGGCTTCCAATGGGGAGGTAAACAGCAGCAAGCTTTTGAAGCTTTAAAAGACAAGATAAGTTCAGCTCCAGTCCTTTCACTATCAAATTTGAGACAACCATTCGAGATACAAACTGATGCTAGTGAATATGCCATGGTTGCAATCCTTTTGTAGCATGGTAAGCCTATCACCTTTCATTCAGAAATTTTTAATGGTGCTGTGATTAATTATCCTACATATGAAAAAGCGCTATATGCGTTGGTACAAAGTGTCAAGAAGTGGAAACACTACTGAATGGGTAAAGAGATTATTGTACACACCGATCACCGACCATTACAGTACTTGCAATCACAAACAAATTGCAACAATCAAGACATTTTAGGTGGATGGGATTTCTTCAACAATTTCACTTGGTTATAAGGTACAAAAAAGGTATATTCAATAAAGTTGCATATATTGTTTCGAGACCAATCATTAGTGATTCTACTTTACTCAAAAATTATTCTGTTGTACATAAGAGTTACATAGAACAATATGCACATGACGTTGATTTCAAAGATGTGTATGCTAGTTTGAGTGAAGGGAATCAAGTTGAAGAAAGGGATTATCACATGCATAACAATTTGTTGTTTCATTTGGGAAAGTTATGTATTCAACAAGGAGAGAGGCTAAGTGTCATGAGAGAAGCTCATTCTTCTCTTATTGCTGGACACTTTGGGGTAAGAAAAATAGTGCTGCATATACAGAGGTATTGTTATTGGCCTCGCATGATAGATAGCGTGTCACATTTTATAAGAGGTTGTTCTATGTGTGCAACAAGTAAGCCTAGTAATAGGAAGCTTGGATTGTACATGCCACTACCAGTACCATCAAGGCCATGGGAGAGCGTCTCCATGGACTTTGTTGGAGGTCTACCTATGTCAAGAAAGCAACATGATTATCTTTTTGTAGTTGTGGATAGATTCAGTAAAATGTATATACTTATGCCATGTAAGAAGACCATTACTACTGAACATATTGTTGAACTTTATTTTCAAAATGTTTGGGTTCATTTTGGATTTCCCGCTTCTATTATTAGTGACAGGGATTCCAAGTTCATTGGGAATTTTTGGTCAAATCTATGGAGAATTATGGACACAAATTTGAAAAAGAGTATCACTTTTCATCCACAAATAGATGGAAAAACTGAAGTGGTGAATAGAACAGTTGTGCATCTATTGAGCGGATATTGTAGAAAACATCCTAAGTTGTGGGATGAACAACTGCATTACATTCAACACGCTTTCAACTGAGAAAAGCACTCTTCAACACAAACCTCACCTTTTGAAGCATGCTTTGGGTATTTTCCAAAATTGTCATTAGACTTCATATTTGGGAAGGATGTTGCAATTGATGGGCATATTGATATTGATAAGGCTCGAAAGTTCATTGAATAAATTTAGATGATACATCAACAAGTTCAAGAAGAGTTTGAGAAAAGTCAAAGAAAATACAAAGAGAGGCATGACAAACACCGGGTTGATCACAATTTTCAAGAGGGAGATGAGGTATGGTTGCACATTAGCAAAGAAAGGATGGAAGGGGAAGGTAAAAAAATCAAACCCATTCGCTATGGTCCTTTCATGATCATAAAAAAATTTGGTGATAATGCATTCCAACTTGATTTCCCTTCTTCAATGCAAATGTATTCAGTTGTTAATGTTGAAAAATTACGTTTGTTTGAGCCTCCTTTGATCGATGATCAAGGAAGTGATGTTAAACTACCTTCTATTGAAGATTTCTCACCAAAATTTCTGGATGAGCTCAAAGAAGATACAATTATTGACAGGAGGACAAAAGCATCAAAGAGGGAAAGTGTTGACTACCTTCGAGTTGGGCTCAAAGGCACTAAACCAAGCAAGGAAAAATGGATGGAGATTGGAAAGGTGAGGGATTTGTACCCTCATTTACTGAACAGACAATCAAGTCTTTTGGGGTCCAAAAACTACCCAATGGGGAGGAATGATCAGGAGTTCATAAATTTTCTCAAAATTCAAAGTTACAGGATTGGATTGAAACTAGGATGGTTGCGTAGGTCTCATCTTTCTGATTCTGGCGCCGCAAACAGTTCGAAAAACCGATTTCGTATGAGGAAGATATTGCGTTCTGATCAAATATGGCAGAAACGGGAGTTATGGAGATGTGATTCTTTCAATTGATAACAAGTATCAGAGTGAAGGACGAACGGTGGTGATTAGACCAAAGAAGAAGCAGTGGGAGATCAACGGGAGAGATCTTATCGCAGTTGAGAAACATCGCACATCACACAGAACAGAGTTTACCGTTAAAGAGTTTCACAAGTTAAATTATATAACTCGCGATGCGACGAGGAGGACCACGTGTCAGCGAAGGTCCGAGGGCTATCACACTTCGCAAGCAATACGGTTTAGTCTTAATGGTAAATGTGCGGGAGGCTGATATGTGATAAGTGGAACTTGCGAAATATGCGATGCGACATTGCCATCGTAACTATCGGTGGATATATTGTTAAACCATTAAAGTTATTTTTTAAACCATGTGATCTGCAAAATTGTACCGATCTGCGATGTCACATACTCTGCTATATGCAATATGTTTGAATGCGATATTTCAAAATTGCCTGGGTTCTAAGTATCATGGCCTCTGTGCATTAAAGATTTTATTTGGGCCACAATCATAGCCTAATCGACATCAACAAACCATAGTCCACGTTAAACTGTAGTCAGGAGCGGAGGTTCCGCTAACTGTCAAGACATTAACGGTTGGGGTGCACAGGTGGCCATCACCCTAACCATAAAAATAATTGTGTGGCTTTATTGGCAGAGCAGATATGGGCGAACCAAATTTGGCGGTCAACCCTAATTTAACTCTAGTTAACTAGAGTTCTCCACATTTAGTGGAGTTTTCCCAAGAGATATTGGGAAAAAGTGTAGGAGTCTCAATTTTCGACCATTGAGAGTGAATGAAGAGTCGTTCTTGACTCATGGGAGCATTCTGAAGCCATCGGTGCAGAGAAAAAAACCATTAGAGCATTGTAACTACATGTAATAGCAAAATTTATTGCATAATGAAAGATGGACAAGCCATTGGGAGTTGGACCAACAGATGTAGCCCATCATTCCTGTTGTGTAAATTTCATGTGGTGACTTATTTCTTTGTTTGACACTACTATTCAATGTTAATTTAGACTTATTTTATGCTTCTAATTCGCTAAATTTCATCTAATATTCATGGAAAAACTCCTTAATCCTTATGCAAACTAATGAACCAATTATGCACATGTTTTTAAAACTGAAAGACCCTTAGCACAACAAAACTAATACAATCATTTCAGATCAACCAACTACATTCCAAAGAGAAATCTTGTCCATGTTCTCTAATTTAATTCATGAATGTGTTGAAAATTTATATGGGTGATTTATCTGTATACGACGATACTTTTGAAGAATCTTTGATTAACCATGAAAAGATTCTAAAAAGATGCATTAAAACTAATCTGACCCTTTGTAATGAGAAATGCTTTATGTTATTAATAGAAGGGTTTTTATCTTAACACCATATATCCATTGCAAGAATGGTTGTAGATCTGGCCAAAATTGAAGTCATTGTTAACTGGCCTAGCCCATCCAATCAATGAGTATTCTAGATTTTTCTGGGTTATGTAGTGTGTTATCATATATTCATAGAAACATTTAGTAGCATAGCCCCGCCAATGTTAAATTTCTCACTAAGGACATAGAATTTTATTGGAATTCTAATTTTCAAGCTACTTTTGAAAACCTTCAAGAAAAATTATCTATAGCACCAGTGTTAAGAGGGCCTAATTAGGCTTTACTGTTACACATTTCTACGGATGCATATGATAAAGAAATAGGGGCATCATTAGGTAAAAGAGAAAATATTAAAACATATGCCATTTACTTTATCATTTAAAATTCAACCCCTACTGAGCTCAATTACAATGTTACTAAGGAGATGTTGGCGGTTGTGCATGCAATGAACAAATTTTGACAATATGTTACTAGTTATGAAGTATTTATTCATGCATACCATTCCACCATTTAATATATAATAAATAAGCCAATTAATGATGGTAAGATTGCATGATGGTTCTTATTGTTGCAACAATTTAGCATCACTATCATAGATTGTCCTAGAAGAGAAAAATCAGGTGGCAAACTTCCTCTCGCACCTTAACAACTCTAGTGAGAATGTTTCATTTTTTGATAATTTTCTAGATGAACATATATTTGATATATTTATTAAAATTGTGGTTTGCTGATGTGACAAATTAATTTTTTAATGGGAAGTTACCACTCCACTTTACTTCAAAATAAGAAAATAAAATAATTTTTTTTTAGTTGCTTGGTTATGTGGGTCCTAAAATGACATCACGCCAAACCTTTGGTCTGAGAAACCACGACTGAGGGGCATCTAAGCCGTCAAAATCACCTAGGGATCGCACCCAGCGTTGTCCACACCAACCCTTATCGTGGCTGGATTTTTTTTCCTTCGAGGGAATTGGAACCCATGACCTTTTCATCACGAGTGTCTTAACATCACACTCTTCATCGTTGAACCAAACCCCCGTTGGCAATAAAATAAAATAATTAAACAAAGTGCTAGATATAGTTGGATTAAAGGACATATTTTCTACATAGGATCTGATTTTTTATTAGACAATGTGTTAGAGAGGATGAAATGTTAGAAATCTTAAAATCTTGTCATAATGAACCTTATCGAGGACATTTTTCAGATAAAAGGACTGCCTACAAGATACTCAAGGATACTATTAGTCATGTTTGCTCAAAGATGCAAGACAGTATGTTCAAAATTGTGCTAGTTTTCAACGAATGAGTTGATCAATAACATCTAAAGAAATTCCTCTATAGCCACAAGTTCATCTAGAACCATTTGAAAAATGGGCGCTATATTTCATCAGTCCAATCAACCCTATGTCAAAAGGAAAGAATTACATCATGATTTGTATCGACTATGTTACCAAATGGGAAGTAACCAAGAATTAGCAAGAGCCTCAGAGCATTCAATAGTTAAATTTCTCTTCGAGAACATTTTTGTTAGAATCGGAGTCCCACAAGAAATTGTCATTGATAAAGGAGCAAAATTCACTACCAAAATAGTCTAAGAAATAGTGGAAAAACACAAGATCAAGCATAGAAAATCCACTCATTATTGTAAAAAAAACAAAAATTGGAGAGACAAAATATTTATCAATAGAAACATTACACCAACTAGCAACAGTCATAAACACAACATGTAAAAAGTGGAAACTTTAGGAAAACCTTGACTCCAGGGAAAAAACCAGTTAACAAAAATCCATTAGATCCTTGGCTAAATTCGTAACCAAGTCGACCAAGTGAGCCTTCACCATTCACATCCCCTGCCCCATTACAATAAAGTTCCTCCAAACATTTTAAAGGCTCCATTACATGAATTCCATGGGTACAAAATAATGGTAAACCATAAACAATGGGCCCAAAACCACTACTCTTGACTCGGTTAATTTTAAATCTTTCCTTGAGTCAATTTTACCTAAAAACCCCCCCTTAAACCGTGGCTTCGGGTTTCCTTGACCAAATCCAGCCAAACGAGCCATGTGAGTTAGCCCTGCTCACTCTATCCATTACCCCCTTCAAATTTTATTTTCAAAGTATCTTCATGCTCTTTATCACCTAGGTCTACTTTACCAAAAATTTCCTAGGGGTATACATTCCTTACCAGGTATTATAACAATATGCCCATTTACATGCAATAAAATTTCAACTCCATTATAATATATATATTATTTTTTCTATGGAATTTATACTACCATCCCCTTGCCTTGACATGCTCCTAAAATCATGCTCTCCTCTACAAAGATAACTTCCATGACTGCATATGACCAATGAAACCATAATGGAATTGAAGTATTGTGTTAAACACTTTTTATGCAACCGTCAACCATGGTTCTATTTATGGGCCTACACACCACAACCAATTCCCTAATTGTTTCCATCCACACCGATTCTCATAGTTCTATTTTTCGTGTGACCTACGTACTCTGACCAACCTCACAAACCGTTCTTCCTCATGCATTAGGTATGCCTCTAGAAAAAACATTGATGATAAGTGAATTCCAAATTCCCTTGCATGAATTTGTAAAACAATGCTGGAAACACCTCTGACATAAGCACAACCGCTTTAGCACAATGGCCACCAAAGCTGACTAGACCATTATCCCATTTGCAAGCGCCTTCTTTAGACTATAGCTCAAATGTTCCATTCTCCACGTTGGATGTGGCCAACACCTTGGTCACTCAAATTACACACCTTAATCCATATCCACCTAAGAATGATCTATATTGCCCATCG
Organism: Pinus albicaulis; assembly: GCA_034641835.2. NCBI lineage: Eukaryota > Viridiplantae > Streptophyta > Pinopsida > Pinales > Pinaceae > Pinus > Pinus albicaulis. The sequence goes on from CM076575.1 coordinate 118,352,615, forward strand.
TTTTCCTCTTCCTCTATTGACACCCCTCTGTGGGATTCCTTGAGGCTTTTGTCATCACCAAAACCACAACCCATGCAAAATTTCCAAGAATTTGTTATCTTATCTAGCACAATGGCCAGATTTTTGTTTCACACGAATGGTTTGACACACTGTGGGCAGTGGTTGCTTAAGAGAGCCCACCCTTGTAAGAGATTATTTCATTTTCAACACTCAATTTATTCGCTTGACTCCAACTCCTCTAATAGGATGCTCTTTTGCTAAACGCATGAGCTAGCAACAAACCATGGCCACATATCCTTCCAATTTAGTAGTCATCTCTAAATCGATTGTGACATCATGCTCTTCTAGCCTTGGGTCACAAAGCCTCACACCATCAATGCTAATGCGCTAAGTGTAGTATTCCTCACACTTTATAAAATTTTCATTCCACACGGATTTATCTTGACTTAGTCAGTTCGAAAAATCATGATTATAAGTTTTGCAAACTGTAACATATAACCTTATGTGTCTTCCCATTCAACCTATAGCATTGTGGTGCTTGTTGGAAGTCTCTAGGGTGTCGAATAACATGGATCTCACCAGCTTTGATTTTTTCACAACACTTTATTCATCAAGCCATACAACCCCTTGGAAATAGAGGCGTCCATTGGAAGCCAACTCTTGGCCTTAATACCAAATGTAAAAAAAATTAACTAGAGAGACAAAATATTTATCAAGATAAACATTACACCAACCAACAACAATTATAAACACAATACGTACACAATTGTTACCCTAGGAAAACCCCAACTTTGGGGAAAAACCTAGCTAACGGAATTCCATTAGATCCTTGGTCAAATCCATGGCCAAGTCGTCCAAGTGAGCCTTCACCACTCACATCCCATGGCCCATTACAATACAGTTCCTTGTAGCCTTTTAAAGGCTCCATTACATGAATTCCATGGGTGAAAAAACATGGGAAACTAAAAAACCATGGGCCCAAAACCAATGTTGTTGACCATATCAACTTTGACTCTTTCCTCGAGTCAAGTTTACCTAACAATTATCACCCTCAAGCCAATGGTCAAGTGGAAGTACTAATAAGATTTTGGAAACTCTTGTGACTAAGACAATCCTGTTGCACATAAAATACAAGGAAAGGAAGATAGAATTCTAGAGGCTTTATAGGCATATAGAACAATCTGGGAAAATGCTACCAGTTTTACTCCTTATGAACTATTTTTTGGTAGCAAAAATATCCTTTCTATTGAATTCCAAGTCCTTCATATTAATAGCATTACTAGGGTTAAGAACTATGTAGTTAAATAATTTAGATGAAATTATATAAGAACCATAGCAACACAATATGATAATACAACAATAGAGGTAAACATGGCATAACAACTTCATTAAAAGGAAGGATTTGAAAGTTATAATTGAGATTTTTTATTTGACTCCAAATTCAAGAACTTCAAGGGAAAATTTACCACTCATTGTTTTTGTCCATATGAAGTGGAGGAAGTGTTTGAAAATGGATTAGTCAAGATAAAGATGATTTACAATGAAAGAGTCTCATTTGTGGTTAATGGCCATAGACTGAAGCTCTGCAACAAGCCCTACAATCATGAAGAATTGTTTTCCCTAATATTTTAGCAAGTCAAGATCCAAGTTGTGGGTATTGGCAGTAATAATTCTACCCCTCCATCCAGAAATTTCCTTTTCCATAAAGAATAAAAATTTAAAAGAGAGAGAGAGAGAGAAAATATAATAAAAAGCTTAGTTGTGAAAATCTAAGTTTCTGCACAACCTAAAATCGTTTTTCATTGGAAAAAAAGTCATTGGAAAATGAAAATTATAAATAAAATATCTACCGAGTAATTTCATTTCTATTTTGGAAGTAAACTCTAATGACAAATGATTGATAATTTGAGGAGAATACTCGACACAAAGTATTTTATTATTGTAAATAAAAAAAAATGTTGAATAGAGATTCACATGAACTATAACTACAAGTACTTTCCCAAGAAGCTCTAACCTTTATTCCAAATACAAAGGCATTATCTATATTTTTTTCATCCCTCAAAGGTACAAGACCACCTTATTCTTAGAGGAAGTATAAAAGCATTTTTCAAACTGTTGGAAAGAAGAAAGTCAAAGGCTATTCAAAGTTTCTGGATCAAGCAAAGTATCAAGGACTCAAGCTACTAAACTTGCCACACAAGGAGAAGAAACTTATTAGCATGTACGAGCAACACAAAGCCAACTATAACAAAGAAAATGAGTTTTGGTAAATTTTGCAATTTTCAATTATTTCATTGAATTTTGTGATTAAATTTTTCATAGCAAATACCTTCACTTAGATTTTATTCACCTCAAAATTTTGGTAGTGTAGTAACCCTAAAATTTTCCATTTACCTTGACAAATTCAATAAAAATCTCATTCTCCCCTAATTTTCCAAATAATACTTTCCTTGAGATTTGAAGCTTTAGTGTACAAAGTATAACCATTATGATATCTCTTACTTTTCTATATCCTTCGAATGAATTATTTACTGTCATTTTAACTTTCTCCATTTATTATCATACCACTATTTTACACATTACCATTTCTTAAGCCTTAACCTGTAATTATAGCAAATTCATGGCATGATAATAACTCCAAAATAGAGAAAGAACATGGAGGCGTTGGTGTTCGATCCCCCAAACTCATGAACCAAGCCTTTGGAGGCAAGCTTCTGTGGAGACTCATTAATGGCAATCAGACTTGGTGGAAGCAAGTTCTGGAAGTCAAATACTTAAACTCCAACTGGCAGCAGCTTCTATATCATGAAATACCTAACAGATCAAGCTCCAAAATTTGGTCTTCCTGTAAAAAAGCCATCCCTATCCTTCTTCAGAATCTGTCTAAAGTCCCAAAAGGTGGTAATACCATCCATATTGGTATGGATAGAATTATGGGACATTCTCCGATCATGGACAGGCCCGGATCACAGAACATTCTGCAATTCTACAGTAATATGGGACTCAATTTTCTGAGTCAGTTCTCTCAATGGGATGCTAAGAATCAAATGTGGATTGGATGGAAATTTCCAAAAGTCCCCTCACACCTTGAAGACGAGTTAAAAAATTTGCAATCACACCTTCAAGGCTCTGCACCCACTACAAAAGATAGCATCAATGGCTTCAGATGGGATCCCTCCGGATATGTCCTCACAATCAAATCAGTCTATCAATATCTCTGCAATGACCTCTTTCCTTCCCCTACTTGGACCATCTGGAAGACGGTTTGGAAGTCGGAGGCAATTCCAAAAATAAAATTATTTATTTAACTTTTTCTGAAAGGCAAGGTCTTAACCGCAGAAAACCTTAAAAAAAGAGGCATCATAGGGCCTTCAATCTGCCCAAATTGTCAAAATGAAGAGGAAACTATATCCCATCTCTTCATCCGATGTCCCTTCGCCACCCACTGCTGGACTGGGCTGTCCAACTTCTTCCACCCTAACTGGAATACTCTGAATTCCGTTGCTGATTTGCTATTCTCTTAGAAACTCAGCTTCCCTTGGAGAAACAGGAAGACCAACCTTTCGAAAAGAGTTTGGAATACTCTCCCACTTGTAGCGCTGTGGAATATCTGACTATCCAGGAATAACCAAATTTTCAAGGATAAAAATCCCTCCTACAGAAAATCGTGCCAAAAAATCTGGAGCCTAACCTTAGAGATCATAATTGCTAAAAGAAATTTCAGGATTGATCCGAATGATCTCTGTACAGAGGAAAAGATTTTTCTCCTAGATCTTTTGAATTGACACAATCGGATGATTCCCGCACCTAAGCCTCACTTTAGATCTGATATCACCTGGAAAATCCGTCTTAGAGAGATCAACTTCATCAATTGGATAAAGGCTAGAGGCAGACCCACTTTGTTCTTTGATGGCACATCCAAATTCAATCCTGGGATTGCCCGAGCTGGTGGGATTATTAAAAACGATAGTGGTATCACCCTTAATACCTTTGAATGGAGTTTGGGAGTCCAATCCAACAATAGAGCTGAGGCTCTAGCTCTATGTCAATGACTATGTCAACTCAAAAAACTCAATATCCAAAATGCCATCATTCTGGGTGATTCCTCAATAATTATCAGTCTAATGGTGCATAATAGCCCTGTGGAAAATATCGCCCTCGATCAAATCATCAGCCGCTGTCGAATCCTTCTCAGCAAAATGAAAGATGCCTCATTATATCACATCCTCCGGTCTTACAACAAAGAAGTTGATCTGTTTTCTAACCATGCCTATGCTCGAGTTTCGGGCCTCCTTCAATGCAGAGATTCTTTATGCACATCCCCTCTGCCTTAATCATGTTCTCTGTTGTTGACAGATTTATCCCTATTTCCATATCCGATTTTTCTGAATGACCTCGTGACTCTGGTCCTGTGGCTCTGCGGCCTCGGACTATTCCCAGCAAGAAGGCCCCTTGCGCCTCTATATATCACTATTTCCTTTCCTTTGCCTCATTCTTCATCCCCCTTCCTATATTCAGAGCGTTGATTTAGAGCCGAATCGCACATCTCCAAGCTGCTGGTCCTTTCGCCTTCGATCTCCCTTCTCAAATCCTCTGCAGTCCCCTTTAAGCCTCCCCTGGGCGGTCGATACTTTACTCTCCCCTCCCTGCCACTTTTTTATTTCTCTTAACATTTCTTGTGCAGGTTGGATCTGTCTTGGTCTTCTTTGTGCAGGTTGGCGCTATTGCTCTCACAAATATCCTTATTCTCTAACTCATAGCCTAGCTAGGAACGAAGACTGCCTGCACTGTGCGGATTTGCAGGCAGAGCTTAAACAAATATGTGCTCACCAGAGAACTCTTGAAGCTAAGTTAAAGAACGATGTCAAAGCCCTTGAAGACAGACACACAGCCGATGTCAATTTCTTTCTCACAAGAGTGTCTTCACTCCATTCTCAGTTTGATAACCTCTCCAACAAATGTGCCCATGCTGATGAATCGATCCAAATATTAAATTATATGCTCCAAAAGCGCAATGATCCTAGTGTTGATTCCAATAACATAAGGAAAGCAGGAAATAAAGAAAATCCAGAGAACTCTACTGCGCGTCAAATTAGTTACATAAACATTGACTAATCCTCCTCTCGTTTATGAGCATGTCTTTCAAATATGTTTTATTCTTTTCTCAGTTTGTTCGCATATATAAATTTTCAGCATTTTTATTCCTATCGAACACCAGAATCAAAAGAGTTGTAAGGCTTAAAGCAGTTATCTTCTCCACTGCAAAAAAAAGCAATTCTCCTTCTAACCTTGGAGCTCTGACTCCCTTTTCTTTTTTAAATACAATTAGCAACCAACTTCGTTAAAAAAAAAAAAAAAACTCCAAAATAGAGACTATGATGATGAAATAATCATGTTGGAAAATTGTCATGGAAGGGAGGACACAGTCATTAAACTTGAATGAAATTTATTAATATTATAAAGTAGTGGAAATAATAAGGTTAATGACAATGATCACATTGATTGATATTACAAATCTATAATGGATGAAATGACAATCAAGAGGTGGTCAATCAAAGTTTCAACTAATGCAAATCTCATATAAAATGTCAAGCTACCAGAGATTGTAATAACAAGTGTAAGATAATTCGAGAAATCAGGAAATCGAGCTCTCAAAGAAGGTATAAATTAAGTTGTCATGGGTGAACGTTTATGAACAGAAAGGGACTCTGTTTTATAATACTGTATATTAAAATGCTCTTTCAACTCACTCTACCTCTCATATTACATTCAAATTACATATTAGTTGGAGCACAAATCTTGTGAAAGCCGAACAGTCATACAAGCTCTGAGCGAATTTTAAAAAGGAAGAAATGAGGACTTATGGAGGTAATCAAAACGAAAATTAGTTCGAGTCCAGTTTACACCTTGAATCAGAGCGCAAGTTTAAACTCAATCAAAGCATGGAATTGCACCCAATCAGAGCACGAGTTTGGAATGATAGAGGGTGTATCTGTAACGGTAAAGGGCATAAGGAATTGCAAGGAACAAAGATACTTACAATCATTGTTTCAAGTTAAAAAAAATGGTTCCTCTGAGCTAAATTGAGTAAACGAAATTGTGAAGAGTCTCATACTCAGAAAGGCAAGTTATGAACAACAAAGTTGTCTCATTGGTGTTTAAATTTTTCCCTATTTCTGTAAAGTGATTTTAGTTCCAAAATCCTTCCTTCGAAATTGATTATGCTCTGTGTAACAATGTTTGCGAAGTCATTTTTTATGGATGGCACAAAGTTAGAATTTTAAGAGCAAAAGTCTTCAAAATTTTGTATAACTTATTCAAAAACTACTCAGCAATTCCACTCAAAATAGTAGTTTTGATTTTTTACTACATATGCTACTTAGAAACTTCACACAATATTCAAGGATTTTTCATCATATTTGCCACTCAGGAATTTTACTCTGAGTATATGGTTTTTATATCATTGTGCTTCACAGTCTTCAAAACTAAATAAGTCATAAAATTGGTGTATGTTGCATCGAGAAAAGGGGAACATTTATGTTTTGATATTTCAAGCTATAGAGGTTACAAAGAATTGGAATTTACTTAGAATTAGAGGGTCAGTCTACAACCCTATATTTTTTCAAAATACATCATAGTTTAGTTATCTATTTTTCTTTGGTTATGATAAAAAAAATTACGAGATTTTAAGATATAGTTGGGAACCTCATAGAACATTTTTACTATTATTAGTATTTTTCTCTTAAAACTTGCATTGAAAATTAAAGGAAACTATACCTTATTCCTTATGATCTGGATCATTGATATTTTTCAATGGTTAAAATACTTTAGTATTTTTCTGTTTAACAACAGAGACATTAACTAGTTTGAAGTTTAGACACACTGTTGCATCAACATACAACTTTGGCACAAAGGTCACGTTTGGTGGTTTGAATTGAACCCTGTGGGTCTGACATAACTAAATATCATAGTGACATCATCAAAATCTTGGAAGAAAGGGAATGGATAGACTTCCTTTTAAAATTTAGAGGTTATAATAATGATATATCAAAAGCCTTTGCATTCACATTTGGAGGAGAGTATGCCAAGGTAGACAATTTAACAATTAACTTATGAGAGCATATGACTATTCAAGTTACAAGATTGCCGCAACAACGTGAAATGTGGTTCAAAACATGCCACCTAAAAGGAAATCCATGGACATATTTTATCCCGATTGGAAAAGAGGAATGCCCAACACTTGGCTTAGACACTCTTGGGATGAAATTACCATGTTAGTGCAAATGTAAATATTGAGTATGTTAGAGACAAAGATAGCATGCCACTTCTCTAAGTTAAAACTTTAGGGCATTGGAACCTTATGAAGTGGAGGTGTGAGCTGAAATGGTTTCAAAATATTTCATCATCCAAACTTTGTAAATTAAAATTAGAAAAGTTTGAAATTAACAAACAACTAAAAGGCCTCCAGAAGTTGAAACAAATCACTTTGATGGTTGGTTTTCCAAGGTAGCTCCATAAGAGAGGATTCCTTGTTTGATGAAGGGAGGAGCCAACCTAAGTTGGAATTGAAGCTTTCGAAGAATTAGGACAACAACAGAAGAGCAAATCTCAAAGAGACATTTTGCTTGAAGATTGAAGGATAAAGGAGCCAATGAGCTTTTACATGCAAGAGCAAAGATTGTCAATTGGCCAAAGGAATCTAGAAAAAACTATTGGTGAGCAAGACTGGATTAGAATCTCATATGAGAGTGTGGCAAACACCCTTTATAATAATATCTAAGAAATAACCAAATTCCAACCGTTACTAGTATTCCCATTTTGGTTTTCTAGTGTACTTCTATTAAGATAAGCAAATATAGAAATATTTTCCATTAGATAGATTGCTTGTCAAATTAATTCAATTAATTGTTGTTGAATGTTGTGCATAACACTCTACAACCAAGCTTGAGCACATGTAGGATTACTACAACACTCTTAATCACTTAGGAAATGTTGGGTTAATGTGCTTATTGGATGGTAGAAATGTTTTTTAATTATATGATGATGGTTCACTTACAACCATTTGAGCTTAACCAAATCCTACACTATAATTGATTATTTTTTGTTTAATTAATTAGCAACACAACCATACCGCCTTTAAAGTTGTGGATTTCCACACAATAGTTCCTATGTGTATTTTTTTGGTCGTTGTCTTTAGTGATTGAGTTAAATTAACTATAAAGTATCTAGGGAGGATAACATGGGGTACCTAGCAAGGCACCCAAGCAAATAATGAATGTAATGTGGCCATATTGATGTAATAGGCCCACTTTGTTATTATCCCATATTATCCTCCCTAGATATTGTTGATGCCTAGAATTTGTCTAGGTCAACAATAGGAGAAATTGCCCAATCAAGGTCCCAAAATATAGCTATTTTCATTTGGGATGGCAATCCTCACTCATATGTGGTTCTAGTTTCCATTAAAGTTGACTGCTCCTTGATCACAAACTTGGTGAAAGTTTTCCTAAATTTTAAAGGTGATTTTATCTGACTACAGAAATTAAATTAACTAATCTAATCTAATATTCATATCCAGAGAGAGAAATAATTTGAACGAAGTATGCATTAGATTAGCGTCTCTTTAAAAATAGAAACAATTCATTAAATCTAAACGATGTTTTGAAAGAAATTGTAAATAATAAATCATTCACATAAATAGTTAAATGAAAGACTATTCACCACATAGTTCATATATTATTATTTACGAGATCAATTATAAAAATACTATAAAGAAATATGTTGAATAGCAATTGTGTAAGCAATAAATCTACTTATGAATAATACAAATAAGCTAAAAGATTAAACAAGTGTTACCTTTTCTAAAAAATGCTAAAAATAAATACATTAATAACACTGCCACACAAGATTTTCAGCAATAGATGATCCAAAGTCATCATTAAATCTTAATTCTTCAAATACCAAGTCCATACAATACAATAGTGCACAATGGCCTTTTTTTCAAAAAAATGAAAACCCTTTACTCCTGTAAGGGCTGATGAAATAAATTTAAAAAATAACTAAGTGCCTTTAATCTCCTACAATTATTTAGATGGTTTGTAACACCTCTCAAATTCTCTTCATAATGAAGGGAAGCTAGTGGCTTACTCTTTACATCTTTAGTTCTGGCTATATCTTTTTAATGATATTGTTGCTTCATCTTTGTTTCCTTTCTATTTCAAAACCATTTATGGACTCATAGTTCTAGGTGATGAACTACTTCAAGTCTTATTTTACCATCTTCATAACAACCCTCCTTTGTGCTCACCAATCTAATTGGTTTGTACCCCAAGTGTCGGTGCAACCGTGGGTGGCAAAAACACCCCTTTGGATGCCCCTCTTTTATAAGCAATTTGGGGTAATGGCTTCTTTCCCACTTCTTTTTCTTTTCAAATTTTATATCTCCTTTAAGACCATGGATTCAAATACTCTCATATTGACATCATCCATAAATAAGGAACTTATAAGCCACACATTTCACCAAAATGGATCTTTATGGAATATAAGTAATGTTCTCTATTACTAGTGCAATTTTAAGTTTGAGGTTATTGCAGCTATGGCTAGTGGTCAAGGTAGCTATAATGGTGCAATTTTAAGTTTAAAGTTTTTCAATTAGCTGGTGTTAAGGGCCTCCCGAATAGAGTTTTCAATGGCGTAATTTTTTGGGGAAAACAAGCAAGAAACAAGATTAGTCATATATGCAGTAAGTAGGAGCTGCGGAGAATCAGAAAATTTAGCAGGCGGCGAACTGTCCGGTCTGTCGAGCTCTCAGCAAAAGCTATTATGTGCTCTTTGAGGTTCACGTTAAAGTTTACACTGCGCATTAATTAAAGGCATTTTTTCAAAAGAAAAAAACGTTGATTATATTGAAAATATAAACAATACATGATCAATAAAACTCTCTATACTACCAAGAGGTAAATAGAGAACGAAATAATGCCAGTGACATATGTAGCTCAATATGAATGGTAAGAAACATGTGAGCTAATAACCTGACAGCCCCATCTTGGCCATGATACAGATTTTTGTCCTTGACTATGAACCTTGATAAGCTAGGACAATGATTAGTAGAAATATAAACAACTAATACTAATGAGACAAGATCATATATACAAATTAATCTATTGTGAAGTGAGAGTTTCACATTGAAGGATAGATCTTTGTGATTGCGTCTTCATAGATAAAGGTGAATAAGAAACTCCGGCCCGCTTGGGATAAAGTTGTGAGTTCTACGATCAGAAATCCCTGCACTTTGAGACAAGACCTGAGCATTCCACTTAACAGCATCCACAACGATCTAAATTCCGTGACCAAGAACTCCCGAAAGTGATAAACAAGGTCGCGTGATCAGATTGAGAACCAACAGGAAGATTATAAACTGAGAGATCTTCAGAGGAAAATAGTGAGAAACTGTTAGATCTGACTCGCTTGTATAATTGACCAAGCTCGCTTGCATTGTCCATACCAGGCTCGCTTGAAATGACGAAATATAATAATGCTGATGAGGCAAATACCAAGATCTCGCAAATGCGCAAAAGACAAAACTTTTAGCTGCAAAAATCAGGCTATGATGAAGTTGAAAACCAAACTGTGAGCCGAATTATAGCATATGATAATAATCGAAATACAAAAATCAAGGATGAGATGCAAAAAACAGGTGCCAATTGAGTGTGATCTAGAATCTGTAATTCATGGGATAGGAACCGAATAAATTTCAACCAGCGCCCCATTACTGTAGAATTCGACTGTCATGGATCCATATTCTGCCCGAAGACCCCTTTTGGATAGACAATCAACTCTGGTATTGATCTCACGGAATACATGGAGGATATCAGGGCATCCCAATCTTTCCCATAGCCGACGAACTCTATCCATCCAACCCTGTAAATATGGAGACATCATTTGGAACTGATTTGTCACCCATCCTATGATCAATTTAGAGTCCCCATATATACTTCTGATCTGAAACTGAGAATCACAGGCAAAGAAGAGACCTCCCCAGAGAGACATGATTTCGGCCTTGTTGTTGGACCCCAGACCCCCGTTCCAAAAAATATGATATCGATCCAAATTTTGCAACTTGATCCAAGCGCCACAACCTGTTATCCCATCCTCAAATGCACCATCGAAGAAGATCGCAGGTAAGGATATCTCATGTGGTCTGATTCTTCGGGAGCCATCCGAGATCGATGGGAAATGTTGAATTCTATCATCCATCCATCTATTAATAGCTATAAAAACACGTTGGATGAGGAAAGGTTGATCTTCAAATATAAGATTATTCCTAGCATTCCAGATCTCCCAAACAAGATAGAATGGAAGAGCATTATATTTAGATTTCAATTTATCCCATTCCTGTGCAACCGATATGAAGTCCACCGGGGTCCATCCAGGATTGATGAAAAAAGGAGTAAACAGCTTCCAAATTGCAAGGGATTTCTGACAAGAGAAAAATAAATGGTAAATAGATTCTTCAGCCCCTCCACATAGGACGCAAAAGTTGGGTCCTTGAAAACCCCTTTTCTTAAGATTGTCCCATGTAAGAATCTTACCTTTCCATAACAACCAACCAAATAGGACAATTTTGGTGGGAATGTTACGATGCCAGAAAGGATAGAAAACCTTTGAAGGATTAAAGTTTGGATTCTGAGCATTAATATTGCGATATATGTCCTTTACTATTGGCATGTTCTCCTTGAGAGGACCGTTCCATACAATTTGATCACCACCCTGATCATAGCATAGCTCGGCACATTTGAGACAATTCCTGAGCCTATCCCACTCATCAGCATCCTCACCTAATAATCCCAGTTGGAAAGCATATTTGAAATTAGGAGCGTTGGCAGTCCAATAATGAATGGTCTGAGATAGATATATGATCCCCAGTTGAGCCATAGAGTGAATAAGGTGGGGCGAAGGTGCATAATCTGATGAGAGAGACAGAATACCAGAAGTACCGATCGGAATGCGGCCCCCGTCCCTAAAAAGCCAAGTAAGCCTCGCACGAAATTGGGGCAATATCTTCTTAAAACTCCTCCGTATGTAAGACATATTGCGAGGGAAAGCTAATGAGTTGCAATGAATCAAATAGGAAGCTTCACCCATAACATATTTGGCCCTCGTAATGTCTAACCAGATTCCCAACCCATTTATTTCCCGCCAAAAAGACTTAACCAGCAGGGCGCAGTTGAAATCCCTGGTTTTTAAGATGCCCCAACCATCGCAGTCTTTTGGTTTGCATAGGATCTCCAGGCGACATAGACGAAATTTGTTTTTCATTTGAGGTCCTGCCCATAGGAATCGAGAAATAATGCCATTGATACTATTGATCACTTCTGCTGGCAAGAAAAATAAATGAGCCCAATAAACCATCATCTGGGATAAAACTGCTTGAACCATAATGAGGCGGCCCCCTAATGATAGCCAGCGATGAGTCCACCTTCGGATACGGGCGCGGAATCTGTCTAAAAACCATGTCCAATCATTAATTTTATATCCACAAGGTTTGATCAATATTCCCAAATATTTGAATCCAGAGGCCGCCTCCCTGAATTCCACACCCATGAACTCCGCAATAAACATGACTTCACTTATATCACCATATTCATAGATTATAAATAATTTACCACAATTTATACTCAGTCCAGTGGCAGATTGAAAACGCATGAACATAATATTAATATAAAACCAGTGATTGCGTTTCAGATACCCGAACAATAGCAAATCATCAACAAAAAGAGAGTGTGACGATGAAACAGAATCAGAGAAAGCGAAGCCCTTTATATAACCTTTCATTTCAGCATCGTGCATAAGCCGACTGAATCCCTCCATTACCAGAATGAATATCATCAGGGATAATGCACATCCCTGTGTTAACCCCCGACCAGCCTCGAAAAACTGGTTTGGAAAACCATTAATAATGACTGCATATCGGACGGTTGAAACACAGGCCATAACCCAGCGAATGACCGATATAGGGAGTCCAATATTGTGCAGTAAAACTCTAATAAATTACCAATCCACCGAGTCATAAGCCTTGTGCAAATTGACCTTCATGACAAGTGCCTCCTTTTTACCCACATGCAGAGAATGAAGTACTTCTTGAGCAATAGCTATGGCGTCGTGGATGGATCGACCCTTCAGAAATCCATATTGTTCCTTAGATATATTGCAGGAAAGGGCTTCTTTAATTCGATTGGCGATAATCTTAGACGTAATCTTATATATAAGATTACATAAAGCAATAGGGCGAAAATCGGAAAAGGACTGTGGATCGGCAACCTTTGGAATGAGCGCCAAAAAAGTTGAATTTAAATTCACTGGCATGAATCCCTTAGAATGAAAACACTCCAAGCAATATGTTAGCTCATTTCCAATCAGGTCAAAGAATAATATGAAAAATTCCGCAGGCCACCCGTCAGGCCCCGGACATTTGTCTTTGGGAAAAGATTTCAGAACCCTTAGAACTTCATTCCCCGAAATACGTTGATCAATCTTTGCAATAACATCATCATCAAAGAATCTACCAAACTGCTCCAATACCCAGTTCTGATTCTCCGCACTAATAGATTGATCCTTCATATAAAATGAAGAAAAGTATTCATAGGCTTCTGCTTGAATCTCCTCAGTAGACACTGCAAAAGAATTATCACTCCTCTTGATTTGCCATATAGCATTACGACACCTTCTCTCATTAGCAGTCTTGTGGAAGAATCATGTATTCTGATCGCCCTCTTGCAGCCACATTATTCTGCTTTTTAGACGCCAAGTCACCTCTTGGATTCTTAAAATTTCACACTTCCGCTTCCCAAGATATTTAAATAGTGATAGCGTAACCTCATCTGGATTAGAAGCAGCAAATGAATCATAGATTTGCGCCAATTGACAGGAGATATCCTGTAATTCCTTCTTGAGCTCCCTTTTTTTACAAATCTCCCACTGTTTAGAGAATTTCTTGATTGCCTGGAGCTTTTTGTGGAAACGACTCCATCCCCGCAGCTCAGATACCGACCCATCATCCTGCCAAATCCTGTGAATCATACCTGTATAGTCCTCATCCTCAAGCCAAATCCGATTAAATTTGAATGTTCTACCTTTGGTGACGACAGACACATTCCATGATAATATAATAGGCATATGATTAGAAATTTCAGAAACCACAATTCTCGACCGAAATCCCCCCCATTTTTCCACCAAGGGATTACTAATATATACACGATCCAGCCTCTTCCCAATAAAGTGCTTACCTTCCCTTCTATTAGACCAAGTGGGAAGCAATGGATTTGGACGGATATCAGACATTTGAGCATCAGAAAACAAATCATTTAAAAAGGTGGCAAGAGGATCAATTCTGGCTGCATCACCCCAAACCTCATCAGCATTTGTCGTGAAATTCATATCACCCATCATAATAATATTTGACAAAGACATAATGCCAGATGCCACCATACGATGCCAAAAATAATACCTAGAATTATATGGCGCATAAATATTTATAATGTGGATAGAATCCTTCATACCTCTGAAATGACCCGCTAGCAGAATACCCCCGAAAAATTTGTAAGCCTTAAACTTAACCCTTTCCGGGTCCAAAATGGCAATAAGACCCCCAGAATGACTAGTTGCATCCACAGCAGCCGCATGCCACCCTGACCTAATGCTTAAGAACCAACTTATGGCTTTCTCCCGATGACACATGGTTTCTTGACCCAAAAATATGACTGGCGACTCTGATAAAAGCAGCTCTTTGAGGCAATGTGCTTTGGAGGAATTGCCCAACCCCCAGATGTTCATGGATAGGATGTGATTCATGGCAACACCTAGTTAGGGTTGCTTTCTCTAAGCGCCCTGGACATATCCCCCGAACCAAGAGATTCCGAAATAGGAATATCCGTAAGATTGTCATCTGAATCTGTGAATAAAGAGATGGCCTTGAATTTACCTCTGGAGTATTTATTAATAACCTTCGACTTAATGCCAGTGGGAGAGGGTGGTTTTTTATATACAGTGAGGGCAGTCAAGTCGGCATTTGGATTGGCAAGGATGGCATCAATGTCACTTCCAACAGAGTTTGTGGGAGAGTCCGAAAGGATTACCGGTTCGTCGTTTTCATGAGAGATATCAATGGATAGGTGATCCACAGACCCCGGGGATTGATGGTGATATGGAATATACTTAGTGTCAGACGACTCACCCACAGAATAAGAAGAGAAAGGGAGACGTGGAGAGTTCATACGGTGTCTATGGATGGAATTCTTAGGACCAGAAATCCCTTGATTGGGAATGACGGTGTCAAAAGAGGGAAAAATCGGCGGAGGGGAATCTGTCGATTGGGATAGGCCTTTAAAGGATTCAAAACCACCCGTGCAACTGTCATTGGGAAGAACTCTGTTTGTGACACAATCATGCCCCAATTCAACAATCCCCAGAGAAGTCTCCTCTAATTGGTTGGACAGATTTGTTTCAGCCTGAAGAACCCTCGGAATAGACAATTGAACCAAATCATGTATAGGATCACCCTTTTCAAATTGACCCTGAGCAGACAAATATGCATCATCATCAGATAAGGAAAGAATTGGATTACCTGAAACAACCTCGACCGAAGGGTCCGATGCCGGTATTTTCATATGTCCTTCCCCTACAACATTAGTCTTCGGCCTGCTCACCCGTCCAGCCCCAGCTTCCTCAACTCGAACCATACGCATACGAAGAGGACAATGCTCCCTAACATGCCCCGTACGATGACATATGAGACACCTAAAGGTAATGCCCCAATAGTTGATTCGTTGGCAATGTCTTCTCTGACCCCAAACAAGGTCCACATCACCAGGCAAACCCCCGGAGAAATTGAGTTCGACCAGAATCCAGGCAATCCTTTTGTCACTAGCACCCAAGATACTCGGGTCATTGTACTTGGTGCGACCAATTGAATCACCAATGGCTCCCAGAGCTTTGAGAGTCCAGAACTCCAGAGGAAGTCCTGGAAGCTTGACCCAGATTAACCTATTACGGGGAGCTTCTTTCACAGGGTTGAACCCAAGATACCAGAAGAAAAGATACATGAAACTTCGCCCACATACCCAGGTTCGACTGATAATCTCGTAGACATCCTTATCCTCCATGAAGTGAACACTAAACCAACCATTGATGAGAATGCTCACCTTAGGAATGTATCCGATTATAGGTTTCCACTTAATACTAATCCATGAAGAAGTATCAAAATCAGGATCCTCTGGGAACAACCAGCGGCCCATGATTGCGCGCTTCTGAAGGCTAGCAACACGACCGCAGAGATCATCATAATCCAAGACCACCTCTTTGATATCCATATTGTGCTTGAAAACAACTCTCTTCTTCTTATTGTGACGAGGACGATTGCGAGTCTTCTTACAGTCTTGTGAAGCTTCCACCACCTTTGGCTCTGAATAGAAACTCTGTCGGATGATAAGGTCGTCAATGTTGTCTAGACCCTCCGTGAAAGAGCCAACCACCACTTTTGGCCTGGATAGTACCGCGGAATTATGAGGGGCGTCCATATCAGAACTGAAATCAATTACCACCTAAACCCAACTTGTGTGGAGATCAATCGATAGATATTATCTCCAGAGAAGACAGAGAACTGCCACTGCAAATATGTCAGAGCAATTAAATAGAGAAACAATCCAGCAATTAGCACCAGCTACCAACGATCACCGTCATCAACTTGTATGCAATAACTCGCATTGTTGCGTGGCACAATAATCAGCTTAATATATGAGAAAATGACCTGCCACCTCAGTGATAATTCGATTTAAAAATCGACGTAAAGACAACCCGAGTGAGGACCCATAGACAGCATGGATGATCTGGAGTAATTGCAAAAGCAATGAAGTGGTACATAGACAGATTTGAAATGAAAGGTGGTCTCGAGATTAGCTAATGGTTCATGTCCCAATATCGCTGGAAACTTCAGGAGTGACCGCCAATTCAGAGTGAAGAGCAGGCGATATTTAGAAGCAATCCAGATTAATGGAATGTGGCCAGAAAAGGAATAATTGAGATCTAAAGGTGATTAATATAATCAGCTGGAAAACCTGACAACTACAGAATGGACAATAGATACGTAGCTGATATTAATGCAACTATGAGAGATGACAAATCCCGAAAAATTTAAAAATAACCGAAAAACGTTGAATATAAAACCGTTGAAGGTTAATGGTCGCCGGATAACCATAGAGATTCTACAGTTGACAACAGTAGCAGCAAAAACACCCCGGACAAGCCCACCATCTTTTACGAAATCGAATGCCAAAACTCTTGCATGGCTGAGAAATAATGATAAAGTCCAACCAATTACACCAATTTTTATACCATCTTTTGGGTGTAGATTTAAAGGTTGTGTAAGTCTCAGAATCAAAAAGAGATGACGAGCAATCAATGGAAAAATCCGCCTGATTCAGCATGGATTAGTGATAGCATAACTATCCCAACTCACACATAATTATATATAATCCCAATGGCAGTGAGTCAACCAAAAATCCCCAAATCTGCGATACTCATGATACAGAAGTAGCCACCAATAGCGAAAATCAAAATGTCCAGCTTGGGTTCCAGCTATATAATTCGAGGAAGAATCCCAATATCAATCATCGGGACTTAATAGCATTGGCACTCCTTATACAGAAAATAGCCACCAAAGGCAACAGCAAAATGTCCACATTGGGTTCCAGCTATTAGGCTTGAATTAGGACCACCACTTCATGCCCATACTTCCTCAAAGCCAGCATCTCTCATTTAACAAACAAAGCCACCATAGGCAACAATAGATTTTCCAGAATGGGTACCAGCTATATAGCACAACAATAGCCACCAATTGCAACAAATAGATTGACTACTATGGGTAGCATCAGATATTGTCCAAAAATGGGTACCAGCTATATGGCACAGCAATAGCCACCAAATGCAACAAATAGATTGTCCACAATGGGTACCAGCTTTGTGTTTAGATAAGAAATCAGTAGATTTTACATCCCCAGGCAACCTACACTACACTACAGAGCTTGAGATGACCATTGCTTACCATCAGATTGATTTACAGAGGCATGAACCATTTTGTGTTTGTTGTTTACAACAATGCTCTGGCTGCAGCCCTACTGATACCTAGCCGCCGACAGTCCTGGGGTTTCTCCTGAAAACTCATGCCATCCTCCCGTTTCTCTCAAACCCGTAGGAGCAGGAGCCAGCGTGAGGTGAACTTGTCTCCTGGAAGAAGATGTTGCTCCGGATCTCAGGCATTCAAGTCTCATTAATGTTGTTCAATTAATTAAAGGCATTAAGCAAAGCCACTAAACCTGTATTCACTATCTCAAGTGGAGTCGTATCTTTTCGCCAGTTCTCCTAAATTTTATCGTGAGTCACAGGAGATATTTAGACCGATGGAGGTGATTGCGTTGCGAGCTCAAGGGGTTACGCCAATCTCCATCCCCACAGGCGTCAATATGTTGGTTGGACTCGCACATACCCTCATGGAGGAAGGGAGGCGCCTCTGATGTTGCATGACCTAACAAATACTTTTGAGCCCTTCCTACTTAAAGGAAGAAAGTGTCATTTAAAAATTATCTTACTTTATTTTGCACTCTTGCACCCTACATTTGACATCTAAAAAATGTGTTTTTTACATGTAGATGCAAAGGTTTGGATCTATACTCTCATAACTTTTCTTTTATATTATTTTTTTTGCTTTTGTTTCAGGTTTTGGATGTAGGTATGGAGGTTTCTCATTGTGGATTTCTATATGATTTATGAAAGTGGCAACCTAAGTAGTAGACAAATCTTGTCCATATTTAAAGTACATCTCAAAGTGGCCAAGGATGTTCATGGTCATTATAGACATTAAAATTGACTTGTACAAGATATGATTAAGTGAAGTTTGCAAGAATATGAAGAGCAAGATTAGCTAGTGCATCCATTTTAAGGACCAATTTATGTTTTTGGAGGTTGGTTATGCAGCATTCTCCTAGGAGGAATGTTTTATTATTATGGCTCTCATGCACCTTGGATGGCACACTTTGTGAACTCTTTTAGGTGGACCCTTGAGCACACCCTCCTAAATTCAAGAAAATTTTCTTGTAGTTCACTTGTATCAGTTCTTGAAAGATGAATTCTATGTGGGCCCATTGAGTATTTGACTTGGTTTCATTACCTATTTTTGGATGAAGGTATCTCTCTTGAGGAGACTATAATTCACATTTTGATATTATCAACCATGGATCTAACAATTCCAATAACTCACTATTTGTTGACTAATCATTGAATTAGTTACAAAGATAATATATTTTGTTATGTGAGACTTCACTCACTCTATAATAAGAGGAGTTTATCTCCATTACATTATCTTCTTTATATTTATATTTGTTGATAAGTGGCATCTTCTAGGGCTCTCCAATATTTATTTCCATGTATTTTCTAGCAATTACTTTAAGGATTAGTGTAAAAAACTAGTCTATTTTAATTATTACACATAATTGGAATGGGGAATATAGCAAGCAACATTTTATCCATGTTGGTTGGAGGTGGAAAAAACAATGTTTCATCCAGTTAACTGTTTGAGATAATGCCTCATTTATGATGCATACTAAAGTTTAGGGATTGGTTTGGTTTGTTGGAGAATGTTGAGAGATTCTCTCAACCTCTCCCTCCAAGAGTCAAATAAGTTGGATCTCATTCCAACTATATATATTTGATGTATCTCAGTTTATTAAATGTAATATAGAGTAATAGTTTTGCATATTGTAGTTTTATCTTGGTATCAAAGCCTTAAGGGCCTGGACCTCAGCCCCTTCTGGGCTGAGGGAGATAAGAGAATATATTTTGTTTGTTTGTCCATTGGTTTGGGCGGACTAGTGGATCGGTGAAGAGCCTTCTGCGACTGCGTGGAGGAACGCTGTCAACTATAAGGGCTATAAGGCAGATTGGTTTGGGTAGATTGTGTGTGAGCTTTATCAAGTTTTATGTCTGTTTGTTTTATTTAATTCACGTCACCTGCGTGGAGCACTCTCGTACTGCAGGGATCGATAGCAACCGTTGTGTAGGAGCCTCTGCGTGCTCCCCTCAGTTCTTTACTCGCTGACTCTGCAAGACATGAAAGCAAGGCGGACAGCGTGAGCGTGACAGCACCCTGTGATTAGCGAAAGCGTAGTTGAGGTTTTCTGAACGGATCAGTAGTCGGGATGATTTTCTCTGCTGCAATACATTTTCCTTTCGCTTTGCAAAGACATCGCTTAATTTTTTAGACATATTCGCAGCTAAAACAAGAGAATATATTGACTTATTGACGTACTTGGACTCATGGTAAATTGTTCGTCCAACTCAGGATGCGTTCCACTTAGCGTAAGTTGACAGTGCTTTGGACTTTGTTGTGATGCATTCTGGCTAGCACCTTTGCAAAATTCCATTTCGAAATGCTTTCTGAGCGATAGATTACTTGGACCAAGATCGAGTCCAGAGAAGTTTTCCTTCTCGGTTTCGACCTTTTTCATTGTGATAATACACCTAAGAAGTGTCTGTTTGCTTTCGTCAACGAGGTATTTGGGCTGCTGCTTCTTGAAATTTGATGCACATCAATTTTTTTTTTCACACAAAATATTGCTGCATGGATCGATTGCTGAGAGGCGTGTGCTTCAGGATCTGGTTCTGTACCATATGTCGGTCCTGGTTTACGTTGCAGAGACTGTAACCTGAGATCTATTGCAGCTATCGCTATTAATGAACAGATCTTCATAGTCAACGCATGGGCGATTGGCAGAGATCAGGGTGCATGGGGAGAGGACCATGTTGGACTCCATTCCCAGCATTTTAAATCAACCATCAAAGGTTTCAATGTCGTAGAGGTTTGGTAGGACAGGCTCATATTCAGCTTGGTTAGTGGGAAAATCCTCTTTGAAGACCGTGGTTAATGGTTATTAAGTTTGTTAATTTTTATATTCAGTGGTGTGCATAAGTTATTATTATTTTGTTTGTAAATTATTGAAGAAGAACCAATTATTGAATAGATTTACACAATTTAAATTAGTCGTTCTCGACGTTCTTCGGTGCCGAGAGAACAATTAGCTAATTTTATTGTGTGAATTTGTTATATGATGATAGATCTTGTTGTGCTTCGGGCTTCAAGAGCATCGGTTACAGGTTATACAATGAGATCCTTGTGTGTAAAGGTCACTTTGTAGGATTGATCACTGATCATATTTTGTACCTAGAATATTTTTGTATAGACTGTTGAAATTTATTCTTCGAGGTTATTTCATAGATGGAAATATCTCCATAGGGTAGTTCAGTGTCGAGACTCTTCTTCGGGGGTGTCAAGAATATTTAATCTTACAAATTCAGTATTGATGGTCAGAAGCAGGTGTACTTTAAATGGGTTGAAAGGTAAGTTCGAAGATGTGAAGGAAAAAAGAGCGGAATCCAGAAGACCGCAGAGTGGGTAGAGTTGCTAATGAAGACCAGCCAAACAAAAACAAATATAAATTTTGTAAAGTGATCTCAGTATTGTAAGTTTTCTGTAATGTAGGCATTAAGGGGGGGTGTTTGAGATAATGCCTCATTTATGATGCATACTAAAGTTTAGAGATTGGTTTGGTTTGTTGGAGAATGTTGAGAGATTCTCTCAACCTCTCCCTCCAAGAGTCGAATAAGTTGGATCTCATTCCAACTATATATATTTGATGTATCTCAGTTTATTAAATGTAATATAGAGTAATATTTTTGCATATTGTAGTTTTATCTTTAACTCCTTTGTTGAAGTAGTTGTGATATGATAAATTAGTCCATCCATTTAGTAACATTTCATGACTCCATTATCTCATGATTAATATCCATTAGTTTCCTTGCATCCATTTTCATTCCTTTATCCATAATTTTTCTATCTTGCATTTATCTCATTTCCATTAAATTTCATATATTACAACAAATATACATCTTATTAGGGATTTCTCTTACCATATAACCTAAGACTCCACTCTGTAGCATTAACAATTTTAATTTGAAATAATTCCTTTGAATTGGAGAAAAGCCAAGAAAAAGAGAGAGATATATATATTGAGGGGAGAGTGGGTAGTCTTCTTGAATTACAAAAGCCTAGCTCCTTGATACCTAGAACTTTACATCATTTCAAGTATTATGTATAAATTCGTTGCACCTTTTGGTGCAATTGCTAGTTTATATTCTCTATCTTATGACACCCTTCATGCTCAACGATGATACCATTGCACCTTTCTTTCAGACGCATTCAAGGCAACAAATATTTTATATTAATATATATACCAAAATGTTTGTTGTGAGTTTAGGTTCCGCCATAAATTCTACCCAACACTCATTTACTATTCCATCTTTTTAGACATTACTTGGTTGTAAGAATGCATGGTTGTGGGTGAATGCAATGTTATAAAACTTTTTTGGCAACTAATATCAATATCAGAACTACTAAAAAGATGAGCATTTAAGGAGGTGGTAAATCGAACTTTCAATCACCAAACACATTGTTTCAAAAAGACAAATAGGAATCACTATGGTTGCATTCACAACTTTAAGGGGATATGGTGTTGTTGTTAATAAAATTAAACAATCAATTAAATAATAATAACTCAGGAAGTGGATGAGGTCAAATGGCGTGGAAATGAACCCTCACAATTTAATTAAAAAACATCACTATTATCCAATGGTCACATTAACACAACGTTTCCCACAAGCCAGGGAATCAGGGAATAAGAGTGGTGCAAAAATTAGAAATGCATTCAAATCAATCAACAACAGTTAGTTGAATTAATTCAACAAGGCATCAATCCAATGGATAATGTATATGCATGTGTATTGAATTTGTTTGGAATTGGAATTCTGAAGGGAAGAGAAAATATCTGAAAATATTTGTAGTGGGTTTTTCATTTGATGGCACTTTTGTATTCAATTGAGTGTTTTCTATGGAAAACTATTAATCTATGTAGAAATAGTAATCTGTGTAGTGGGTTTTTCATTTTATGTCACTTTTGTATTCATTGAGTGTTTTCTACGGAGAAATAGTATCGAAGATTTAAGTCGGCACCACATCTAATTGCGCTTTTACAGGACTTGAAATGCAGTTTATATCAGTTTGTAAGTCATAGTGGTAAAAATTTCTCCAAGGTTGTCTCTGTCATTTTATTCTAACATAGTCAATTGGAATCTGGGATTTTTTTCCTGGTTTGCACACTTGGTTTTTATGGTACCCACTTTCGATTGCTACTTATTTTTGTCTTCACACTTGGGTGTCGATGAGTGCGTGGATACACAGATTTCACGAGATCTTTTTGGTTGAGGAAGTGGAGGTTGGGAAAAATGTCGAACATAGGTCACTTTCCACTCTATGGCACAAATATATTGACTTTTTCATCATTTCACGACCCTGTAAAAACATCAGCTTCCGTATTTGTCATAGATGGTGGAATCTCTCTGGTTTTGGTGATGTTGTTGTTGCCAATAACGGGATTTCTTGTTTCAACTTGTGTATAGGCATTTTCTTCTTATATGATTCCAAAACTCTAAGTAGTTTTCTCTCGACTGAGGATTGGTATTATGATAATGTTCTGGGTTCCTCAGAAAGCTACATAACTTGCAGATTTGTGGTTTTCTGAAGCTTGTGGGGTCCTGATTTTTTGGGGTGATTTTGGTACTTTTTCCGGTATCGATGCTTTATTTTTTGGGGGGTGCTTGTATCATTCTATTTGAATTTCTGGATATTTACTATTGATTATCCTCTCCATATCATGATCTGGGTGGTTTGGATCTCGATCTTTCTTGGAGCACTAAACTCATTGATGCATGCATGCTCTTACCTACGTCGTGGTGGATTCTTAAATTCTAGTATGACTGTTGTGCCCTTTCTCCATATTATATTTCTACTGACGTGGATGATAGGTGCAGATTCCCTCCTTGATCAAAGTTATTTTCTTTGCCATCGACACTTTCCTTCCTGCACATTACTTCTTGCCTGACATATATTCTCCTCGGGCTTCCTAATTTATTTGGTGGGATGTCCTCTCGGATGTCATCCTTCATCCTTGGGACGTGGATTTAGTGACGTTAGTATTTATTGATAGGACGGCGCCACTAATTCAAGTTATTTCTTGATGCAATAGTATCAAGTTAAATTTTTATTATTCAATTGTGTAATTAAAGGGGTGAGATATTTTAATTATTTTATTAATTAATTTGCTCATTTTTAATAAATTAGGAGAGAAATTATAAATGTGAGGATTATTGCAAATATTCCTTAAATAATTAAGGATATGAGTGGAGTTGAATTACATAGATAATCTAGGGATTAGGAATTCCATAAACGGGACTTAGTTGAGTCCAAAAAAAGATAAATCTAAATTAAATTTTAAGTTGATATTTGTGTGGAGGAAATTATGGAGTGGAATAAATTCATATTTATGTATAAATATGTAACTTGTGAGAGTGTGAAAAGACACCGAGATAGTGAGGAAGGGGTTGAGAGCTCTTTGTAAAGGGCCGAGAGCCGAAAGACCAATTATTGTAATATTCGGCTTGGTGTTTGAGTTTGTAAATTCTATTATGTTTATTATATATCAGCATCTTTTTGTTTGGCTCTTTTTTCTCCTATGTATATTTTGATTTGCGTCAAATGTGTTTTTTTTTATGAAGAGTTTTTATGAAAATTTTAAACGTTGTTGGAAGAACATGAGTTTCTACATGCTTGGATCTTATTTAACCCAATATCTTGGCATCATTTGGTATCAGAGCTGGGAGATGAGTTGAAGGATGAGTCTCTCCTACAGTTGATTGAAATATATTGTGGTGCATTGAGTCTGCAATTTCTATATAAATATTTCTGTTGTATGTTGAGTGGGTGACTGCAGGAATGTGAATGTGTTTGCAACAAGAATGCAGGCTTGTTTTGGGTGTGTGATCTTAAAATTGTGGAGGCTGCGAGAGGACCTAACTCATTTTGCGAAGGCAACATCGCAAGTGAAGAAGACATACGACATCAGCATCGATGCCACAATGTAGACACATGAGTAATGTGGTAAATGGGATGAAAATATATACGGCATGAGATATTACCTTCCACGTGATATCGCAGGTAATTCTAAACAGGTGAGTACCGTGCGTAGCATAAGGGTGAGCTGCATAATTGTTTTATCACCAATATTATTTTATAATCCGCAGCATCAGTGAATTAGCATCTTCGTTAACAGAATATGGCGTTAACAGAAGTTTGGTGTGGAGACACCACGGCATAGCAGCTTCTAGCGGTGGCATCACATGCATATATGCCATGGCGTACGTGCCACAAGTGTTAAGATGAATAACTGTGAGCTCATGCTGCAGAAGGTGTAACGTCTGGTAAGTAGTGAAATGTCTCAGCGTTAGCATAAGATTCCACGACAATGGTTGAACCTATCTCAAGCATTGACACCACGGTAGTGACGCGTAAGAGCCACAGGTATGATGTCATAAGATATATGTAGTTGCATCCCTTCTTAAGTCGAGTTATGTAACATATGTTACGTACAACAAAGTTTAATGATTTGAGACTCTTGAATGGGTCGGATCATTTGTTTAATAGTAGCGTTGCTTTGTATGAACCATAAGTCGATGGCCAAAGAGAACGAGGACAGGTTGTGAGCAAACCTGGTGCTATTAAAGAATCCAAAAATTTGAAGCAGAGATGTGTCCTTACAAAGGATGAGGGAGGTCGCCATACAACCTTTTTCTCAAATTACTGGCCACAATTCTATCTCAGAACAGCAGATGTGACTAGTAAGCTAGAACTACTAAAGAATTTCAAAATGGAAATGCTCAGTGACAATGTCACTGCAATATTTGAACTTAGAACACTTGTACCTATTGAATCGGAATAACGCTTTGCTCGAAAGGAAGGAGGGCGGAATGTTGGTACAGTGTTTACCAGGAAGAGGAGACAAAAGATATGGAGAGTCCCATGCAGAAGTAGTTAGGTGGATTTCAGTATAACATTTTTGTGGGATTTTCAGTTGTGGACATGTATGCCAACATGAAGTATAGAGACTGAACGCCATATGTTCACCAATAAAACCTGATGTTTCTGTGTTTAGGTGTTTTCTTAGTGTGTGTAAAAGCCAAAACAATACAGAGCTACATGAACATGTGGCAGAGCACCGTTTTAATCTGAACTCTAATGACAACGTATCGTATGTGCTCCTGTCAAACATCTATGCTACAACTGGCGGATGGGATGAACTTGAAAACAGTGGAGAAGCTGCAGACATTAGATGCATATGTTGGAGAAGTTGGGGTCATGCCGTAAAGCTAGAGCTGGAATAATCAAATAAAGTTTTTCTTAGAAATTTGCTTCAGTGCTTCGAAGTTACGAGGAAAAAGCGATGGATAAAAGATGGCAGAAAATTATAATCTTTGCCGGTATTTTATTCTTGGTTGATAAATAGAAGCCTTTGAGAATGAGCTTTTGAATTTCAGGCCATCCTTTATGGTTTTTGAGGATTCGAAGAAATTGTCGTTGAAATATTAAAATAAATCTTTTGTAGAAATTTGCTTCAAGTGATTGGTACTGGTTTGAAAGGTGGAGTTTGGAGGGAGATAAAGCGATGACCGTTGGATGTACAATGATCGACGGAAAAACGGGTACGTTTGAAATATAATGTGGCTATATTTGTGTGGTTGGCATCTTTGGGTTATCATCCAAAGTCGAATTGTTAAATGAATTTCCATAATTGTCTCTCCAAAATTCAATTCGGGTTATTAATGGGTGAAAATATATATTTTGTGACACTATGAGGAGTCATATATATGGATCAAATAAAGTGGATATAAAATTATGGTTTAGAACATAATTTTGATAAAGGAATTTGATTCTGATTAAATAATTCTATTGTTTGGGTTTTTATAACCATGTTTTAAAAAGAGAGGAAATGTCCGATTGAGGATGAGATGAACAAGCTTCCAAATGAGAATTTGAGTGATATGCATAGTTAAAATATATATGTGTAATGTGTATTATTCACAGTTTTGGTTAAGTCATTTTGGACCAAAGCTTGTAGTTGGAAATGGGAGAATTTTGTGATTTGTGTTTATGGTTGAAAACACAAACAAACCACAATTGCTTGATATGTAAAATCTTTGTTTTTAATATCATATGGCAGCATCTAAAGAGGTGTTATTCAGAATGAGAGTGATGTACGAGTTGTACATTATTCATCGAAGAGGTTAAAATGTTCTCTGTACACAGATGAAGAGATGTGAATTGATGTTGTATGGTGCATAAAAGTGCAAGAAAATGTTTGCATTAAAATGACGAGCTTATAGGCATGCAAGTATTTACAGTGGCAAAGACGACACAAAAGAGTGGAAACCAGAGGATTGAGATTGCAGAGAGAAAGGTTTATTAGTAACCTTAATAGAAACATGAGGTATGATCATTCAGGAAGGTATATTTGAATGTTGAAAAGTGAATGGTTTATTTATTTTCACCTTAAAATAAATCTTGGAAAACTTGAATTGCATTTCGACTAAAGACTTCAATATCATGTGAAATGATAAGGGAAAACTGATGATTTTTCATAGGTATGAAAGAGAGTGAATATTTTACATCCTAAAAATGTATTAGGGGTGTATGTTCATCGGGAGATTGTATAACTTGAATTAAGTCAAAATATCCACTATCATTATTATTGGGGCAAAGCTTGAAGTCAAAACAGATCTTAGAGTCAAATGAAAGTTTGGATAGTTTGAGTTAAGATTGAGTATTTTCATCCAAGATGAAGAATTGGTGTAAGTCTAAAGTCAAAGAGTCGTAAGCTAAGTAAAAATTTTGAATTTAATTGGGTGCATGATCGGCGAAGCCCGACACCCAGAGATTTTGGTCATTGTAACCTATGAATTACTGAAATTGTTGTTTGCAGCAAAGTGAAACAAGAGGGTTGCTAGAGATTGGTTCCAAGACAGAGAACCAAGACAAGCCAAGCGCATGAAGAGAACTTGCATTTTTTATGAATGACAAGTGTGAAGGATTGCTGAAAGAATGATTGAATGAAATCCACACGTGAATAGATGAAGTTCACCAAGGAGGGGAAGATGACTGTTGATAGTCATTTTCGAAGATCTGATGAAGACCACAGCAGAAGGAAGAAGAAGGAAAATGCCAAGGTAAGTGGCATATGTGAACAGTTGACAGATGAAGATTATGAGCAGGAGAAGGCTGAGATAACAGTTCACCTTGAATTGTTAATGAAATTGTTGTAGGAAAATGTGAAAGATTAGACACATGGTTGGACCATGAGAAAGAAGGTAAAGTGGCAGAGACTACATCAAAGAGGGAAAAGCAGGTAAACATACAATTGATGGAAGAGCTGAGGAAGCTCGAGCAGATGTTGAGGTGTGAAGAGCTCAGAGAGGCCGAGTTAAAAATGGATGTTTCCATTTGTGACCCAGAACAGGGTGAAATTCTGGGTGAAGAGATCAATGAGGAATATGTCATGAACTATTGGGATAGTTCAGAAGAATCTGAAGATGTGTTGGCAAGAGAAGCAGACGAGGCTATGAAGCCTTGTATTTTTTAATCTCACAATTTATGTATGTTTGCAGGATGTGCGAAAGATAGTGAATAGTCTGATGGAACTGTCACAAAGATGAACAAAACTCTTAAGGAGAAGTGTGATGGAAAATGCATTTCAGAAGAAAAAGGTATTGATTTTTTGTAGTAGAAAGAAATCATAAATGAAGTCTTGTTTGGTGTGAGACAGCAAGTTGAAACTGTTATGGAGCAGAAGCAAAATGGGAATGACGAAAATATATTCCAAGGACGTAAACAAATGTATTTGTTTAGTGAATTTGTTGATAGAAATTTACAATGTGATGATGTCGAAACCAAGACAACTCAGGAAGATTGCCAGAAGAAGGATAAAGCTGGGAATGAAGGTTGTGAGGAAGTGATGAAAAGATTTCATAGGGAAATCGAGTTCTTGGAACGATGGCTTAAGAAACCAGATGGAGAAGTAAAACTTGCAGAACTTGATCCAGAAGAAATTACAGTTACTATACATGATAGAGATGAAATTTTTATAGAGTTGAATGAATGTTATAACTTTTCAGATAATGATGTAAGTGTATGTACAGAAAGCGAAATTAACAAATATGATGTCGAAGTCAGAGAAGTTGAGCATCAGGTACAGCAAGGGAGTTGTGTCCATAGAGACAAAAAGGAGACAGAAATATTGATCTAGCAGGATGAAGATGGAAGAAGCCAGCAGTTCGAAACGAAATGTATTGAAGTCCAAAAAGTCGATGATGGGAGATTGATGCCTGAAGCATCAAAAGAGACCGAAAGGTCTTATATTTTTAAAACTAACAGTTTGTTGGTGAATGCAGCTATAGCACCGAACGAAAGAGTTGTTGCTATAAAAGCAATCAAAGACTATAGTTGTAATCAAGAAGAAGTTCTTGATTATTCTCCATTGCAGAAAGTTGAGAGTTCAACTTAGTTGGAGATGAAAGCCTTAGATAAAGAGGAATTTCTCAGAGGAATTGGCGAAAGAAAGCGTTGGAGAAGTCGATGGAATCCGATCGACAGAGTGAGCGATGAGTTACCAAATCGAGTTGATACTTTGAAGGACCAGCAGTAGAACAGAGTTTGGAATCCTGGAAGGAGCAAGTCATCAAGGCTTGTGACTATCACATTATTAAAGAAAAGCGACAAACCTCATAGACAGGGGTCTATGGAAACTTCTCTACATGGGGAGTCTGATGCAGGAGCATCAAGTTAAATTTTCATTATTCAATTGTGTAATTGAGGGGGTGAGATATTTTAATTATTTTATTAATTAATTTGCTCATTTTTAATAAATTAGGAGAGAAATTATAAATGTGAGGATTATTGTAAATATTCCTTAAATAATTAAGGATATGAGTGGAGTTGAATTAGGTAGATAATCTAGGGATTAGGAATTCCATAAATGGGACTTAGTTGAGTAAAAAAAAAAGATAAATCTAAATTAGATCTTAAGTTGAGATTTGTGTGGAAGAAATTAAAGGAGTGGAATAAATTCATATTTATGTATAAATATGTAACTTGTGAGAGTGTGAAAAAACACCGAGAGAGTGAGGAAGGGGTTGAGAGCTCTTTGTAAAGGGCAGAGAGCTGAAAGACCAATTATTGTAATATTCAGCCCTGTGTTTGAGTTTGTAAATTCTATTATGTTTATTATATATCAACATTTTTTTGTTTGGCTCTTTTTTCTCCTATGTATATTTTGAGCTACATTAAGTGTGTTTTTTATTATGAAGAATTTTTATGAGAATTTTAAACGTTGTTGGAAGCACATGAGTTTCGACATTCTGGGATCTGATTTAACCCAGTATCCTGGCATCATTTATTCTCCCACCTTACCTCATTTATTTATGTCCTTACACTTCCGAGACCCTCATCTTTGGACTCCCTCCACATAGATTTCCTACACTACCTGACCCTTTACTACATGGCATGTCAAGATGATTACTTGGCCTCCCTGGAGGAAAACGTCTCTTCACATGAGGCTTTTATCAAGGACACCATGGCGGCTTCACTCACGGGCCACCCGAGAGGATGGATCGGCTCTACATCCAGGGATTGCATGTACAACAGGTGGCATACATGCGACTTCTCGTCCGTTGGATCACCAAGCGTCATAAAAGAAACAATGGGAGCAAAAAAACATGCAAAACCATTCAAACATGCGATAGATACTAAGCTACTCAGTTTTGGCTACGAAGTTATGTGGGATCGGATCACCAGTTTATAGAAGTGTGCTCTCATTGGGAGGTGGTATTTTGACATAGTAAAAAAATAGGATATTCAGGAGTGGGTTCAATTATAGTGGACACCTATCCTCGGTTACTCGCCGAAGGTATGCCGACTAATGAACGACTGGTATAGTTTTCATTTCATGTCATAGGAGGATTTGGCTCGGATTATGGCACTCCCATGGGTTCACGGACAAAGTTTTCTTTCCCTCCTTAAATGGTATATTAGTTTTAATCCCATAAGGGATATGCCCAAGAACTACCTGGTTTGGGTTAAATTGCTAGGTCTTCCGTTAGAATTTTGGATGCGACATATTCTGGAAGCTATCGACAACTTTATTGGACGTTTCATCTATGTCAATCCAAAATTCCTTAGAAATAAGGAAAAATGGGTCGCTTGGATACTAGTGGAATTAGGCTTTTCGGGTGGATTTTCGACTCAGACCGATCTTCCTTGGGAATATGCAATTCATAGAGAAAGGTTGGATTATTAGTGTATCCATTTTCAGTGTCTGCTATGCCATCGGACGAGACATATGTTGAAATTTTTCCCCAGAGATTTGCTGAACTGGGTACTCGACGCACCCATCGTGTGCAAAAGGGTCAACAATATAATGATATTGCACATGACACTACTCTGGTTCATCGCCGATATCCAGGTACTGATACTACTCTTGAAAAATCCTCTGCTATACATAGTTTTTCCTCGTATCCTCCTATCAATAATCCACATCCCCTCATAGGATATGTCCCCCAGTCTGTGACCCCTTCTCGTGATCTAACTTCCTCCCTTCATCCTTCTTTTCCCCCCCACTCCCCTCATATGTCCTTATCGGCCCTACCATCATTGTCCTCTTGTCCCCCCATGTCTGTCCATATCGGCCATTCCATCGATGCCCAATAAAACACACATGATCTTCCCCTTTCCCCCTCAACCATATCTCCCCATCATGTCTTGATCCCTGCACATATCGCCCCCCCATCTCCTTCCTCTCTGACCCGACCTCCACCTAAAATTTCTCCCCACAACTCGATCGACAACGACCCTGGATTTCTTCTGACAAATACGACCATGGATCTTGAGACCTTGTCCATACATAAGTCGCCTTCTACTTATCCTCCCATCTCTATCTGTCCAAAATATGCTCGCGATGTCATTATTCGAAAGAAGGGTGGTTGGAGACAACGCACCCAGAAAGGAGAATCACCTATTAAATCTATCCTTGAGTTGGACACGGAAAATCTCAGTGATATTCATATCTCTATTGTTTTCAATCGGGTCCTTAGAGCACTCTCGCCCGACTGGGGGGTCTCGAGATGACTTGCATTTATTTGAATTTGTGTGGCCTAGGGGACCACACTAAGTTGTTATCCCTGAATTTTTTTTTGCATTCTTGTAGTACCTTTTTGGTGTTGATTCAGGAGAATATGACTTCATCAGATAGAGTTTACTCATATTTTGGTAATATTTTCCCAGACTGGTACTTGGTTGTATTTGAATCCAATGGTT
Organism: Pinus albicaulis; assembly: GCA_034641835.2. Lineage (NCBI taxonomy): Eukaryota > Viridiplantae > Streptophyta > Pinopsida > Pinales > Pinaceae > Pinus > Pinus albicaulis. The sequence continues at coordinate 118,384,971 of CM076575.1, forward strand.
TATCGAGTGGATTGGCTGCCCTCTGGGACCCCCACTATGCCAATATGTATGCATACAAATTTTTCGTAGGAATCCTCATCTTAGGCTACATTCATGAAAACTCCTCTAGAGTACATTTCCTAAAATAAATGCACCATACTCCAATAGGATATCCTTCTGGAAATATTTGGATGATTGTGACATCCTTAATTGGATCGTTGATTGTAGCTAGTGAATATAATGCCACATTTTCTTGAAAAGAGTTCTGGGGTCCGAGAAATCGGGGTGATCCTTTGGCTAGGTATATCTCTAATCTATTTGCCTCGCATTATCTATGTGATATCGGTCCTCCTACATTATTCCCCACTTGGAACAATGGAATATCTGGGGATGATTACATTGCAAAGAGATTGGATAGATACATGGTTCACGGAAACCTCTTGGACATTCTAGGGAAAATGAAATCATGGGTGGAAAATATAAGGATCTTTTATCATCATCCAATTTTCCTTCAATGGCAGTCTGATAGTCCACAGAGAGGTATTCCCTTCAAGTTTAATTGATCCTGGATGGAAGACCCGAAGTTTAATGATTTGGTAAAAAAATTCTAGAGGTCACAAAATTGGGTGGAGGGAATTTCTTCGATGCACCATATATCTATCTTACTTGAGCAGCTTAAAAGTAAAGTCCAGATTTGGGAGCGTGAAAAAAAGAAAAGGTTGTTCATTGAACTTAATACTATTATACATGACAATAAGGAAATATATCAGAAGTTGGATTGTGAGGGGCGTTCAACATATTCATGGGAAAAATTAAAAAATATGGAATACATAAAGTAGAAGATCCTACTTCATCAGGAAAGGACCTGCAGATTAAAGAGTTTCACTCATTGGCTGAGGTAAGGAGACCACAAAACAAAATACTTCCATAATTATTCCAAACAAAGGAGAAAAGCTAACACTGTATGGGAGATAAAAAATGAACTAGGGAAACTGGTTTTCTCCATTGAAGAAATTCAGATGGAGGTTGTCCATTATTTTGAGCCTTTATTCAAAAAAATTCGGGGGATATCCATAGAATATAAATTATGGGGACTCACAGAATATCCCCTTATGTTTAATGATGTTTCAAAAGAGAACATTACCCATTTGGTCTCGTCAGGAAAAATTATAAAGGTTCTAAAATAATTTTTGAGGGATAAAAGCCCAGGATCGGACGAGTGGACAATTGAATTCGTCATTCATTTTTATGAGTTGCTGGAACATGATTTAATAAACATGGTGGAGGAGTCGCGTAGCAGGGGATTTATATTCAGCGCCATCAATTCTACATTCATTTCCTTAATTCCAAAATCATCAAAGTCTTCCACTTTTCTGGATTTCCTCCCCATTTCACTTTGCAATATTACATATAAGCTCATATCAAAAATTATTGTTGAGTGCATTAATTCCTCTCTCTCGATCCACATCTCCCAGGAACAATCTATTTTTTTTCACAATAGGCTCACAAATGACGTGGTGGCTACAACGCAATATATAATTCATATTATTCATACTAAGAAGATGAATGCCCTGGTAATGAAGACAGTTCTTTGAAAGGAATATGATTGTGTTGACTAGGATTTCTTGCACCTCATTTTAATTAAAGTTGGGTTATTTGTACATGCTACGGAATGGATCATGGGTTGTGTAACCTGTGCTCATTTTTTTGTTTTGGTTAACATGTTTCCATCCAATTTTTCAGAGCTGAGTGGGGTTTGCATCAAGGTTGCTTGCTTTCTCCATTGTTATTCATTCTTGTGATGGATTGTCTCAGCATTAAAATCATAAGGGTTGTTTAGGAGGGTCACTTCAGGGGAATTAAGGTAAAGGAAGACTATGAGGCTTCTCACAGTTTCTTTGTTGATGATATCCTGGTATTCGGCATGTTAAATCTCACACAATGGCAGCCCCTCCATGACATTATCAACCGATTTGGAAATGCATCAGGTATGTTGGCGGACGAAAAGAAATCTTAGATTTTATATTCCTTGGGCGGCGTGGAGGATATAAAAAAAATTATTTATGTCTTTAAATTCCAATTTTTCCCTTTATCAGATGGCTTTGCATATCTTGGCTTTCATCTCAAGCCCAAAAAATACAAAACTAGAGATTGGAAATGGTTGATTGAAAAATATAGGCGCAAAATTTACAATTGGACTCTCTCATGGTTATCAGTTGGTGGCCAATATATCTTAGCACAAGATATACTACAACAGTTAGTTGTATATTAGGCACACTTATATATACTTATGGTTTCCATCATACAAAAATTGTGAGCTATTATGGCCCATTTTATTTGGGCGGGCAGGGAGAACAAGATGAAATACCACCTCACAAGTTGGGATAGCATTACCACCCCAAAATAATATGGGGGATGGGGAATCATGGATATCAAATTTTTTGGGTGGGATTTATTCTTGAAATCCCTTTGGCGTAGTTTATTCAAACAAGGCATTTGTAGGAAGGACATCATCTCATGAAAATATTTAAATGGAAAACATATTGAGTACTGAATCAAACTGGGTTCTCTTGGACATACGCAAGGATCATATATTTGGCGCAGTTTTCAAAAGTTATGGCTTCCTTTTCTCCAAAGATTCAATTAGTATTTCAGCGAAAGTCATAAGATTTTCATTGGTACAGATGATATTAGGGGGGTGGAGGGGGAAAATAATAATAGCAGAGCACTTATTCACAGACTACACTCCCGCGACATTATTTTTCTGAAGAATACAATCAAATATTGGCGAGACAACTTCCTGATCTGGAATGCTAATCATGATATGGGCCTGGTGGGTTCACATGCCATATAATGGGAAGACATTAGATACAAGTTATGATGTGATGACTTACACATAACCGAGAGGGGGGATTACATCACATGGGTTGGTACACGTCTCGAAAACACAGTTCAGATTATGGACACATATAGGTATCTTTTTTCCTATCATTCATGCTCCTCAATTTCATTGTTGGTTCCATAAGGTTTGGAATTTGGACATCCCATATAAAATAATTATCTTTAATTGGTTGATCTGGAAAAACAAGAACGTAACTTGGGATAATTTATGTAAGAGAGGAGATTCTGGTCTAGGTTGATGTCCTCTTTGTTGCATGGAATCAAAAAACAACCAACATTTGTTTTTTCAGTGTCATATTGTTGATGAGGTATGTAATGGTATTTTTCTATCCCTACATTCTCCCAAAAGGATATTTTCACACCTGGAGGAATGTACACTCTGGTGGATGTCACAGAGGCATAAACTCGGGACTATCCCTCTCTTATTTACTTGGCATATTTGGACGGCAAGAAACAGGGTGATATTTGAAAAAGCCCTTGTATCTTCATATCATATTACTCATAAAATATTACTGCATTGGGAGGGGATCCAAATGAAATATAATCCATCTACGGATCTATCTCAGCGTCTGTTGACACACCCTATCTCCTATCTCACTAGCTTCTTCGAAAAAATGACGCATCATAATCAGTGTGGTTGTGGGGCGTGGCTTAAATTGGATCAGAGATGCGATTACAAATTAACCTGGAATGGTGGCACCATCACTAACAAAAGAACAGAGGTTGTTGCATTATGGGGGCTTTTATGGTTTACCATACAACTTTATATTGATACTCTTTTTATATATGGGGACTCACAGGTCATTATAAATGGTATGAATACCACTACTGGATTTTCTCCCCCTCTCCTTTCTCACTGGATGGAACAAATCTATTTGCCGCAAGACTCTTTCAACAGCATCTTATTCCAGCACATATTCCAGGAGAAAAACACCGTGGTTGATCAATTATCCAGGTTGGGGCTCACGAATTCTTTTGGTTATTTGCACTACACTTTATATGAGGCAGATTCAATCAATGCACAAGGAACAATCTCTCTTCCATTGTTCGAAGCTATATTTCACCCTCTTGATTTTTGTTTTTGCTACATCTGATTTTCCTTTTTAGAGTTTTGCTTCCAATTACATATTATTTGGTTCAAGACTATTTTAGATTGGGATTATTACTCTATATGCATCGGGGTCCTCCCCAAAGATGGTAGAATGATGTTGAAACATACTAGACTTGCTAAAGTCTATGGACATGATTCTATTTTTGCTGACTATGTATGCCTATATACTTTCATGTTTTCTCTTTCACTGACTGGCTGAACATTTGTATTAGTACATAATATAAACTAGTTTGTTATTTTTCCTCTGAAAAAAATAAATAAATAAATTTGTTTATACATATATATTTAATTTTCCAATGAATAATGTTTATTCATGTGTATTAAATTTTATAGAACTTATAAATATTCAAACAAAATTAAAGTACATAGTAATAAATTTTTAATAGTGAATCCAAATTCTCTAAGTAATACACAATAATAATTTTATATTATAAGATAATTTTTTAATCTATAAAATTTAAATGAGAAAATTAATAATTTTGTAATATAATTATTGCTTAAGAGATCATTATAAAGGGTCGCCTATGCACTCTCAACTGAAAGTTTATGCATTCTTATTCGTTAGATGATTCCAAATGGTTTGGCTCATAGACATATCCTCCTCATGCATGAATAGGGTTGCTCGTTTCTCATTCTCCAATGTTTTAGTAGATTGTCTTTTTAAGCGTGGCTCTTTTGTTGTTGTACTTTTTTTCAAGTTTCAATTCTCCTTTTAGGTTAACTCCTCTCCTCAAATAAGGCATTCTTTTTTATAAAAGTATTTGGGAAAACCAACCATCACATTGATTAATTTAATATTTTTAAAATTTTATATTTCATACTTCATGACATTGAAGTTGATTCCAATTATTACTTTTAAGTAAACTTATATGCACTTTATCCATGCTCCACACAGTGAATTAAAGGATTTGAATTTCAAAACCTTAAACACAACAATTACCAATAAAGTTACAGTGTTAGGGTTTTTGATTTCAAAAATTACTTTATTGACAAAATTTTAATAAAGAAATACTATAGTTTTGATCATGAATCACACTGATTGATTCGAAACTTATTGGCAATGTTCTTTCTCATGTGATTATTACCGAAAATAATTCTAAAAAAATCTTGATTGTTAATTTTTTTTAAAAGAGTGATCATGAAACTAATAGATACATGTTTCAAGATCGAGAGGAGATAATTGAAAACGTTCAGGTCGTTGATTTTTAAGAGTTTGTACTATTTGTTTCAAGAAAAAACGTATATAATCCTCACAATTTACAATTTTAAGATAGAATTTAGAAATTAAAATGTATTTATGCCATTTGGGACGGCAATTTAAATTATCATAGGAGCTCGTTAGATTTTTTTGGTTCACTTCCTTAATGCATGGTAGAATAAAGGTTATGGGTGAAATTTCTTATATGTGACAATATAACCAAAATTTTTAATAATAATATTATGACTTCAAATTTTAATTTTATAAAAAATGTTTAAATTTATGTAGCTTTTATATTTTTTATAAAATTTGTCATTTTAAAATCTTATAATTATTTTCTGAAAGACCCTTAATAAAGCCGTAGTTTCCAATGCCACTCACGATAAATTTACAGGTACAAAATTATACGGCATATACCGTCCATTCGTCATCAATCGATTAGATTCACATGATATTCGCAGAAAGCACAATATCAAGTCTGGGAATTTGGTCTAGTGGTATGATTCTCGCTTAGGGTGCGAGAGGTCCCGAGTTCAATTCTCGGAATGCCCCAAATTAAGACAGAAATTGTTGAAATATTTGCACGTGCATTATGAATGTAAAAATAATGCTAATTCAATCCGCTCGTGTTATTGTAGGTCTTTTATTTGCTAATTCAATCCGCTGGTGTGATTGAAGAAATTGTTTTATTCGCAATCTATTTATAGCTTTTCAATCCTAGCTACATCTATAACTCTTCATACCACCTCCTTTTTGTCTATTTTCAAGTCACCATTCAAAATAAATATTACTCTACTAAACTTTTATCAAGATTGCCATTTTGCCATTTGCATTTAAATCTGGCAAACCATCTAAATCTTGCAAACCGCTTTACTCTTCTTAAATCTATCCTCCAATCTCTCCCATTTATCCTCTCCCTGCTTTTGTTGTCCCTGCAGTCATCCTCAACAACATTAGATCCATTTAAAGAAGCTTCCCAAATAGGTTCTAATATCCTGAAACAAACATTGTTAACCATAAATAGTGGGTGGTATAGGACTCAATGATCCTGAAACTCTCAACAAGGCTCTTCAAATTGCCATGAGTCAAGGTTTTGACGAAATCATAATTAAGGAAGCCTTTAAAAAGTCTAATCAATAGTTTTCACAAAATTCAATGGGATCTAAAGTAATCAATAGTTGAGACTAGAATGTCCTGCTTCTCATATAGCAAGTCTTCTGGGTTAAATTCCAACCCCTCTTGTCTCTCAGGTCACTATGGAGTCACTCTTCAAGACTGTTAGTTGAACAACGGATGACACCATAATATCCCAAAGGCTGTATGCTTCCTAGTTTCTCTGGGCTGAACACATGATCAAATGAGAGATGAGAAAAATTTAATGTGTTATGCTTTATATTTTGGAAGAGAGGTTGAAGTGCATAGTTCTGTAGAGAGAAAGTGCCTGGCATCCAGTTGATAAACAACTGATAATGACCCTGTTTATGTAAATGTGAAGTTCCCCTCTCCATGGCAGAAGTGTAAGGCCATGAGTCCATCGAAATTGTTTGATGGAATGGGTTTCTGAAAGATAAATGATCCACCAGCCCCCTGTAGAATGGTTATCTTAGCAGCAGCATAAAAAACAAAAAGCCCAAATGTAATCCTGTTGAATTTAAGTGTTTGACATTACTCATTGAGAAAATTTGTTTATAGAATGGAGTTAAACTTCGAAGATAACTAACCTTTGGATGGCAGCATGCTGAAAAGAAGGGGACGAGTTCTCAAAAATACCATCGTTTCAACCAATCCAGATGCTTAAGCAAATGAGAGTCGGATGACTCAGCAAGAGCAGAGTAATATACCAAAAAATTATGATTTAGCAGTAAGATTAGAGACTTTACTGGGAGCTTACTCTTTTAGCCTTATCACAAAGAACTAAAGATATCTTCATAGAATTTGAAATGAGATAGCATCTCATTGTGCCAATCATTCAGTTGTCAAATTATCTTCAATAATTGACAGAATATATTAAAAAATATATATGAAATAGGTTTTTGATCCTATGCAGTTATGTATTCACTGAACATGAGACCTTCCCATAAATAGACAATTTCATATGGTCCCTCTGACTATAACAATGAGACCTTCCCATAAGTACGAGAAGCCTGGTTTCATCTAAATTTCCAACAATTTCATATGGTCCCTCGGAGTATAACAATGAGACCTTCCCATAAGCACGAGAAGCCTTGTTTCATCTAAATTTCCAACAATTTCATATGGTCCTTCTGAGTATAAGGACGAGACCTTCCCATAAATACGAGAAGCCTTGTTTCATCTAGATTTCCTTCCCTACCTCCTTTGAGAAAGGCATTCAAAAATAAGATTCTATCTCCAAACAGAGAAGATACCACCTGCAGGCTGCTATGACCTTTCCTAAAGATTATCCCACGCATGAGATTTCCTGTGAATTAAAAGCCATTTCCACAGAATGGAGAAGATGTTTGTTGTTCGAACAACCAGATTCTAAAAGTAAATGCACCAGCCGGGAATCGAACCCGGGTCTGTACCGTGGCAGGGTACTATTCTACCACTAGACCACTGGTGCAGATATAAAATAGCTTATCTGAGTTGACGTTGAAATAAATAAGAAAATTCCAGAAAGAAAAAGCCTTCAGAGAAAGTACAGAGAATATATATACATGAATGCTCATACAGAAAGTACGTCTAAAATATGAACAAAGAAATCAATTCCGTGGAAATCAGCTGATTTAAATAGAAATCACTTTGAGCTTAGATTTATATTTCAAATCCTCGGGAGCTCAGATGTGATTCCAGAGTATACCAGTGATACAGAGCATACCAGTTCATTAGTCCCACGCCCTCAGCTATATGAACTCGTAGCTAACATGTATTTAAAAAATACGCATAAATTATTTTTTTGATAAAATACGCACAATAGATGTACAGTACATAAGAAATGTAATAAAATACAACAACGCATGCAACTCTGTCTCATCATTTCCTCCCCTTCTTATGGGAATTTGATTTGTTCAGAAACTCTACTATATCTCTGGAAAGTGTTGCTCTAAATGCTCACTGGGACATCTACTTAATTTGAATTGTCCACAAGTCTTTTCATTCTAAAGCAATTTTTAATAGTATTATCTTATGATGGAATATACTTTTTACTAAACATGATGGCTGGACTTCAGTTTATGATGTGTTTATGATGTGTGGAGATTTAAATATTTGTTTGTATAAATAGGAGTAAACTTAATCATTAATCTACAAATTTAGAAAGCTCCAATATTGAACATGATTTTTTTTAATTTGGTTTTAATTTTCAATAATTATCATTATTTTGTGCAGGGTTATGGAACAAAGTTGTTGAATTTCTTCGATGATTACAATCAAAAGCAATATAAGTAGGTTAAAGATGGAAGAAGGATGAAAAAATAACTCTTCTTCATGAATGAGGTATGGGATCTAAAGAGTTGGGACAAACCTTTGTTTGAAGTAGATTAGGAGATAAATAATTGTATGTTGTCAGGAGTTTTTCTTATCTGAGTAAGAAGTTTTATGATCTTTTTGAAATATTGTTGACCAAATAAACTTTTGTATTAGAAACTTTAAATAGACAAAACTAAAAGGAGGATCTTCTATGAGTGATGGTATGAGTGATGGTGTGAAGACGATTTTTGGATGAAAGTCCAACATGAAAGGTTTGCAAAGTAGTGGAGTCAAAATAGTCTAATGCATCTCAATGGTGTAGGCAACTTGAAAATCTGGCAACGAATTGTGTTCCTAGACAATATGGTAGAAGAGCATTATTGCAATTGAGTTTGCTTACCATATCTAATAAAAAAATTCAATATTGTGTTAAATAGTTTTAAGATGAGGCAATTGTAACACCCCAACCATTATATTGTAAATTTATTATGTTAATTTTTTGTGATGACAAGTAATGTGAAATGGGTTAAATACATGGAACAACTACAATTATACTTTTAATGTAAAATACCAACCATATGATAAAAAGGTGGAGCATTGCATTGATATGAACCATGAGCCATGAGTGGGAAGTCGGAAGTGGGTTATGCGAACAAACTTATCCCATTAAAATAATCCCCATCAATAAATTAGTTGGCTCAACCAAATATTTAGAAAGTCCAAGATTGCTAAAAGTCCCAAGAAAATAGTTAATAGGAAGGATTTGGTAGTTGAGCTACCAACTTCCAAGATTATGGAAGTAGTTGGGATTTGTACCCAACTATTACACCAAGGTATCAACAAAGTACATCTATAGAAGCTTATGATATTGACCCATGGATTTGTGGAATTAACCCATGAGTTTGAAAAAGAGACCAATGAAATCTTGGGAAAGAAGATAGAGAATGCAATGATTCTTACCTCTAGAGAGCAAGGGATGTTCACCAATGGGTCTGGGGACCAAATGTAGATAAGAAATTGTGTCAAAAATGTTGTTGGTTGATGGGAAAACCATGATGATTTGATAGGTGCATTTTTAGATTGACAAAATCGAGGATAAGTGTCCCAAACCTTAGCTGTAACACATAGCTATGTTTTTTGGTGCTTTCCAGGCAGGGCATTGAGCATTGGGAAAGGGAAGGACACCGAGAGATTGGTTAGTAGTGAAGGGGATACCCTTGTGCTAGACAGCTAAGAAACCACCCATAGCCATGTGTAGGCTCATAGCTCTTTGGCATTTAAAGGGAACTTGTTGGTTTTATGTTGATGAAGGAGAGCGGTCTTCATCCTTTCATCACTTGTAGATTGAGAGAGAGCTACTTTCTAGGTGCTTGCTAAGCAGGGCACTAAGAACTAATAAAGGGGAGGTCATGAAGGAACTACTGGGCAGTGAAGGGGATATAATTTTTTGCTATGCAAAACAACTAAGAAACCACCCATAAGATATGTGTATAGTCTAGGATTAGTGGGATTATAAGGAACTTGCTAAATTTATATTGATGAAGGAGAGTGGCCTTCATGACTCCGCCTCATAATGCCTAAGAAAGAGATAATTGACTCATGGCTTCATGGTCTAGCTTGGGGTGGCCAACTGCAAATGATAGAACAAACAATTGAGCCTATGGTTGGGTGGAAAGTGGCTCATCCTTCATTAGTTGCAAGCAAGGTATTTTTTAAGGATTCAAATATTATGCCTATGTCTAGTTTTATGGACAACTATTATAGTTTGAAAATTCATACAAATAGAATGTAGGCGAATATTTAATAAAAAACACATAATTTACTATTAAAATTGGTAAAATTTTGGTGAATATCACTCATTTAATCATATATATGTGAAAAATAGGCGAATTTTTAACCAAAATGACGAATACTTTTTTTTTAATAATGTCCAAAAAATAGATAATTGGCGAAATTTTGCCCCTAAAATTTTCCCAATCGCAAGCAATGATGCATTATGATCATACAAGTGCCCTTGTGGACTTCAAATCTATAATGTAAATTATATTAAATGAAATAGAAATGATATTTATGGCTATGTATAGTATGTGTCTTCCTACTTAATTTGTATGTGAACTTGTAATGTGTATTTAATGGATGTTGTCTTAATGCAATGAGTTATTAGACATAGATCTCATATAAATTGTTAGTGGCTTGTCTAGCTTTTATTTATGGTTGTAGCAGACCTTTTAGCAAGAAAACCTAGGGTTGAGAAATCAAGGGATTTCAACCTCTCATCCTTATTTAAAAAAATAATAATGGCTAATTGGTTGTGATGGACTCTTAATGAGTCACAACCACGAGATTTGGGTCTACTCCAGATAGAAAAATGATTCCTTGAATTTGTGGCCTACAAGCTAGGTGTCTTGTTGATTATGTCGACCTAAATGCAAGAGTAAATACCTTTTTTTTAAAGTGAAAACTTATAGGGAGGAGTCTTTACAAAATATCTAGTCAAAGGTGTTAAGAAATATCATTAATGAGCTTGTATGCTGGTTGAAATATATTGTAAAACTAATTTGGGGCCTTTAAAGCCTTTTAAATTGAGGTATTGTGAATATCTTTGTTGTGATAGTTGTAGTAGCGAATTAGTTGAAATATACTTATGAATTAGCTTAGGAATACTTGGAGGTCTTACTTATGTGGTGATCTTAGAAGGAGATGGTGAATTCCTTGGTTCATAAAGCCATGGAGTATAGCCCATGACCAAGCTGGGAAGTCTAAATGCCTCAGGTTGTCATAAACTTTAAGAGCCCCGTGGATCTATAAATTTATTATTTTGGGGATGGTTATACCCAGGTTGTAGGATTGGGATATTTCCATTGTTTAATGTGATGGCATTGTTAACAATAAATTTTGATCAAAGTGGTTATTATGATCTCATTTGTTCTTACTCACGGTAACTAGTTTTGGTTATTTATATGCAAGCAAAAACATGTAATTTGATACTTATATGTCTTTGAAGATAGTATGTTAGCTTATCTTGTATTCTCTTTTACCCAAATAAAATCTTAAGTTTTACTGGGTTGCGATGTCTAAAGGTCTCACAAGAATATTGGGAGAAGTTAATTCACATAATGGCTTGTGTCTATTACATAGCCTAACTCTCAAAGTGTTTATTAATTCTTAAGGCCATATGTTAAATTCCTTATTTTTATTCCTAATCTAGTTGTATGGTCAATTATGGAGAAATAAACTCATATATATGAATGCAAGATGAATTGAAGCCTAAAATAGTTAATTGGGATTAAAATTACATCAATTATCAAGTTGGAATAATTAATCATATGATGTTTTCCCATTGAAAGATTTCAATAATCATGTCAAATTTAAATGTAAATGCATGTTAAGACATTATCCATAATTTTCATGTTTTTATTTGGTAAAAACTGATATGAAATTTAGAACTATATTTTCTCCTTTTTGACAATACTATAATGAATATATTTATGTTTATAAACTATAGATAATTCTTCTCCCGTATGTTAAGGATGTGTAAGTATTAAATTTCTACATAGCATTCTCATAATGGATATTTGACTAAATATTGGTTGTGCAAATTAAATGATGCAAACTTGTGGTTTCTCCACATCCACATCATTGGGAATAAACTAATTTCTAGACTTAGCTTTGGAGAATCTGGAAAATTAAAAAGGGCATTATAAAATTTCATTAAAATGATATTTTGCCTTGGTGGTCCAAAGGTTTAGATTTGGACATAATTATAGCATAAATATAAATCAAATGGCTAGTAAACATGGATAAGCATCAAAACACTTATTTCATGATACATGTCACATTGTCAAAATTTAAAAAAAAATCATAATAAACTAATTATAACTTTCTTTTAAATTATTATTATTATTATTAATTATAAAAATAATTAATATATGGGTTAAACATATATACATTTAAAAAAACATGTAACAATATTCTTAATGATGAAGATTATTAACATGTAAATAGGCTTTGTTACAATACCATGAGCCAATATCATGGATATCAATACCACATGCCTAAGAACCATAACTCATTTCATAGCATAACTATATATATTTTATATATATTTTAATTTAATTTAATTTTATAACATTTTTTAAATTAAATTGAAAAGTAAAAAGGGCATAACTGCCTTTAAGATAAATCTCAACCCTTTTATACTATTCCATAGAGGTTAAATCCATACCATCCACATATTACTTATTGATAATTAAATTAAAATTATGGAAGCCCTATTCCAAAGTAAACACGCCTAGTGGTGTAATTAGTAGATAATAAATTTTATGATGGATAGACCTGAAAATGTTCTTGGTAAAAGGGTGAGAATTTCCTAGGTAAAATTCATGCAATAAATATAAATGATTTAAGTTATAACCACATGTTAACAAACATAAAAAGACTTTACGTTGGGACTAAAGAAATGGCATGCCATGGTTGGGTGGAATTGGTGCTAACAAGGTAGCACCCTTGGAGTGACATGTGGACTCTAGTTTCCACATCATCTACCACATGCCAGATGTATGAACATGTTGATGTGGCTTAGTACAGGGCCATAATATGGTGTTATAGAATCAGAATGAAGCAAATTTTCAATCATCTCAAAGTTTTTGGTGAGGAGAAAATGATGGAGGCCTTAGAAGTGGAATTTGAAGTAAGAGAAATACAAAATTTATAACTCCCACCTCCTTAAGATGGCTTAGGAGATTGAGCGTGTTACAAAAATCCCTTAAATTTTTAAAATAAATCCAAAAATACATACATTAAAGGAAATTTCAGCCTAAAAGTGGTCTCCTAAGGAAAATAATAAAATAATAAAATAAGATTTATAAATTTTGGAGTGAATAAAAGAAAACAATTTTTTTTTAATTGTATTTTTTTATTTATCTTTTTATAGGTTTACTCAAATTTCAATATCCAAAGAGTACCCATTATGCATACTTTTGAGAATACCGACATTGATAAAAATTGCAGATACATTAAAAGAACGTGTTCAACACGTTCTTTTAATGCATCTGCAATTTTTATCAATGTGGGTCTTCTCAAAAGTCTGCATAATATGTACTCATTGGATGTGGAATTTAATTCCACATCTAATGAGTACCTACACTTGAAATTTGAGTAAACCTATAAGGAGATAAGCCATAAATACAATTTAAAAAAGTAGTTTTTCTTCTTTTCCCTCAAAAATATTTACATGCACCTCTTTTTAAATTTAAAGGATTTTGATTGGTTTACAAATTATGACATGGAAATTACATGAAAATTTCATGGCCACTTTTAGGCTGAAATTTCCTCTAATGTATAATAACTTAAACATAGACCTTAGTTTCTTATTCTCTTTATTTCCTTCACAATTCGAAACATACATACATATGTATCTATGTCAGGGCATGGCTATAAGGTTTAAGAAAGGATAAGTGACACAAGGATACTTTAGCCTGGTCGTAAAGCTTCCTATTGGTTCCTCCTCCACCACAAGAAACACCTCTTCATCTCACAAAGGATACATGAATTGCACACTTCCCTTCTCCATACTGATAAAAATGTTTGGCACACAATCTTTTTCCAGCACTCCCCTCCTCCCCCAACTTGATCTCAATCTAGATTCCATGTTCTCCCATACTTCCACTCTCTATGATGTCCTTGGATAAGCCTCAATTGAGGTCACTTCTTCCTCCATTTGTTGTTATTTATTCTTATATTGAGATGTCCAATAGGTTGTTTGAGAGATGAAAAGTAGCATATGAGAAATGATTCCAAGTACAATGTTTTCAACATGTTCATCATTCCCTAAATTACTACTTGGATGACTTGTTTAACCATGTTGTTTTTATAGGTATTCCATAGGCTTGGTTGCACCATATTATTCAATATATCCATAAATTGGGTCCTAGTGTAGTTCTGAACAACTATCAAATGATCTTTGTGGGCCACATCTTCTCCAAGTTCTATGATATAGTCCTTCATATAAATATCTCCAAAGAGCTTGAAAACAAACTCCTTTGGGATAAGGAAAAAATAGTTTTTATTTGGCACTTCAAACCACTGATCACATTCTTACACTCCAAGATATCATTAAGGAGACACAACATTTCTCTTTGAACGCATATTTTTTCTTTCTAGACTTTCGAAAATATTTCAACTATGTTCCTTGCAAGGCCTTGTTCTAGAGACTCAAAGGCATTGGTATTTCCAAGACACTCTTGAACACTTGTAGAAATTATACAACATATATGTATATCATGGATTAAATCTGATCTAACAATGTACTAAAGCTTGATACTGAATCACTTCTACAAATCAATTGTGGAATTAAAAACACAATCGCCAATCACATGAATCAAAGAAGAATCAATCAAACCACAACACAGAAAATTTCCGAGGGAAAGATTGTTGCTCAAAACCCCACTATCTTCTATTGTATATTCAACATGGATACATGAAACAATTACATACAACTCTTCTCACAAGAGCCCTCCTGTACTCAGTTAATTGTCTCACACTAAACTGGAAAAAATTGACCAACACTTAGCCAATTATCAACCTCTAAACAACCTGGCTTGCTTGCACAATTCATGTGGAATGCAATCCCTATCTTTTAGGAATTTTGGCCTTCCTTGAATGAGCAAGGATCTTGGGCAATCCAATGGGTGTTTCGCTGCATGGGTGCAACCCAATAATCCTACAACTGATAGTCAACATCCCATTCACCTAGATCTCAACTGGGTCTCCACTGGAACTGACATGCATGAGGCTAATAATTGTAAATCCTCAGTTGCATGTGAGATAACTGATTGTGAATTAAATAATATTTAATTCACTTCATCTCTCACTAGTGTATCAAAAAGTTACAACTAGCACAACTGAGTTTAACTCACTTAACTAAGTTAAACTTATTACAACCTGCATTAACTAATGCACCACTGCACTTCGAACTATGTTACAACTAGAATTACTCTGCATGCCTCACCAACTACCCTCAACTCTAAATTCATGAGTTAACCAAGTTCATCACACTCAGTTAACTATTACAAGTTATTTTCATATTAGATTATATTTTATTGTCCATCTTAATCAAGGGATAACTAAAATATACATACACCAAATTTAGCCCACACTAGTGTAGGTACTGCTAAGACCTGTGGTCCCACACTAGTGTAGGTGCTGCTTGGACCTCCTGGTCCCACACTAGTGTAGGTGCTGCAATTTATTGTTGGATATCAACACTCCCTCTCAACAAGAAAGGGATTATCCTTCACCTCGATCCTGTCACTATGGTATTTGAAATTGCTCTTGGTGAGCGCCTTCGTCAGAATATTTGCATCCTAATCGTCTGTGGGAATGTACTGAAGTAAAATTATGTGCCTTTGCACATAATATCTAAGATGGTGGTACCAGATGTATATGTGTTTGTATCTATCATGAAACACAGGATTAATCGAAAGTTTAATGCAACTCTAGTTATCACAATGTATCACTGTCGGATCCATCTGAGAACCAAAAAACCAACCAGGATATTTCTCATCTAGATAGCCTCACATGAAACTTGACTTGCTGCCATGTAATATGCTTCCGCTGAACTGAGTGCCACAGATCACTGCTTCCTATTGTACCAAGAAACTGATGTCGATCCTATGTTGAAGATCCCTCCTAATGTGCTCTTTCTGTCTGATGGACTGCCTACCCAATTTGCATCTGTGAAGCCTTGAATCTTCACTCCCTCTGTCAGTTTGTACCATAATACATACTCTGATGTGCCCCTTAGGTATCTCAAGACATGCTTCCCCGCCTTCCAAAAGAGCTTGGTAGGCTTAACCATAGCTTGACTCAGCTTGTTAACTGCGTAGCAAATTTCTGGTCTAGTGTTCACTAAATACATCAATGAACCAACTAACTGCCTGTAGGCAGTAGCATCCACTACCTCTCCAGAAGTAGCATCCTCTTTCCTCCAATTTCCTGAAAGAGGAGTTTCCATGGGTTTGCAGCACTCCATGTGAAACTTACCCAGTATCTCTTTGGCATACTTTCCTTGAGAAACAAAAATTTCAAAATTAGATCATCAACATAAAGTATAATAATCAATAGCTTATCCTCAACCACAATCTAGTACAGGTTTGCATCAGTTTCACTTTTGGTGAAGCCTAGTCTGGTTAAATAGTTGTCAATCTGAGTGTACAAAGCATGAGGTGCTTGCTTCAGCCCATACAATGCTCTCTTGAGTCGACACACATGTGACTCACTGCCGAAGAACTCGAAACCTTCTGGTTGATCTATGTACACTTCTTCCTCAATAACTCCATTGAGAAATGAAAATTTCACATCCATCTGATGAATGTGCCACCCCATCTGCGTTGAGAGTGCAAGGATGGATCTAATGGAAGAGTACCTTGCAACTAGTGCAAAAGTCTCATCATAGTTGATCCCCTCAATCTGTGAGAATCCCCGGGCCAGAAATATGGCCTTGTATTTCTCCACACTCCCATCAGCAGCTTGATTTACCTTGTAGATCCATCTAAATCCAACCACTGATTTATTGACCAGTCTTGGGAAAATCTCCCATGCACTGTTCTTGACAATGGAGTCATACTCCTCCACCATTGCAGCAACCCAAATTGGTTGTTGCACTGCCTCCTGAAAGGAAGATGGTTCTATCACAATACATTTGCTCATAAGAGCCATGTATCCAGTAAACCTGTCTGGAGATTCTCTCTATCTGAGCTGTGAAGTAGGGGCTCCTTGTTGTGAAGGAAAATCCCCTCTGCGGACAAAGGTAATCCCTCTAGCCCTAGGGTGGGTCTAGCAACAAGGGAACATGTTGGCTTCTAAATTCCTAGTTAATAAATGAAATGTGGATTAGGATAGATATCCTAAATTGATCCAACGCTCTTGATGTAGTATGTTGTAGAAATCCCTCGATCCTCATCCTTCAAGCCTTGCACCCTTTGGAAGCGACGTTTACACAAATGCACAAGGATCAAACGAACACTAACAATATACAAGCATACATGTTCATTTATAACTATCCAACTAGTCAAGGAGAGTTAGAAACTTTAATCATTAACACAACAAAGATGGAACTAGAAATCAGTCATGTCATATTGATAAATAAAGAAGGGAGTTTACAACCCGCGCCTTGATGTTGTAGACCTTCTTTGACGGGTTCAGTCGGGCACGTCTCAAAGCATTCATTCGTCAATTCAGCTCGAAGAGGCGAAAGGTTCAAACTCTCTCTCACAACTATGGACTATTATCTGTTATCAACTCCTAGTCTATTCTAGCTATCTCTGGCTAGCTGATTCAATGGAATGAAGAGGGATTTATAGGAGTGGAGGATGAGCTTTGGGATCCAAATATGGTGGAGGGAAGGTCTATCCCTTTGGGAAGTTGCATTTTTGTAGGAACTAGAAGGCCAAAGTGAGATACTCGACCTCATCCAGTCGAACAAACATCCATGAATCTGCCCACGAAGTTGTTACATCATGGAAGCTTCGTTTCCATTTTAAAAAACTTTCCAAAAGTAGCTCGGCGCAGGTTCTCTTTAGATATAGAGCAACCATGATGCGAGGCCTAGTGTTAATCTGGACATGGCGTGAGGTCATAACTACACAACCGCACCGACCCAAAAATAGATGTTTTAAGGGGTCAACTCCTGGAATAGTCAACAGAGAATGTGTTCCTGACATGTTAAGGGATGCAATGACATTCATCATGATGTGTGATAGTACACAAGGGTCACGCTGATAGTCCTCCATTATTCAGGATGGGGAACGCAGGGACAGTGACAAAATACTGTGTAACACTCCTACATTTTCTACTGCATCAAGTCTCAATCTATCAGCTTCCATGGTGCGCCTTCTACCATTTCTGATGGATGGCTCTACATGAGTGTTTTATGCCACTCCATGATCCTCCGCATGTGGCTACACCACATCTTGAGGCTCATCCTTAGGAACCAATATTTCCTCCTTTGCATGCAAATCCAACTCCCTCTCAAGGGACAATCGCATGGCTTTCTCCTCAGCAAATTTTATATCCCATCGCACTACAGTCATTCTGTTGTTTGGAAAATACACCCGATAATTGTGGGGAGTTTCAGTGTACCCCACAAAAATCCCAATCTCAGCTGTTGGTTCCAGCTTCTTCCTAGCGTATTTGGTGATGTTGTAGACCAATTTGACTCAGCTAAAAGTCAAGAGAGGTTCTGAGAAATTCAAGGTTGATGAGGAACAATTATTAAAAATTTAAGAAGACCTGCAACATGTTCAAGAAGATAACCACAAGCACAACATACGTTGCTCAATGATTCCCCTCATCTCATGTCTTGGATGTGTTTCATGGCTCAATGTGTCAGCAAATTAAAAGGTACAAGCATGAAAATTTGAGTCTTCATGGAGGTGGAAAAAGTCTAAGGTAGGGAGATGCTTCATTAAAGAAATTTCTGTTGCCTAAAACAAATACAAACTCTCAGCTTCACCGACTTGCATATCATGGCAAGTCATGTAATGTTAGCAAGTTTTTTCATGTTGATGTTTGCCTAAATTTGTTGAACAAAATGGATGGCTATTCAACAATGGAAGTACATAAAAATTTGTGAAAAAAGAGAGAAAACAAAGGTTTCTTTAGAAATGAGGCACGAAGTAACAAATGGGATTAATTTGATTAATTGCACTGATTTGGGATCTTTTCTAGATCGATGCCAGGGAGAGATTTTCTTCCTTGGAGGATAATTTTGCAGAAATTAAATTAAAAGTGTTGATTTGGCATATTCACATGCAATCAGTGTCTCTAAGGATTTTCCTAAAGGATGAATAAGCTGGGACATTTGCTATGACCCGGCTTATAGAGAGACAAATGAAGAGCATTGGCTAGAATATGTAATATGTTGTTTTCTTCAAGGCATTAAGTATGGGGTTCAAATGCTAGAAGTCACTTAGCACGTGTTCTGTACTTGATTGAGTTTTGACACTCAAAATGAACTTGTGGGGAAAAAAATTTGATAATCACTTGAATTAGATACCCTACTAGGTTTGGTTGTCATAGATACCTCAACTATTCCTTTCGGTGCAAAGGCATAAGGCAGTTCATGGCAAGCTCGTTCTACTTAGAATAGCCGACTTTATCTACAAGTTATTTATTATCATCTACATACATATTTATTATTTACATTATGTATGTAGAAACCCACAAATGAAATTGAGACATCCAAAGGTGAAAATTCTGGCAAAGATGCACGGACAAATAATGTTCCTGAGCGAGATATCTAAATGGTACACTAGCTACAAGTGTCATGGATGATTAGGTTAGTGTGCTTCAAAATTTAATGTCAGATCTTTCAGATAAGATTGAAGATCTCAAGGTGATGACGTAAACTCTACCATTGTCTAAGGTTCTTCGATCTCTTTATAATGACAAGAGCCTTTCTCAGGGATAAAGTGTTTGTATGAATGTGAATTCCTCTTATGAAGTAGTAGCAATGACAAGCAATAGTTTTGATCAGCCTAGTCTACCAAAAATTCCTTCCAGTGGTAATGTAACACATCTTGGTGTGGTTGGGAGAGGTGTGAATTGTTTGACATCAAAATTTCATTCGGGAGCAGAAAGTTGCTTGCACAGAAAACAAATACATTCTCAGGTCATGATTTTCGATTTCATATTACAGACAAACAAAGAAAAATTTAAAATTTCGCGATCTGGGTTTTGTGCAGAGAGACCCTTATTGACTTTGTCATGGGAATTGTAAAAAAATTCAAAGCATATTAAGAGATTTCAACAATTCTTCAAATGTTTGTTTTTCCATAAACGTTCTTTAAAACTGGGTTTGACTCATTCTATTGGAATTTTTTTTGCATTATTATTAATTTTCTTAAAAGAACATGAACTGGAAGTGTTGTTTCTAATGGAAATCGGTGCATCAAAGGTTTGCGGAAGCACGAAAGGAAGGAAAATTACCACAATGGGTGGTCTCTCAAAGTAGTTTTTCTCAAACTGCTCATCCAAAAATCAACGACTGATATTCATTATGGCACCACCCTCATCATTTCCATAAACCACCAGAGGTGGTCCCGTAGGTGGTTTTGGGTTTTGAGAAACCATTAATTTTTTATATCATAAATTAAATACAAAGTACGGGACCCAAATCTATGTATTGTCCACGTCAGCATTAGTACCCTATGAAACATTTAAAAATTCGAAGACTTTTTGTTTAATTTCTCTTATTAATTAAAAGAGAAAGGCACTCGTGACTATGTTTGACCATATTTGTAAAGGGTTGGGGTTCACAAAAGCTAGTTTCCTTATCAGATAAATATTTTGAATAGAGAAATAATTTTGTAACTATTAGAATTTTTGAAAGTCAGTTCTTTAACTGATTTTGTTTTAACAATTAATAATTTAGGCTGAGAAGGGAGGATAAAAGGGGAGAAAAAATATCATTATAGGTTCCGAGTTTTGGACCTCTGGAGGACTGCAATTTTGTACTGAATTTTCTGAAAATTAATGAAATAAGATCAAGTTTCTTGCACCTGTTGATGTTGATGTGTTTTTCCAGTTTCATCACGTGTTTATTCTTCTGTGAATGAAGTGAAGTAATGTAGTTGGGGTCTCTTTTTACAGTTTTTAAGTAAGAGTTAAATGTCCTTAATGTGCGCTCCTTCAATCCAACTATTTTCTCTCTATAAAGTTCTTTCTGAGATTTAAAGTGATAGATTTTGTTATCCAACATATCATTTTAAGTTCCCATTCCATTTTCTTCCTTCCATTTCAAGTAATGTCAGCAGATAATGGCATTGTGAAATCTTTCATTATATCGGATCACTGAGGGTTAAAAATAATTGATTTCCAATGGTGCTTAACAAAGACCATCTGATTTCTTAAATTTGTGACATATATTTAAAAATGTCTTGAGCACGGATTCCTTATCACAACCAAGGGATTGTTTCTTGAGATACAAAAATTTTTGGCGCCATTGCCGGGGAGCGAAGAAGCGAAGTTCATTTCCCTGGGTTTTCTTTATATTTCCTCTAGTTGTTCAGTGAGGAGGAAATATTCGGTTGTGTTTGCTCTTTTCATAATTATGGATTTCAAAAGGCCACACATGAGGTCAAATACCTCACAGTAGAAGGTCCTTACTTTGTTAGATCCAGAAAAATTGGTTTCTAAAAAGGCTCAGAAACCAAAAACCCCTTCGACACCTGATCCTACATTGTCTGCTCCTGGCAGCAGGATCTCAAAATCCCTTATTCTGATGGTGAACAAGATTTAGATATAAAATTTGGTTGTTTATTATTCACCTGGCGACTCCACTGATGAAGGTTTCATTAGACAAATAATTTTGCTGGCAAGAAAATGAGAAAGCATCGTGGAAAAAGCATGTATCAGAGTTTCAGTTTTTTAAAGGAGGTTCTATTTTTTACTATCAGTTTAGTGGTCTATTTTCCGTTATATATCAAGAAGATTGTTTCCTTCTTTATTTTCTTAGAAGATTATAAGGCCCAAAATGTACATTCTTTATTGGAGAAAGAAGATTTTTCTTCCGATTGTATTATTGATCTTGACATAAATTAATCTCATGAATATGAAAGGAGAGATGACTGTTGCATTCAGGGATAATTTTAAGGATGGAAAATTATCTTGAAGTTCAAAAAATTGGTGAATCTCACTAGTTCCTAATATGCAAACTATAAAATGTTTATTGATGTATTTGTAAAATTATTCAAATTTATAATGATATTATATATATTGTCTATATAATGTTGGCTATTTTTCACATAAAATAATTTTATATTGTAAAATTTGGGCGAATCATTTTTATAAAAAAATGGAAATTGGCGAATCTTTTTTTTGGAAAACCAATGGAAAATTAGCCCACTTGCGAATATTAGCCCCTAAAATTTTCCATGGTTGCATTATTATTCCTGAAGGTAATTTGTCTCAGTCTGGGCATACAAGTGAAGATTCATCATCTTTGGATGATAGAAATCTGCTTCTTTCTAGCTTGGAACCAAGGTGATTTTCAAACCCTTGGTGTTGCCCACAATCCTCCATCAATATCCTTCAAAAGGATTCAAATTTTTGCCAAGGTTTTATGGAGAGGAGGAAGATATTTCAGTTGAACAACATATCTTGGAATTTGAGTACTTTCTAGACAAATTTCAAATTATTTATGAAGATGTGGCTTTAAGGATGTTTTGTCATTCATTAAAGCAGGGTGCTCAACAATGGTTACAATGTTTGGAAGCAAGTTCAATTAGTTCCTGGCAAGGTTTTCAAGATATATTTCTTAGATATTGGGGCGAGCGTAAGTCGTATGAAAAACACCTTTTGGAATTATATTCTATCCAAAGGCAGAGCAATGAATCAACCGCTAAGTTTAATAGGAGGTTTCAAAAAATGTATTTCAGCATGCCAAAAGAAATTCAACCTCCTGAAGCAACATCTATGGTTTACTATTTGAGGGCTCTTTCTATTGTCTTGGCTTTTTATCTCAAGGAGAGAAAGCCTTGCACTCTGAAACTAATGTTTCTTTATGCACAGGAAATCGAAGATAATGTGTGGGCTTGTAGGAATTTTCCCTGTCATGTTGAAAGAACAAGTTTCATTGAAGACTAGAGGGCCTGTCAAGAAAACGTTGGAATTGCTTTACAAGAGAATGCAAATTCAGAGGTGAACAAGGATTTTCAAAAGGTGTCAGAGGATTCTTGTATTGCTGAAACACAAGAATCTAAGCATTCTGAAGATTCTGGTCAAAAATTCGTTGCAACAACTGAACTACACGATGAAAGCCTGGAAGGTCATTACAATTTTCATAATTTTAATGGTTTTGTGAATAGAGGGAAAACTAGTGGAGCTTCTCAGGTATGTTTGCAGGAGGAGGAAGATTTTTGTCAAGAATTGGCATTATACGAAGAGCATCAACATTATAGGGAACAAACCTTGGATTTCTCTTTTCAGCATAAATGCCTGCCTACAGAAAATGGAAATCAAGTTCCTCACACACAATTCCAAATTGAGGAGTCAAACAATGAAGGAAGTTGCCCTGTTCAAAGAAGTCTATATCAACAAAATGTTCAAGAAAAGGAGGCAGCCAAAATTTTGTCTCATCAGTTATATGATCCAGTGGCTGAGTATATGAAAAATTTCTTTGATCAGCAACAAGATTTTATGCAAGGGTATGTACGAACTTTTGTATATGGAAACTTTTCATGGTACATTCCTGTTTTAATTTTTAAATTTCAATAGTAGGAAGGAATTAAGTCTAACATGTAGATGTTAGGTTGGTGCCATTGGAAGGTTGAATTGACCTGATTAAGTTCAGCCATGCATATATATATAGGAGTTGTACATAAATAAGCTCAGGAGTTGAGCATTCCAATTGCAATATTTCTAGTTTAGCATTTTCATTTCAAGAATAAAGATCCTGGAAGAGAGAGGTTTCAGAGAAGTTTGAAATTTTTAGAGATTTTGGATTGGGAGAAAATTCAATTCTCTGTGACTCCATGCCCAATAAAGGCCACTAATCTACAAGTTCTCAACACTTTGCTACCAAAGTGTTGTCCCCAATTGGAGCTAGATGTTGTAGCACAATTTGACTCAGCTAAAAGTCAAGAGAGGTTTTGAGCAATTCAAGGTTGCTGAGGAACAATTATTAAAAATTTAAGAAGCACTGCAACATGTTCAAGAAGATAACCACAAGCTCAACATACGTTTCTCAATGATTCCCCTCATCTCATGTCTTGGATGTGTTTCATGGTTCAATGTGTCAGCAAATTAAATGGTACAAGCATGAAAATTTGAGTCTTCATGGAGGTGGAAAAATTCTGAGGTAAGGAGATGCTTCATTGAAGAAATTTCAGTTGCCTAAAACATATACAAACTCTCAGCTTCATCAACTTGCATATCATGGCAAGTCATGTAATGTTAGAAAGTTTTTTCATGTTGAGGTTTGCCTAACTTTGTTGAACAAAATGGATGGCTATTCAACAATAGAAGTACAAAAAAAATTGTGAAAATAAGAGAGAAAACAAAGGTTTCTTTAGAAATGAGGCACAAAGTAACAAATGGGATTAATTTGATTAATTGTACTGATTTGGGATCTTTTCTAGATCGATGCCAGGCAAATATTTTCTTCCTTGGAGGAGAATTTTTCAGAAATTAAAGTAAAAGTGTTGATTTGGCATATTCACATGCAATTAGTGTCTCTAAGAATTTTCCTCAAGGATGAATAAGTTGGGACATTTGTTGTGACCACGTTTATAGAGAGACAAATGAAGAGCACTGGCTAGAATATGTAATATGTTGTTTTCTTCAAGGTATTAAGTATGGGGTTCAAATGCTAGAAGTCACTTAGCATGTGTTATGTACTTGATTGAGTTTTGACATTCAAAATGAACTTGTGGGGAAAAACATTTGATAATCACTTGAATCAGATACCCTACTAGGTTTGGTTGTCACAAATACCTCAGCTATTCCTTTTGGTGCAAAGGCATGAGGCAGTTCATAGCAAGCTCGTTCTACTCAGAATAGCCAGACTTTATCTACAATTTATTTATTATCATCTACATACATATTTATTATGTACATTATGTATGTAGAAACCCACAAATGAAATTGAAACATCCAAAGGTGAAAATTCTGGCAAAGATGCATAGACAAATAATGTTCCTGAGCGAGATCTCTAAATGGTACACTAGCTACAAGTGTCATTGATTATCAGGTTAGTGTGCTTGAAAAATTAATGTCAGATCTTTCAGATAAGAGTGAAGATCTCAAGGTGATGATGTAAACTCCACCATTGTCTGAGGTTCTTCGATCTCTTTATAATGACAAGAGCCTTTCTCAGGACAAGAGCCTTTCTCAGGATAAAAGTGTTTGTATGAATGCGGATTCCTCTTATGAAGTAGCAGCAATGACAAACAATATTTTTGATTAGCCTAGTCTACCAACAATTCCTTCCAGTGGTAATGTAACACATCTTGGAGTGGTTGGGAGAGGTGTGAATCATCCGACTTCAAAATTTCATTCGAGAGCAGAAAGTTGTTTGCACAGAAAACACAAACATTCTCAGGTCATGATTTTCGATTTCATATTACGGACAAAAAAAGAAAAATTTTAAAATTCCGCGATCTAGGTTTTGTGCAGAGAGACCCCAATTGACTTTATTGCAGGAATTGTTAAAAAATTCAAAGCAGGTTAAGAGATTTCAGCAATTCTTCAAATGTTTGTTTTTCTAGAAACGTCCTTTAAAACTGGGTTTGACTCATTCTATTGGAATTCGTTTTTCATTATTATTAAGTTTCTTAAAAGAACATGAACTCGAAGTGTTGTTTCTAATGGAAATTGGTGCATCAAAGGTTTGTGGAAGCATGAAAGGAAGGAAATTTATCACAATGGGTGGTCTCGAAAAGCAGTTTTTCTCAAACTTCTCATCTAAAAATCGATGACTGATATTCATTACGACACCACCCTCATCATTTCCATAAACCGCTAGAGGTGGTCCCGTAGGTGGTTTTGGGTTTTGAGAAACCATTAATTTTTTATATCATAAAATACAAAGTACGGGACCCAAATCTATGTAGTGTCCACGTCAACATTAGTACCATATGAAACATGTAAAAATTCGAAGACTTTTTGTTTAATTTCTCTTATAATTAAAAGAGAAAGGCTCCCGTGAGTATGTTTGACCAGATTTGCAAAGGGCTGGGGTTCACAAAAACTAGTTTCTTTATCAGATAAATATTTTGAATAGAGAAATAATTTTATAACTGTTAGAATTTTAGAAAGTCAGTTCTTTAACTGATTTTGTTTTAACAGTTAATTAGTTAGGCTGAGAAGGGAGAATAAAACGGGAGAAAAAATATCATTATAGGTTCCGATTTTTGGACCTCTGGAGGACTGCAATTTTGTACTGAATTTTCTGAAAATTAATGAAAGAAGATCAAGTTTCTTGCACCTTTTGATGTTGATGCATTTTTCCAGTTTCATCATGTGTTTATTCTTCTGTGAATGAAGTGAAGTAATGTAGTTGTGGGTCTCTTTTACAAGTTTGTAAGTAAGAGTTAAATGTCCTTAATATGCGCTCCTTCACTCCAACTATTTTCTCTCTATAAAGTTCTTTCTGAGATTTAAAGTGATAGATTCTGTTATCCAGCATATCATTTTAAGTTTCCATTCCATTTTCTTCCTTCCATTTCAAGTAATGTCAACAGATAATGGCATTGTGAAATCTTTCATTATATCGGATCATTGAGGGTTAAAAATAATTGATTTTCAAAGGTGCTTAACAAAGACCATTTGATTTCTTAAATTTGTGACATATATTTAAAAATGTCTTGAGCACAGATTCCTTATCACAACCAAGGGATTATTTCTTGAGATACAACAAGTCACATGCACATAAAATAGATGAGCCAAAAATCTTAAAAAGTGAAACATCAGGTTTCTTACTATTGAAAGCCTCTTCTAGTGTACTCATGCCAAGTATCCTATGAGGACAACGACTTTGCACAAATACCGTTGTGTTGCATGCCTCCGCCCACAGATGCATCGATAGGCCCTGATCATGCAACATCGATCTTGCTACACCCACAATTATTGTGTTCTTTCTTTCAGCGACCCCATTCTGCTGTGGGTTATGAGGTGCTATCAGTTCTCTCTGAATTCCTTCTTTGCTGCACAAGTTCCTGAATTCGTTGAAGATGTACTCACCATCATTATCGCTCCTAAGAGCCTTCACTTGCTTCCCCGTGTCTTTCTCCATCAATGCTTTAAATTCAAGAAACTTTGAGAATGTATGATTTTTCTTCTGCATGAATTAGATCTAGCACTTTCGAGAAAAGTCATAAACAAATATCATGTAGTACTTATGCTTTGTTCTCGAAGCAGCAGAGAATGATCCACACACGTCTAAGTGAACTCTCTCAAGGATCCCCAAAGCTTGGTTCTCCTTCTCATGAAAGGTGGCCTTTACATATTTTCCCATAGTACATCCTTTGCATGTGTCTGACTGCGCAAGTGTACCCTTGGGAAGACCCATAGAAATCTGTTGCATGAATTTAAAGGCTCCATGGTGAAGATGGCCCAATCTCTTATTCCATAACTCACCCTCATCCCATCTCACCACTTTGTCCGTCTTACCCATCAATGTCGCACAACTATATACATCCAGTTTATAAAGATTCTTAACTCGAATCCCAATCTTCTTGGCTTGTCCTGTTGTTTTGTGTCGCAGGAAAGCTTTTCCTTCACTGAAAACAACATCATAGCCTCTATCCTATAGCATTGCAACTGAGACCAAATTTTTCTTCAAGCTCGGTACATGCATTACATCTTTTAATTGAAAGGGTTTACCTGAATGTCTCTGGAAGGTAATGGTACCAATCCCAGTAGCACTGTACCGCGCGTCATCACCCATTTCGATATGCATCTGGAGGTATTTCTCCTCCAAGCTACTGAAAAGTTCCTTGTATCTCGTCATGTGAAAGGATGGACCACTATCCAAATTTCATACGGATCCCATCGTACTTGAGACCATGCATGAAATGAGCGAGAATTCAAGCTCAAATTGCGAGGCCAAAGCCTCACCAGCTGCATATCCTGAAGCCTTCTTCTTCTTCTTCTTTTGTGGACAGTTAGTAGCATAATGCCCATGCTCGTGATAGTGAAAACACTTCACTCTGGAAATGCTGCGTTTCTTGCCATCTTTGGAATATGATTTGGAATGGAACTTCTTTCCTTTCCCCTTCTTCGCCTTGGAAGCCAAAGCACAATCTTCTTCATCTTCATTCTTAGATTCTCTAGTATTTCATCTGAACTCATCCTACACCAAATCTGACCACAGTCGTTCCCAAACTGGAAGCTTTTCCCTTCCATTGACAGAGTCTTGAAAAATATGCCAACTCTTGGTATGTCTTAGGAGAGCTAGACTCACCAAATCATCATCAGTGACAGTAATGCCAACGCTCCCCAGCTCATCCTGACATTGGAAAAAATTTGTTAAATATTTTGGCATGGAGTCGCCTTTCTCCATCTTGATCTTCCTAAGTTTATCTTTCAATGCCAATTTCCTATGGTCACTGCTGCTCTGAAATAGATTTTTCAAAGCATTCCACATAACATATGGTGTGGCTTTACGATGGAGACTTGAGATAATGTGGTCTTGTACTCCCTCCAGTAATATCATCCTCGCCTTTACCACTTTCTTTTTCCATGCATCAATATTTGCAACATCTGTCACAACGGGTTTAGGAACATCATTGTCAATGAATTCCTTTAAGCCATTGTCTTTGAGTACTGCCTCCATCTTGTCTTTCCAAGCAATATAGTTAGAGCTACCCTCAAGCGCATACTCCAATCTCAAGCCATTGAAAGCTATTTCGATCCTGAATCAACTGTAGCATCAAGAAAGACTTCTGCAAATTCGAATTCTATTCAGTCACGAACTCAACTCCTCCTCCACTATTTTGATTTCTTGTGCTCTGATACCATGTATAAATTATACAACATATATGTATATCATGGATTCAATCCGATCTAACAATGTACTAAAGCTAGATACTGAATCACTTCTACAAATCACTTGCGGAATTAAAAACACAATTTCCAATCACATGAAGCAAAGAAGAATCAATCAAACCACAACACAGATAATTTCCCAGGGAAAGCTTGCTGCTCAAAACCCCACTATCTTCTATTGTATATTCAGCATGGATACATGAAACAATTACATACAACTCTTCTCACAAGAGCCCTCTTTTATTTAGCTAATTGTCTCACGTTGTCCTAGACAAAACTGGCCTATTCTCAGCCTCTAAACATCCTACCTTGCTTGCGCAATTCATGTGGAATGCAATCCATATCTTTTAGGAATTTTGGCCTTCCTTAACTGCGCAAGGATCATGGGAAATCCAATGGGTGTTTCGTTGCATGGGTGCAACCCAATAATCCTACAATCGATAGTCAACATCCCTTTCACCTAGATCTCAACTGGGTCTCCACTGGAACTGACATGCATGCAAATAATAATAGTAAATCCTCAGTTGCATGTGAGATCACTGATTGTGAATTAAATAATATTTAATTCACTTCATCTCTCACTACTGTATCAAACAATTGTAACTAGCACAGCTGAGTTTAACTCACTTAACTGAGTTAAACTGATTACAGCCTGCATTAACTAATGCACCTTTGCACTTCAAACTCGGTTACAACTAGAATTACTCTGCATGCCTCACGAACTACCCTCAACTCGAAATTCATGAGTTATCTGAGTTTATCACACTCAGTTAATATTACAAGTTATTTTGAGATTAGATTACATTTTATTGTCCATCTTAATTAAGGGATAACTAAAATATACATGCACCAAATTTAGCCCACACCAGTGTAGGAGCTGCTAAGACCTGTGGTCCCACACTAGTGTAGGTGCTGCTTGGATCTCCTGGTCCCACACTAGTGTAAGTGCTGCAATTTCTTGTTGGACTTCAACACCACCATTAAGTGTCCCTATAATTCAATTCTTATTCATATCTACATTGCACATAGGATGTATGAATTTATTAGGAGTACGATTGGGTTAAAGAGGGATGCCCTTTTTCCTCCACCCCTTTTGGTTTCCACATATATGAGATTGATTCCTTTTTTTATGTGGATATCCAAGATGGTGATGGGAGCCACCTCCACTAGGTCTTGGTTTATATCTTTCTCTTCATTAATAATGTGGCACTCTTGGTCTCATCTATGAGGGAACTATATAGGATGTTATATGCTTTGGCACTCTTTTGTGATCTTTGAAAGTTGATGGTCAACTTAGGTAAAACTAAGGTGATGGTATTCAATGGGTCAAACAAGGTTCTATTAGACCATTGTTTCCTTTTTAGTTGAAAGGAGATTTAGATTGTCAACACTTATACTTATTTTGGATTACGATTATCAAGGCCTAGTTTCAATCTTTGAGATCTGACTCTTCAACCTCATGTAAATGAAGGTTATGGATCCTTAATTTCTCTTAAGAGATAATGCTTCTGACGCTAGACATTCCATACAAGATGCCTATTATGTATTCCCTTATCTGGCCCATAATTATTTATCATTCACACGTTTAGGGGTCTTCTTTACTAGAGGTTTATTAGACTCTAGAGGTTCATTAGACTTTAGTCAAGTGAGCTTGGTGCCCAACCCTTTTGGATTGATACTAGTTTCTTCTTGGTTTAACTTCTACACTACATTCATAGTTTTTCCAAATGAATGAAAAGTTGACATCGATATCCATACTCGTTCTATTACTTATTGTATTCCATTACCTTATCTAGTCCTCTTGGTCACACTAGATGTC
Source organism: Pinus albicaulis (assembly GCA_034641835.2). Classification (NCBI taxonomy): domain Eukaryota; kingdom Viridiplantae; phylum Streptophyta; class Pinopsida; order Pinales; family Pinaceae; genus Pinus; species Pinus albicaulis. The sequence continues at coordinate 118,415,955 of CM076575.1, forward strand.
GATTTGTAGTAGTCTTGAACCTTTTCGAGTCTATTGGAATTTTATGGATTGACTTCCTCCATTCATATACTCCATGGATGCACCTTCCCACCTCCTACTGACTAGGTAGCAGTTGAATATGATCATAAAGTACAAAATTTACAAACAATTCATGTAGGCCGCTTGGATAAACCCCTAGGGTGAGTTATATCCAAAGACAATGTTATATGTTGAGCACTTCATATTGATGAAGGGTAGACTCATTGTCAAACTTGTATTCACATCTTGTCTTTGCGTGAATTCTGTTTGTATCCCCCTTGGCTTGTTCTAAGTGGAATCACATATATTTTGAGTTGAGAAATACCGCCATATTGTATGGAAATAGAGGATCTTCCATCTTCTTTGTCTTCATGAAGTGGAAAGAAAGGAGCACTTCATATTTTGCTACCATATTTATTGTGAGATCCATAAGAGTTTCCATTTCATTTTCTAGGGATTCATACACTATATGGTTTCTTCTAGTGCTCATACTAAATATTTCTAGCCCTTCACATGTAGGAGGCCCTCAAAATTTGTGCCCACATACTCTAGCCTCCTCCTAGACTAGATCCCACTTAGCAAGTCACTTCTTTCCAATGCTCCCATCAAATAGTGGCACTAAGAGACAAATTAATAACAACATTTCCTTTGAATCCATATCAATGCAGACCTGCAAGACTGTTCCCCCTCCTTACACACCTTAGATACATTGCTAAACTAAATACCTTGCAAAAAAACATGATCACCTAGACATTAGAGGGTCACATCTTCCAAGAAATAGTGTAGTAGGTGGTCCAAATATTTCTCTATCTCTTCTATATGACAACATTATATCTAGATTTTTCTTCATTTTTTCTTGAATATTAGGAGAGATAGTTCAATTGGACCATGATCTAGTCCTTATATCCCTTCCCTCCTCCCTCCCATTACGATTAATGACACTCAAAGATCTAGTCCTTGTTTTCCATGTTTTACCATACACCTTATGCTTTAATTTACTTCTTGTTCTTTATATATGAGACAATTTGGTACTCCTTCTTTGCATCGACACCAGTGTACTTAGGAGTCCCATTAAAAAAATTTGTGGTCATTTTTTGGATATTAGTATAGTTACCATATCTTATCTTATTTAATGGATATGTACACACACTCACAGGTAAATATTAATCTAAGATTTATGCTTCAAGCAATGTGGGTAACATGGAACTAACTTTTGACATGAATAATATTTGTGATTATTTCATTTTCATTGTTATTTTCACATTCAAGTAGATCTAGTCTCCATTCAAGGAATTCCATGGTTGTGTTTTGTAACATCCACATGTGTTTTTCCATTGTTTATAACCCATGAATGCCAATATCCTCCATATGAGTAGCAAACCTAAGAAATTTTATTTTTAACTTTATACATTGGTTTTGTTCCCTTGTGTCATTCTTACATAATCCATTCATTGCAATGGAACACTACCAAAACACTACACTACCCATATGCTCACAATACGTTGTTTCTCACTTCCACTACAATTTACTCTCTATTTGAATATGATTTGTTCTATTAGAAAGGGGTATTACATTTAGGATCTCTATTAAATGACGAATTTATGCAATAATGACTTTGTGCAATACAAGCCTAGGCCAAATATTTCAGTTATTTGGAGAGCGGTTTTGAACTCATTTGAAGTTATTAGCTTGGGTCTTTCCTAACACATAGGAAATGTAAGTAGAGTGAGGATGGAAGTTAATCCTTGGCCAGGAAGTGGGGAGTGTCATCTTCTTCCTCAACCTCTCATTGAATTCCTCTTTTGAGATAGAGGAATCTATAAGCTCTCTCATTTAGAAAATCTAGCAAACTCCATGATCTGGAGTCAATGATGGAAGTCAACATTTAATTTAAGGGCAAAGGCTGAATTTGTAGAAGTTTGAATTGGATATTTGGATGCACTCAGAGAAGACCATATTATATTATTGGATAAAGAAGATGAATTGATATGGACCTTCTCTCCTTTTGGTATTTACTCTCCTAAAATTGGGTATGCACATCTGAATATGGTTAGAGCAAATGAAGAACTGGAACTATGGTGGAAGACAGTTTAGTGGTCCAAATACCAACAAAAGCCCACAATAGGAAATAAAACCCCCACTTGCGATGTAATGCAATGAAGATTCAAGCTGAGAGGTCCAAGATGGTGCGTGCTTTGCAAAATGAATGGGGAATTGGATGTTTGGATGCACACACATAGGACCATATTATATTATTGGATAGATAAGATGAAATGATATGGACCTTCTCTCCTTTTGGTACTTACTCTCCTAAAATTGGGTATGTCCATCTAAATATGGTTAGAGCAAATGAAGAACTAGAACTATGGTGGAAGATGGTCTAGTGGTCCAATTGTCCAACAAAAGCCCACAATAGGAAATAAATCCCCCACTTGCGATGTAATGCAATGAAGATTCAAGATAGGTCCAAGATGGTGTGTGCTTTGCAAAATGAATGGGGAATCAACTACTCATCTTTTCATAAGTTGCCCTTTTACTCTCCCTGTGTGGTATTATTGCCACTCAACTTTAGAACAATCTTGTGTTTGGAATGGCACTTATGTGGAGGATTCTTGGAGGAAATTGATTTCTTCTCTATAAACAAGATCTTTTAGAGCCTTACCTTTAATAATATGTTGGGAAGTTTGGCTGGCTCAAAACAAAGCAATTTTTCAGGACTCTTCATCTTTCCTTGACCATGTTGTTGCCGACGGACTAGATATTTTGGCTCACTTTCCTGAATCCAATGAAACTCCTCCTCCATGTCGTATCATTATAGAAGACCCCAATGTATCAAAACCATGGGCATATTTTGGTGGGGCTTGACAAGAAGATAATTAGAATAGTGAGGGTGGTTTCGTTCTTTGTCTTTTTGAGTCTCATTCTTTTCATATTAAAATGGGCTTTAGCAGTGGATCAAACAACTGAGTTGAGCTTTTGCACTGTAAATTCTTGCTGGTGTTTGCTAAAGAAAAAGTATGTGTACATCTTCAAGATTTTGGTGACTCCCTACTAGTGATAAATTGGATCAATGGAGTTCAACAATGCAGAAATATTTTTCTTGTTCCAATTTTGGATACAATATGCAGTTAAAAATTTTGTTTAACAATATTTCATGCTCATATATTTACACGAAGAGGAACATGCAAGGTGATTGTCTTTCCAAAGAAGACATAAATCTTGAGTGGAACTTTTAGCATATTTCTGAGAACTGGGATAATACCTTTCATGAATTTTATCATAGACCTTTCATTGAGGGATCCAAACTAGCCAATCCTCCTTGACAACAAACTACTTTTTCTCTTTTTTTTATTTTCTCCTAATGACTTGTTGGAAAAACAATGCTTTCTTTTTTACCATCTAAAAGACAAATCAATTAGGGAATTCAAACAACTACACACAACAATTTGTATAGTAAAAAATAATTTTATGTAGTTTTAGTAATGAAATAAAATTACAATTTTTTTCCAAGAAATAAAACAATTATTAAATTTTTTATCTTAAAGGACATATACCATTTATTAATCTATCATCACCCATTATACCTTTGTCTGCAGATGAAAATAAGTTATTGCAATGAATAACAATCCTAAATTCAAAAGTATTTGGGTCAATCCAAATTCCAATGAAGCCCGATAAGATAACCACAAAAATATATTGAATATAGATGGGGGCACTTCTTTTTGTGTCTTTTCTAAGCCTTATGGGAGGTGTCCGGCAACACAGTATTGCTTCACGATAGCTAGGATGGAAATCCTGCTTGCTACCTACTGCTACTAACCATTGGGATTGATAATCCCACAGGTACAAAATATGTGAGGATAGGGATTATGAGTAGCAAAACAATTTTCTTATAGATTAATGTTGATGTTGAAAGGAAGCTGCATCAGTCTGGATTTTAGATGCCTAAAGGGATGTGATAACAGCGGATAGTTTTCAACCTTTGATACAGGGACATTCCCTTCTTCTTCGGTCATCTCCGGTCAAAAACACTAAGAGATGGCACCTTTCTGAGGACCTTCCATACCTATCCAAGAAAATGCCCTATTATTTGTTTACAGAATTGTGTGTGAGAAAACAGAGGCTCCAACTTCAATCATAGATAGTACGTACTCACTAGAAATGCATTTCCTGGTTGCTCAAAATTGAAATGAATGAAATAAGCGTGTGATTCGAATGAAATAAGCGGGTGATTCTTCCCATCAACATAAACTGCTCAGCTCGTTCGGACGGTGAAGGTTGTTAGGATCGCGCAGAAGCCCTAAAGACACCATTGCTTGCTTGATCTCATTTGTCAGTAGGACCAATAATTATGAGGTTTTTACGGCCTATAAAAATGTTACATTATAAATAAATATCATGGACAAAACCATGGGTGCTTGTATAACTATTGGTAACTTGATGAGTCACATTCATCAACTATCTTATATGAGTTCAAGCCAGGATACTAGTACACTTGCCATCCTAATATTTTTCCAAGTAGTCTATTCTACAACTTGCACTGCATTGACTTAATGCCTCTTCAAGTGGTCCATTCTACAACTTGCAGTGCATTAAGTGTATGCCCGAGTAAGCTCTTAAGGCCTTACAACTATGCTTGCTCCTGGGCAACATGTCTCCTCTTCCATTCTTTTCTTTCTCTTGTCCATACAACCACTCTCTTGCTTCTTTATCTTGCCTAATCCATACTTTGACTTGGCTTTGCAACACAACCTGCACTCCTGGCAACTTCTCTATGACTTCACTGGTTCTTTTCAATCGGCCATTTCTTGCCTATCTCAGCTGGATTGGACCACAAGACTTGTGAGAACCAAACCTCTCAACTTAACCATTGGACCACATCTGGGCAACATGTCTCCTCTTCCATTCTTTTCTTTCTCTTGTCCGTACAACCACCCTCTTGCTTCTTTATCTTGCATAATCCACACTTTGAGTTGGCTTTGCAACACAACCTGCACTCATAACCTGACAACTTCTCTATGACCTCACTAGTTCTTTTCAATCAGCCATTTCTTGCCTATCTCAGCTGGATTGGACCAAACCTCCCCACTTAACTATTGGACCACATCCTCAACTTATCCAAACTGTCTGATAAACAGTTGATATAGATAACTTGAAAATTAAATTTATTTATTCAATTCTAACAATAAATATGCTTTTGCCCATAAACCTGAAACCCAAAACTGCAAATAACTTGAATAAGTTAAATTTACTGAAACCAACCTAAAAAGGCCAAGACTCAGATCCTAAATACTTCATGATTAAAACATCTTGCTGTGACCCTTCATCAGTGGAAACCATATATTTTCAGAATAGTCAAAGCTCTGCCAAATTATTTCAATTTGTCAGCACTTAGCATGACTAAGTTACCAAAATTCATTATCAAAGAAAAAAAAACAAGAAAAGGAAGCAAAGCTTCTTCATATTTATGTGGGAGAACCAAATAGTAGATGATATATAAGACATATTGTGGTGCTCTGTATGACTAAACACAGGACATGTGTTGTAGCAGCTGCTCCAAGTTGGCCACCCATGCAATTGTTTGTTATAAAGCCTTGGCATATCCAATAACCACTTGCCATTTCATATCATTATTATTCTCTATCTTTGAGTTTTATCTGATTTAACAACCCAAAAAAGGGAATCTTTGGAAATTGCTCTCTGTAGAACAGAGTGTTGTTTGGCATTTTGAATGATGTCTGTTGAACTTAAATTAGATATGGAAAATGACATAGAAGAATAAATGCATAAGTTGTCAAATAATCATTAATTTTCATTGAATAGATAAGAACTATTCAAGGGAATTAAAATGTGAATACGCCAGGCAGTGCCCATAACTATTAATATGTCTAAAGAAGCCCAGATTCCAGTCATTTAATATCACCATTAACCTACTTCATAAATTGAAGCAGGTAAAGACTTATGCCATTATTGCCTACGGTATACAGTATTACATCATAATACATGAAGATTTTACCTGGTTTCATCTTGTTTTGGCAATTGGCATTTATTATTACAGTTCTAGGTTTGGCCAATAAACTATTTGAACTGAACAATTATCTATGCAAGGTTAACTAAGAGGAGCGCATATAAGACTAGATTTAGGTTTGTAATTTTTGATGCCGTTCATATGAAATGAAAGGTTGATTATGTAAATTTATATAAATTAAATAGTTGATAAATATTGTTATAAATTATTTTTAATTTTATTAAAATTATAAAAATTATAATTATATTTTAAATTATTATTATTATTATGAGTATATAAATAAATAATAAAATTGAATATTATAAATAAAAGTTAAAAGAGTTTCATGTTTATAAATAAGGTATTTTTTAATTGTGTTAAGAGGGGGTTTTCAAGTTGATATGGAAGAGATGTGGTAATGTATTGTCTTATCACTCCAACTTAATATGGAAGAAATATTGTTATGTTGTGTCTTATAAAAGTTTTTGAAATAATAAGTATACAATATTATTATTTTTACTAATTTTTATTGGTTAGTTAAGGTAAATTTGACTTGGTCAAGTTACGAGTGATTTTTGAGCTCTAAGTTTATGAGAGTTCCATGCTGTTCATGTGAAATATCACCTATTTAAATGGAGAAATTAAACCAACTCAGATTGATCAATTCTCTTGAGATGCAAACATCTTTTAGAGTAAAAATTCCTCTACACACTCGGTAGATCTATATTTAAAATGAATCTAAACTAATTAAATTACTCAATTGTCCGTGGGGTTTTGGTTAAACGGTGATGAGGCGGGCTGTTATGGCACTGATCACAAGTTCAATTCCCTTCCCCGATGAGGGTGATGTATCTAGACATGTTGATGAAAATGTAAAGATGTGGTCCTACAAAAACTTACAAAAAAAAAAAAAAAAAAATTTAAATTACTCAATTTTTTATCTATAATTATTAATAAAAATATTTCATAAAAAATAAAAAACTCTACCACCGACTTAATAATTAAATTTTCAAACCCTATTTCAAAATTCCAAAATAGAACCATAATATAATAATGGTAACATATAACCTAAATAGCTAACCATAGCCATCAAATATACGGTTTTAAATATTTTTACATGTCTCTGTTATTAACGTTGCCGTGGTATATCTATCTGTCAAAAAATATCCTTGAACTTTAAAACAGTTCTAAAATACGTCTATAAACTCTAAAACACGTTCTAAAGGTCATCAAATTCCAGACCTGGGACTCGGTAGAGATGGTGAATGAATGAATGGGACTCGGTAGAGGTTAACCAGTTTACGAATATTTTATTGTGAACAGCTCGAGGGCGTTGAAAGGTAGGTGGAATAATATTGAGAATAGTGAGAATATTGGTTAACATTAAGAGTTCTATATTTTATAATACTTTGATTTAAACAAGGTTGAGATGGCCGAGTTGGTCTACGGCGCCAGATTAAGGTTCTGGTCCGAAAGGGCGTGGGTTCAAATCCCACTCTCAACAATTTTAATTTTAATTTTATTTTTATTGGTATCTTATTTCACTATTCCACCAATTTTACTTTTTCACTATTCCATAGGTTTAATTTTAATTTTAATTTTAATTTTAATTTTATTGGTATCTTATTTCACTATTCCATAGGTAGGAGGGGGTACCATGAGCTTTGTGCAAAGGGAAACATACCATTCAACCATGCTTGACATCATTGATACCATTCAACCATGCTTGACATCATCTTCTCAATGTTTTTACTTGATTGACATATTTGTTGAGATCAAAATCAATCAATAAAGTGTGTTTGCTTTATATTTTTTCCTGAATCAAATTTGGTTACATTAAATAACTTCAAAGGTTCCTTCCTATACATTAACCCGTTTACTAAATTCTTCTTAATAAATGGTTTTGTAGGGAGAATAACCATAGATATACATGTGTAGTGTTTTATGCCACTCCATGATCCTCCGCATGTGGCTACTCCACATCTTGAGGCTCATCCATAGGAACCAATATTTCCTCCTTTGCATGCAAATCCAACTCCCTCTCAAGGGAAAATCGCATGGCTTTCTCCTCATCAAATTTTATATCTCGTCGCACTACAGTCATTCTGTTGTTTGGAAAATACACCCGATAATTGTGGGGAGTTTCAGTGTACCCCACAAAAATCTCAACCTCAGTTGTTGGTTCCAGCTTCTTCCTGGCGTATTTGGTCATGTTGTAGAACAATTTGACTCAACTAAAAGTCAAGAGAGGTTCTGAGCAATTCAAGGTTGATGAGGAACAATTATTAAAAATTTAAGAAGACTTGCAACATGTTCAAGAAGATAACCACAAGCTCAACATACGTTGCTCGATGATTCCCCTCGTCTCATGTCTTGGATGTGTTTCATGGCTCAAAGTGTCTGCAAATTAAAAGGTACAAGCATGAAAATTTGAGTCTTCATGGAGGTGGAAAAACTCTGAGGTAGGGAGATGGTTCATTAAAGAAATTTCAGTTGCCTAAAACAAATACAAACTCTCAGCTTCACCGACTTGCATATCATGGCAAGTCATGTAATGTTAGCAAGTTTTTTCATGTTGATGTTTGCCTAAATTTGTTGAACAAATGGATGGCTATTCAACAATGGAAGTACATAAAAATTCGTGAAAAAAGAGAGAAAACAAAGGTTTCTTTAGAAATGAGGCACGAAGTAACAAATGGGATTAATTTGATTAATTGTACTGATTTGGGATCTTTTCTAGATCGATGCTATGGAGATATTTTCTTCCTTGGAGGAGAATTTTGCAGAAATTAAAGTAAAAGTGTTGATTTGGCATATTCACATGCAATTAGTGTCTCTAAGGATTTTCCTAAAGGATGAATAAGCTGGGACATTTGCTGTGACCAGGTTTATAGAGAGATAAATGAAGAGCATTGGCTAGAATATGTAATATGTTGTTTTCTTCAAGGTATTAAGTATGGGGTTCAAATGCTAGAAGTCATTTAGCACGTGTTCTGTACATGATTGAGTTTTGACACTCAAAATGAACTTGTGGGGAAAAACATTTGATAATCACTTGAATCAGATACCCTACTAGGTTTGGTTGTCATAGATACCTCAACTATTCCTTTCGGTGCAAAGGCATGAGGCAATTCATGGCAAGCTCATTCTACTCAGAATAGCCGACTTTATCTACAAGTTATTTATTATCATCTACATACATATTTATTATGTACATTATGTATGTAGAAACCCACAAATGAAATTGAGACATCCAAAGGTGAAAATTCTAGCAAAGATGCACAGACAAATAATGTTCATGAGCGAGATATCTAAATGGTACACTAGCTACAAATGTCATGGATGATTAGGTTAGTGTGCTTGAAAATTTAATGTCAGATCTTTTAGATAAGATTGAAGATCTCAAGGTGATGGCGTAAACTCTACCATTGTCTAAGGTTCTTCGATCTCTTTATAATGACAAGAGCCTTTCTCAGGGATAAAGTGTTTGTATGAATGTGAATTCCTCTTATGAAGTAGCAGCAATGACAAGCAATAGTTTTGATCAGCCTAGTCTACCAACAATTCCTTCCAGTGGTAATGTAACACATCTTGGTGTGGTTGGGAGAGGTGTGAATTGTCCGGCATCAAAATTTCATTCGAGAGCAGAAAGTTGCTTGCACAGAAAACAAATACATTCTCAGGTCATGATTTTCGATTTCATATTACAGACAAACAAAGAAAAATTTAAAATTCCACGATATGTGTTTTGTGCAGAGAGACCCTTATTGACTTTGTCACGGGAATTGTCAAAAAATTCAAACCATATTAAGAGATTTCAACAATTCTTCAAATGTTTGTTTTTCCAGAAACATTCTTTAAAATTGGGTTTGACTCATTCTATTGGAATTCGTTTTGCATTATTATTAAGTTTCTTAAAAGAACATGAACTGGAAGTGTTGTTTCTAATGGAAATCGGTGCATCAAAGGTTTGCGGAAGCACGAAAGGAAGGAAAATTACCACAATGGGTGGTCCCTCAAAGTAGTTTTTCTCAAACTGCTCATCCAAAAATCAACAACTGATATTCATTACGGCACCACCCTCATCATTTCCATAAACCACTAGAGGTGGTCCCGTAGGTGGTTTTGGGTTTTGAGAAACCATTAATTTTTTATATCATAAATTAAATACAAAGTACGGGACCCAAATCTATGTATTGTCCACGTCAGCATTAGTACCATATGAAACATTTAAAAATTCGAAGACTTTTTGTTTAATTTCTCTTATTAATTAAAAGAGAAAGGCACTCGTGAGTATGTTTGACCATATTTGTAAAGGGTTGGGGTTCACAAAAGCTAGTTTCCTTATCAGATAAATATTTTGAATAGAGAAATAATTTTCTAACTGTTAGAATTTTAGAAAGTCAGTTCTTTAACTGATTTTGTTTTAACAGTTAATTTTTTAGGCTGAGAAGGGAGAATAAAAGGGGAGAAAAAATATCATTATAGGTTCCGAGTTTTGGACCTTTGGAGGACTGCAATTTTGTACTGAATTTTCTGAAAATTAATGAAAGAAGATCAAGTTTCTTGCACCTGTTGATGTTGATGTGTTTTTCCAGTTTCATCACGTGTTTATTCTTCTGTGAATGAAGTGAAGTAATGTAGTTGGGGTCTCTTTTTATAGTTTGTAAGTAAGAGTTAAATGTCCTTAATGTGCGCTCCTTCAATCCAACTATTTTCTCTCTATAAAGTTCTTTCTGAGATTTAAAGTGATAGATTCTGTTATCCAGCATATCATTTTAAGTTCCCATTCCATTTTCTTCCTTCCATTTCAAGTAATGTCAACAGATAATGGCATTGTGAAATCTTTCATTATATCGGATCACTGAGGGTTAAAAATAATTGATTTCCAATGGTGCTTAACAAAGACCATATGATTTCTTAAATTTGTGACATATATTTAAAAATGTCTTGAGCACGGATTCCTTATCACAGCCAAGGGATTGTTTCTTGAGATACAAATTTTTTTGGCGCCGTTGCTGGGGAGCGAAGAAGCGAAGTTCATTTCCCTGGGTTTTCTTTCTATTTCCTTTAGTTGTTCAGTGAGGAGGAAATATTCGGTTGTGTTTGCTCTTTTCATAATTCTGGCTTTCAAAAGGCCACACACGAGGTCAAATACCTCGCAGTAGAAGGTCCTTACTTTGTTAGATCCAGAAAAATTGGTTTCTAAAAAGGCTCAGAAACCAAAAACCCCTTCGACACCTGATCCTACATTGTCTACTCCTGGCAGCAGGATCTCAAAATCCCTTATTCTAGATGGTGAACAAGATTTAGATATAAAATTTGGTTGTTTATTATTCACCTGGCGAATCCTCTAATGAAGGTTTCATTAGACAAAGAATTTTGCTGGCAAGAAAATGAGAAAGCATCGTGGAAAAAGCATGTATCAGAGTTTCAGTTTTTTAAAGGAGGTTCTATTTTTTACTATCAGTGTAGTGGTCTATTTTCCCTTATATATCAAGAATATTGTTTCCTGCTTTATTTTCTCAGAAGATTATAAGGCCCAAAATGTACATTCTTTATTGGAGAAAGAAGATTTTTCTTCCGATTGTATTATTGATCTTGACATAACTTAATCTCCTGAATATGAAAGGAGAGATGACTGTTGCATTATTATTCCTGAAGGTAATTTGTCTCAGTCTGGGCATAAAAGTGAGGATTCATCATCTTTGGATGATAGCAATCTACCTCATAAGAAATCTGCTTCTTTCCAGCTTGGAACCAAGGTGATTTTCAAACCCTTGGTGCTGCCCACAATCCTCCATCAATATCCTTCAAAAGGATTCAAATTTTTGCCAAGATTTTCTGGAGAGGAGGAAGATATTTCAGTTGAACAACATATCTTGGAATTTGAGTACTTTCTAGACAAATTTCAAATTATTTATGAAGATGTGGCTTTAAGGATGTTTTGTCATTCATTAAAGCAAGGTACTCAACAATGGTTCCAGTGTTTGGAAGAAAGTTCAATTAGTTCCTGGCAAGGTTTTCAAGATATATTTCTTAGATATTGGGGCGAGCGTAAGTCATATGAAAAACACCTTTTGGAATTATATTCTATCCAAAAGCAGAGCAATGAATCAATTGCTGAGTTTAATAGAAGGTTTCAAAAATGTATTTCAGCATGCCAAAAGAAATTCAACCTCCTGAAGCAACAACTATGGTTTACTATTTGAGGGCTCTTTCTATTGTCTTGGATTTTTATCTCAAGGAGAGAAAGCCATGCACTCTGAAACTGATGTTTCTTTATGCATAGGAAATCGAAGATAATGTGTGGGCTTGTAGGAATTTTTCCTGTCATGTTGAAAGAACAAGTTTTGTTGAAGACAAGAGGGCCTGTCAAGAAAACGTTGGAATTTCTTTACAAGAGAATGCAAATTCAGAGGTGAACAAGGATTTTCAAAAGGTGTCAGAGGATTCCTGTATTGCTGAAACACAAGAATCTAAGCATTCTGAAGATTCTGGTCAAAAATTCGTTGCAACAACTGAACTACACGATGAAAGCCTGGAAGATCATTACAATTTTCGTAATTTTAATGGTTTTATGAATAGAGGGAAAACTAGTGGAGCTTCTCAGGTATGTTTGCAGGAGGAGGAAGATTTTTGTCAAGAATTGGCATTATACGAAGAGCATCAACATTATAGGGAACAAACCTTGGATTTCTCTTTTCAGCCTAAATGCCTGCGTACAGAAAATGGCAATCAAGTTCCTCACACACAATTCCAAATTGAGGAGTCAAACAATGAAGGAAGTTGCCCTGTTCAAAGAAGTCTACATCAACAAAATGTTCAAGAAAAGGAGGCAACCGAAATTTTGTCTCATTAGTTCTATGGAAGGGTATGTACGAAGTTTTGTATATGGAAACTTTTCATGGTACATTCCTGTTTTAATTTTTAAATTTCAGCAGTAGGAAGGAATTAAGTCTAACATATAGATGTTAGGTTGGTGCCATTGGAAGGTTGAATTGACCTGATTAAGTTCAGCCATGCATATATATATATATATATATATATATATATATATATATAGGAGTTGTACATAAATAAGCTCAGGAGTTGAGCACTCCCAGTTGCAGTATTTCTAGTTTAGCATTTTCAGTTCAAGAATAAAGATCATGGAAGAGAGAGGTTTCAGAGAAGTTTGAAATTTTCAGAGATTTTGGATTGGGAGAAAATTCAATTCTCTGTGACTCCATGCCCAATAAAGGCTACTAATCTACAAGTTCTCAACACTTTGCTACCAAAGTGTTGTCCCCAATTGGAGCCAGATGTTGTAGCACAATTTGACTCAGCTAAAAGTCAAAAGACGTTATGAGCAATTCAAGGTTGCTGAGGAACAATTATTAAAAATTTAAGAAGCACTACAACATGTTCAAGAAGATAACCACAAGCTCAACATACGTTTCTCAATGATTCCCCTCGTCTCATGTCTTAGATGTGTTTCATGGCTCAATGTGTCAGCAAATTAAATGTTACAAGCATGAAAATTTGAGTCTTCATGGAGGTGGAAAAATGCTAAGGTAGGGAGATGCTTCATTGAAGAAATTTCAGTTGCCTAAAACAAATACAAACTCTCAGCTTCATCAACTTGCATATCATGGCAAGTCATGTAATGTTAGAAATTTTTTTCACGTTGATGTTTGCCTAACTTTGTTGAACAAAATGGATGGCTATTCAACAATAGAAGTACAGAAAAATTTGTGAAAATAAGAGAGAAAACAAAGGTTTCTTTAGAAATGAGGCACAAAGTAACAAATGGGATTAATTTGATTAATTGCACTGATTTGGGATCTTTTCTAGATCGATGCAAGGCAAATATTTTCTTCCTTGGAGGAGAATTTTGCAGAAATTAAAGTAAAAGTGTTGATTTGGCATATTCACATGCAATTAGTGTCTCTAAGGATTTTCCTAAAGGATGAATACGCTGGGAGATTTGTTGTGACCACGTTTATAGAGAGACAAATGAAGAGCACTGGCTAGAATATGTAATATGTTGTTTTCTTCAAGGTATTAAGTATGGGGTTCAAATGCTAGAAGTCACTTAGCATGTGTTCTGTACTTGATTGAGTTTTGACACTCAAAATGAACTTGTGGGGAAAAACATTTGATAATCACTTGAATCAGATACCCTACTAGATTTGGTTGTCACAAATACCTCAGTTATTCCTTTCGGTGCAAAGGCATGAGGTAGTTCATAGCAAGCTCGTTCTACTCAGAATAGCCAGACTTTATCTACAATTTATTTATTATCATCTACATACATATTTATTATATACATTATGTATGTAGAAACCCACAAATGAAATTGAAACATCCAAAGGTGAAAATTCTGGCAAAGATGCATAGACAAATAATGTTCCTGAGCGAGATCTCTAAATGGTACACTAGCTACAAGTGTCATGGATGATCAGGTTAGTGTGCTTGAAAATTTAATGTCAGATCTTTCATATAAGATTGAAGATCTCAAGGTGATGATGTAAACTCCACCATTGTCTGAGGTTCTTCGATCTCTTTATAATGACAAGAGCCTTTCTCAGGATAAAAGTGTTTGTATGAATGTGGATTCCTCTTATGAAGTAGCAACAATGACAAACAATAGTTTTGATTAGCCTAGTCTACCAACAATTCCTTCCAGTGGTAATGTGACACATCTTGGTGTGGTTGGGAGAGGTGTGAATCGTCCGGCATCAAAATTTCATTAGAGAGCAGAAAGTTGTTTGCACAGAAAACACAAACATTCTCAGGTCATGATCTTCGATTTCATATTACGGACAAACAAAGAAAAATTTTAAAATTCCGCGATCTGGGTTTTGTGCAGAGAGACCCCAATTGACTTTATTGTAGGAATTGTTAAGAAATTCAAAGCAGGTTAAGATATTTCAGCAATTCTTCAAATGTTTGTTTTTCTAGAAACGTCCTTTAAAACTGGGTTTGACTTATTCTATTGGAATTTGTTTTTCATTATTATTAAGTTTCTTAAAAGAACATGAACTCGAAGTGTTGTTTCTAATGGAAATTGGTGCATCAAAGGTTTGTGGAAGCATGAAAGGGAGGACATTTATCACAATGGGTGGTCTCGAAAAGCAGTTTTTCTCAAACTTCTCATCCAAAAATCAACGACTGATATTCATTACGACACCACCCTCATCATTTCCATAAACCGTTAGAGGTGGCCCCATAGGTGGTTTTGGGTTTTGAGAAACCATTAATCTTTTATATCATAAATTAAATACAAAGTACGGGACCCAAATCTATGTAGTGTCCACATCAGCATTAGTACCATATGAAACATGTAAAAATTCGAAGACTTTTTGTTTAAATTCTCTTATAATTAAAAGAGAAAGGCTCCCGTGAGTATGTTTGACCATATTTGTAAAGGGCTGGGGTTCACAAAAGCTAGTTTCTTTATCAGATAAATATTTTGAATGGAGAAATAATTTTATAACTGTTAGAATTTTAGAAAGTCAGTTCTTTAACTGATTTTGTTTTAACAGTTAATTAGTTAGGCTGAGAAGGGAGAATAAAACGGGAGAAAAAATCTCATTATATGATTTTTGGACCTCTGGAGGACTGCAATTTTGTACTGAATTTTCTGAAAATTAATGAAAGAAGATCAATTTTCTTGCACCTTTTGATGTTGATGCGTTTTTCCAGTTTCATCATGTGTTTATTCTTCTGTGAATGAAGTGAAGTAATGTAGTCGCGGGTCTCTTTTTACAGTTTGTAAGTAAGAGTTAAATGTCCTTAATATGCGCTCCTTCACTCCAACTATTTTCTCTCTATAAAGTTCTTTCTAAGATTTAAAGTGATAGATTCTGTTATCCAGCATATCATTTTAAGTTTCCATTCCATTTTCTTCCTTCCATTTCAAGTAATGTCAACAGATAATGACATTGTGAAATCTTTCATTATATCGGATCATTGAGGGTTAAAAATAATCTATTTCCAAAGGTGCTTAACAAAGACCATCTGATTTCTTAAATTTGTGACATATATTTAAAAATGTCTTGAGCACAGATTCCTTATCACAACCAAGGGATTATTTCTTGAGATACAACAAGTCACACGCACATAAATAGATGAGCCAAAAATCTTAAAATGTGAAACATCAGGTTTCTTACTAGTGAAAGCCTCTTCTAGTGTACTCATGCCAAGTATCCTATGAGGACAACGATTTTGCACAAATATCGTTGTGTTGCACGCCTCCGCCCACAGATGCATCGGTAGGCCTTCATCATGCAACATCGATATTGCTGCACCCACAATTATTATGTTCTTTATTTCAGCGACCCCATTCTGCTGTGGGTTATGAGGCGCTATCAGTTCTCTCAGAATTCCTTCTTTGCTGCAGAAGTTCCTGAATTCGTTGAAGATGTACTCACCATCATTATCGCTCCTAAGAGCCTTCACTTGCTTCCCCGTGTCTTTCTCCACTAGTGCTTTAAACTCAAGAAACTTTGAGAATGTATGATTTTTCTTCTGCATGAATTAGATCTAGCACTTTCGAGAAAAGTCATAAAAAAAATCACATAGTACTTATGCTTTGTTGTCGAAGCAACAGAGAATGGTCCACACACGTCTAAGTGAACTCTCTCAAGTATCCCCAAAGCTCGGTTCTCCTTCTCATGAAAGGTGGCCTTTACATATTTTCCCATAGTACATCCTTTGCATGTGTCTGACTGCGCAAGTGTACCCTTGGGAAGACCCATAGAAATCTGTTGCATGAATTTTAAGGCTCCGTGGTGAAGATGGCCCAATCTCTTATTCCATAACTCACCCTCATCCCATCTCACCACTTTGTCCGTCTTACCCATCAATGTCGCACAACTATATACATCCAGTTTATAAATATTCTTAACTCGAATCCCAATCTTCTTGGCTTGTCCTGTTGTTTTGTGTCACAGGAAATCTTTTCCTTCACTGAAACAACATCATAGCCTCTATCCTCCAACATTGCAACTGAGACCAAATTTTTCTTCAAGCCCGGTACATGCATTACATCTTTTAATTGAAAGGGTTTACCTGAATGTCTCTGGAAGGTAATGGTACCAATCCCAGTAGCACTGTACTGCCCGTCATCACCCATTTCGATATGCATCTGGAGGTCTTTCTCCTCCAAGCTACTGAAAAGTTCCTTGTATCTCGTCATGTGAAAGGATGGACCACTATCCAAATTTCACACGGATCCCATTGTACTTGACACCATGCATGAAATGAGCGAGAATTCAAGCTCAAATTTCGAGGCCAAAGCCTCACCAGCTGCATATCCTGAAGCCTTCTTCTTCTTCTTCTTCTTTTTTGGATAGTTAGTAGCATAATGCCCATGCTCATGATAGTGAAAACACTTCACTCTAGACATGTCGCGTTTCTTGCCATATTTGGAATCTGATTTGGAATGGAACTTCTTTCCTTTCCCCTTCTTCACCTTGGAAGCCAAAGCATAATCTTCTTCATATTCATTCTTAGATTCTCTAGTATTTCGTCTGAACTCCTCCTACACCAAATCCGACCACAATCGTTCCCAATCTGGCAGCTTTTCCCTTCCATTGACAGAGTCTTGATAACTATGCCAACTCTTGGGATGTCTTAGGAGAGCTAGACTCACCAAATCATCATCAGCAGCAGTAATGCAAACGCTCCCCAGCTCATCCTGACATTGGAAATTTTTTTTTAAATATTTTGGCATGGAGTCACCTTTCTCCATCTTGATCTTCCTAAGTTTATCTTTCAATGCCAATTTCCTATGGTCACTGTTGGTCTGAAATAGATTTTTCAAAGCCTTCCACGTAACATATGGTGTGGCTTTACCATGGAGACTCTAGATAATGTGGTCTCGTACTCCCTCCAGTAAGATCATCCTCGCCTTTACCACTTTCTTTTGCCATGCATCAATATTTGCAACATCTGTCACAGTGGGTTTAGGAACATCATTGTCAATGAATTCCTTCAAGCCATTGTCTTCGAGTACTGCCTCCATCCCGTCTTTCCAAGAAATATAGTTAGAGCTACCCTCAAGCGCATACTCCAATCTCAAGCCATTGAAAGCCATTTCGATCCTGAATCAATTGTAGCATCAAGAAAGTCTTCTGCAAATTCGAATTCTATTCAGTCACGAACTCATCTCCTCCTCCACTATTGTGATTTCCTGTGCTCTGATACCATGTATGAATTATACAAAATATATGTATATCATGGATTCAATCCGATCTAACAATGTACTAAAGCTAGATACTAAATCACTTCTACAAATCAATTGCGGAATTAAAAACACAATTTCCAATCACATGAAGCAAAGAAGAATCAATCAAACCACAACACAGATAATATCCCAGGGAAAGCTTGCTGCTCAAAACCCCACTATCTTCTATTGTATATTCAGCATGGATACATGAAACAATTACATACAACTCTTCTCACAAGAACCGTCTTGTATTCAGCTAATTGTCTCACGTTGTCCTAGACAAAACTGGCCAATTCTCAGCCTCTAAACAACCTACCTTGCTTGCGCAATTCATGTGGAATGCAATCCCTATCTTTTAGGAATTTTGGCCTTCCTTAACTGCACAAGGATATTTTAGGAAATCCAATGGGTGTTTCGTTGCATGGGTGCAACCCAATAATCCTACAACCAGTAGTCAACATCCCTTTCACCTAGATCTCAACTGGGTCTCCACTAGAACTGACATGCATGCAAATAATAATAGTAAATCCTCAGTTGCATGTGAGATCACTGATTGTGAATTAAATAATATTTAATTCACTTCATCTCTCACTAGTGTATCAAACAATTATAACTATCACAGTTGAGTTTAACTCACTTAACTGAGTTAAACTGATTACAACCTGCATTAACTAATGCACCTTTGCACTTCAAACTCGGTTACAACTAGAATCACTCTACATGCCTCACCAAATACCCTCAACTCAAAATTCATGAGTCAACTGAGTTTATCACACTCAGTTAATATTACAAGTTATTTTGAGATTAGATTACATTTTATTGTCCATCTTAATTAAGGGATAACTAAAATATACATGCACCAAATTTAGCCCACGCCAGTGTAGGTGCTGCTAAGACCCGTGGTCCCACGCTAGTGTAGGTGCTGCTTGGATCTCCTGGTCCCACACTAGTGTAAGTGTTGCAATTTCTTGTTGGACTTCAACACCACCATTAAGTGTCCCTATAAGTCAATTCTTATTCATATCTACATTGCACATAGGATGTATGAATTTATTAGGAGTACGATTGGGTTAAAGAGGGATGCCCTTTTTCCTCCACCCCTTTTGGTTTCCACATATATGAGATTGATTCCTTTTTTTATGTGGATATCCAAGATGGTGATGGGAGCCACCTCCACTAGGTCTTGGTTTATATCTTTCTCTTCATTAATAATGTGGCACTCTTGGTCTCATCTCTGAGGGAACTATAGAGGATTTTATATGCTTTGGCACTCTTTTGTAATCTTTGAAAGTTGATGGTCAACTTAGGTAAAACTAAGGTGATGACATTCAATGGGTCAAACAAGGTTCTATTAGAGCACTGTTTCCTTTTTAGTTGAGAGGAGATTTAGATTGTCAACACTTATACTTATTTTGGATTACGATTATCAAGGCCTAGTTTCAATATTTGAGATCTGACTCTTCAACCTCATGTAAATGAAGGTTATGGATCCTTAATTTCTCTTAAGAGACAATGCTTCTGATGCTAGATACTCCATACAAGATGCCTCTTATGTATTCCCTTATCTGGCCCATAATTATTTATCATTCACACGTTTAGGGGTCTTCTTTGCTAGAGGTTTATTAGACTCTCGAGGTTCATTAGACTTTAGTCAAGTGAGCTTGGTGCCCAACCCTTTTGGATTGTTACTAGTTTCTTCTTGGTTTAACTTCTACACTACATTCATAGTTTTTCCAAATGAATGAAAAGTTGACATAGATATCAATACCCGTTCTATTACTTATTGTATTCCATTACCTTATCTAGTCCTCTTGGTCACACTAGATGTCAATTTGTAGTAGTCTTGAACCTTTTCGAGCCTATTGGAATTTTATGGATTGACTTCCTCCATTCATATACTCCATGGATGCACCTTCCCACCTCCTACCTACTAGGTAGCAGTTGAATATGATCATAAAGTACAAAATTTATAAACAATTCATGTAGGCCGCTTGGATAAACCCCTAGGGTGAGTTATATCCAAAGACAATGTTATATGTTGAGCACTCCATATTGATGAAGGGTAGACTCATTGTCAAAATTGTATTCACATCTTGTCTTTGCGTGAATTCTCTCTGTATCCCCCTTGGCTTGTTCTAAGTGGACTCACATAGATTTTGAGTTGAGAAATACCACCATATTGTATGGAAATAGAGGATCTTCCATCTTTTTTGTCTTCATGAAGTGGAAAGAAAGGAGCACTTCATATTTTGCTACCATATTTATTGTGAGATCCATGAGAGTTTCCATTTCTTTTTCTAGGGATTCATACACTATATGGTTTCTTCTAGTGCTCATACCAAATATTTCTAGCCCTTCACATGTAGGAGGCCCTCAAACTTTGTGCCCACATACTGTAGCCTCCTCGTAGACTAGATCCCACTTAGCAAGTCACTTCTTTCCAATGCTCCCATCAAATAGTGGCACTAAGAGACAAAATAATATCAACATTTCCTTTGAATCCATATCAATGCAGACCTGCAAGATTGTTCCCCCTCCTTACACACCTTAGATACATTGCTAAACTAAATACCTTGCAAAAAAACATGATCACCTAGACATTAGAGGGTCACATCTTCCAAGAAATAGTGTAGTAGGTGGTCCAAATATTTCTCTATCTGTTCTACAGGACAACATTATATCTAGATTTTTCTTCATTTTTCCTTGAATATTAGGAGAGATAGTTCAATTGGACCATGATCTAGTCCTTGTATCCCTTCCCTCCTCCCTCCCATTACGATTAATGACACTCAAAGATCTAGTCCTTGTTTTCCATGTTTTACCATACACCTTATGCTTTAATTTACTTCTTGTTCTTTATATATGAGACAATTTGGTACTCCTTCTTTGCATCGACACCATTATACTTAGGAGTCCCATTTGTGGTCATTTTTTGGATATTAATATAGTTACCATATCTTATCTTATTTAATGGATATGTACACACACTCACAGGTAAATATTAATCTAATATTTATGCTTCAAGCAATGTGGGTAACATGGAACTAACTTTTGACATGAATAATATTTGTGATTATTTCATTTTCATTGTTATTTTCACATTCAAGTAGATCTAGTCTCCATTCAAGGAATTCCATGGTTGTGTTTTGTAACATCCACATGTGTTTTTCCAATGTTTATAACCCATGAATGCCAATATCCTCCATATGAGTAGCAAACCTAAGAAATTGTATTTTTAACTTTATACATTGGTTTTGTTCCCTTGTGTCATTCTTACATAATCCATTCATTGCAATGGAACACCACCAAAACACTACACTACCCATATGCTCACAATAAATTGTTTCTCACTTCCACTACAATTTACCCTCTATTTGAATATGATTTGTTCTATTAGAAAGGGGTATTACATTTAGGATCTCTATTAAATAACGACTCTGTGCAATAATGACTTTGTGTAATACAAGCCTAGGCCAAATATTTCAGTTATTTGGAGAGCTGTTTTGAACTCATTTGAAGTTAGTATAGCTTGGGTCTTTCCTAACACATAGGAAATGCAAGTAGAGTGAGGATGTAATTTAATCCTTGGCCAGGAAGTGGGGAGTGTCATCTTCTTCCTCAACCTCTCATTGAATTCCTCTTTTGAGATAGAGGAATCTATAAGCTCTCTCATTTAGAAAATCTAGCAAACTCCATGATCTGGAGTCAAGGATGGAAGTCAACATTTAATTTAGGGGCAGAGGCTGAATTTGTAGAAGTTTGAATTGGATATTTGGATGCACTCACAGAAGACCATATTATATTATTGGATAAAGAAGATGAATTGATATGGACCTTCTCTCCTTTTGGTACTTACTCTCCTAAAATTGGGTATGCACATCTGAATATGGTTAGAGCAAATGAAGAACTGGGGAACTATGGTGGAAGACAGTTTAGTGGTCCAAATGTCCAACAAAAGCCCACAATAGGAAATAAAACCCCCACTTGCAATGTAATGCAATGAAGATTCAAGATAGGTCCAAGATGGTGCGTGCTTTGCAAAATGAATGGGGAATTGGATGTTTGGATGCACACATAGAGGACCATATTATATTATTGGATAGAGAAGATGAAATGATATGGACCTTCTCTCCTTTTGGTACTTACTCTCCTAAAATTGGGTATGTCCATCTAAATATGGTTAGAGCAAATGAAGAACTAGAACTATGGTGGAAGACGGTCTAGTGGTCCAAATGTCCAACAAAAGCCCACAATAGGAAATAAATCCCCCACTTGCGATGTAATGCAATGAAGATTCAAGATAGGTCCAAGATGGTGTGTGCTTTGCAAAATGAATGGGGAATCAACTACTCATCTCTTCATAAATTTCCCTTTTACTCTCCCTGTGTGGAATTATTGCCACTCAACTTTAGGACAATCTTGTGTTTGGAATGGCACTTATGTGGGGGATTCTTGGAGGAAATTGATTTCTTCTCAATAAACAAGATATTTAGAGCCTTACCTTTAATAATATGTTGGGAAGTTTGGCTAGCTTGGAACAAAGCAATTTTTCAGGACTCTTCATCTTTCCTTGACCATGTTGTTGCCGACGAACTAGTTATTTTGGCTCACTTTCCTAAATCCAAAGAAACTCCTCCTCCATGTCGTATCATTATAGAAGACCCCGATGTATCAAAACCATGGGCATATTTTGGTGGGGCTTGACAAGAAGATAATTAGAATAGTGAGGGTGGTTTCATTCTTTATCTTTTTGAGTCTCATTCTTTTCATATTAAAATGGGCTTTAGCAGTGGATCAAACAACTGAGTTGAGCTTTTGCACTGTAAATTCCTGCTGGTGTTTGCTAAAGAAAAAGCATGTGTACATCTTCAAGATTTTGGTGACTCCCTACTAGTGATAAATTGGATCAATGGAGTTCAACAATGCAGAAATATTTTTCTTGTTCCAATTTTGGATACAATATGCAGTTAAAAATTTTGTTTAACAATATTTCATGCTCATATATTTACACAAAGAGGAACATGCAAGGTGTTTGTCTTTCCAAAGAAGACATAAATCTTCAGTGAAACTTTTAGCATATTTCTGAGAACTGGGATAATACCTTTCATGAATTTTATCATAGACCTTTCATTGAAGGATCCAAACTAGCCAATCCTCCTTGACAACAAACTACTTTTTCTCTTTTTTTATTTTCTCCTAATGACTTGTTGGAAAAACAATGCTTTCTTTTTTACTATCTAAAAAACAATTCAATTAGGGAATGCAAACAACTACACACAACAATTTGTATAGTAAAAAATAATTTTATATAGTTTTAGTAATGAAATAAAATTACAATTTTTTTCTAAAAAATAAAACAATTATTAATTTTTTTTTTAATTTTAAAAGACATATACCATTTATTAATCTATCATCACCCATTATACCTTTGTCTGCAGATGAAAATAAGTTATTGCAATGAATAACAATCCTAAATTCAAAAGTATTTGGGTCAATCCAAATTCCAATGAAGACCCGATAAGATAACCACAAAAATATATTGAATATAGATGGGGGCACTTCTTTTGTGTATTTTCTAAGCCTTATGGGAGGTGTCTGGCAACACAGTATTACTTCACGATAGCTAGGATGGAAATCCTGCTTGCTACCTACTGCTACTAACCATTGGGATTGATAATCCCACAGGTACAAAATATGTGAGGATAGGGATTATGAGTAGCAAAACAATTTTCTTATGGATTAATGTTGATGTTGAAAGGAAGCTGCATCAGTCTGGATTTTAGATGCCTAAAGGGATGTGATAACAGCGTATAGTTTTCAACCTTTGATACAGGGACATTCCCTTAGTCTTCGGTCATCTCAAGTCACCTTTCTGAGGACCTTCCATACCTATCCAAGAAAATGCCCTATTATTTGTTTACAGAATTGTGTGTGAGAAAATAGAGGCTCCAACTTCAATCATAGATAGTACGTACTCACTAGAAATGCATTTCCTGGTTGCTCAAAATTGAAATGAATGAAATAAGTGTGTGATTCGAATAAAATAAGCGGGTGATTCTTCCCATCAACATAAACTGCTCAGCTCGTTCGGACGGTGAAGGTTGTTAGGATCGCGCAGAAGCCCTAAAGACACCATTGCTTGCTTGATCTCATTTGTCAGTAGGACCAATAATTATGAGGTTTTTACGGCCTATAAAAATGTTACATTATAAATAAATATCATGGACAAAACCGTGGGTGCTTGTATAACCATTGGTAACTTGATCGAGTCACATTCATCAACTATCTTATATGAGTTCAAGCCAGGATACCAGTACACTTGCCATCCTAATATTTTTCCAAGTAGTCCATTCTACAACTTGCACTGCATTGACTTAATGCCTCTTCAAGTGGTCCATTCTACAACTTGCAGTGCATTAAGTGTATGCCTGAGTAAGCTTTTTTTTTTTTCAGAAGAAAAAAACGTTGATTTATAATATTAATATAAAACAGTACATATTCAACATTGATCTCAGCTGAGAGAAATTTCAGCGAGAAAGCCATCATAAAGCCCGAATGAGCATGCTCAGAGAGTAGAGCAAAGAAGAGAGATTTGTGGGCTGCCGCATAAAGTGGGTCAGATCAGCCCCAATACTAATAAAACTTATATGGAAAACAAAATTGGAGATTGAAATTGATGATATTTATACAAATTGTCTCCAGAAGATAAAACAGTATTTTAAAAAGCATCATGATAAGGATCTGGTGTGCGAACGGATCCTCTGGGCAATCTAAAAGAGCTTAGACAGAGAGAGAATGATTATCTGGAGATTAAAGCAGACCCAAAACGTAATAGAGATATGAGATTGAGAAAATCAGATCCTTCTGATGATTGTTGGCTCACTCGCTTGTAGACAGCAAATCACGCTTGCCTGTACAAAAAGATACAACGCTCGCCTGAAAAATTTGAAACCTGGCTCGCCTGATGGACCATAACACGCTCGCCTGATATTCCTTGCGCTGAGGATATAATAAAAAGTTACCAATTCCAATAGAGATAGGACCGCCATGCCAGAAAAGGATAGGCCAGCATCTAGATTGATCTGTAGTATCAAATCCCAACCTGTATGATAGCAATGAGCAGTCTCAAAAACTTTAATTCATGTCAGGCACTATGAGATACTATCCTGTTCGCTTGACGTTGTGTGTCCGGCTCGTTTGGACGTTATAGCCAGCTCGCTTGAAGACTTATAATGACACTCCCACCAAATGATAAACTGTGACAGAAAGCTCCTTTTCATAGAATATGACTGTAACTAATATGGCGACCTATATACGACTTGCCTCTCTGCTAAGGCCCTCGATCCAAATCCATATCCTGACAAAAAGGCTGTGTACCGCAAAAACATTATTAGACCGCAAAAAAGCTGAAGAACATACCTGTCATAAACAAAAACCAATCCATATCCTGTTATGGAATTGGAATTGTAGTTTGCCAATGAGATAGGCCATCTCTGAAGAGTTGGACGTGCATATTCCCAAATTCAGATACCAAACCTTTCCTGGACAAACCATCTGCCCTGGTATTGCTTTCTCTGTATATGTGCATAATGGGAGGATGGTTGAGATTGGTCCATAAACTTCGAGTCCTGTGTAACCACCCCTGTAGATCAGGCCGCATCATTGTCATATTCCTGTTGACCCATCCGATTACAACCTGCGAATCCCCATATACATGGACATCCTGAATCTGAAGAAGGACTGCCAAACGGAGACCACCCCATAGAGCTATTAGTTCCGCCTTATTGTTGGATCCCATACCAGCATTCCAGTGAATGTGAACCCTTTCACGCTGAGATATTTTAATCCATGCACCACACCCCATCAGCCCTTCCACACAAGCGCCATCGAAATAGATCGCCGGAATTGCCATCACATGAGGTCTGATGCGGATGGAGAAATCAGAGATAGAAGCACCTGGCGAAGGGCGATCATCCATCCATCCTAGGATATAAGAATAAACATGTGGAATCCGAAAAGGCACCTCATCAAATATCAATCTGTTTCTACCCAGCCACACTTCCCATATGAAGAAGAAAGGCAGTGATTTAAATTTTCCTTTCAGATTGTCCCAATCCATGGCAGCAGACAACAAATCAGCAGGAGACCATGCTGGACCCATAAAATGAGAAGAGAAAAGCCGCCATAACTGCATGATAACCGGGCAACGGAAAAAAAGATGATCGATTGATTCAAAGTCACCACAGCATATGTGGCATCTAAAAGGCCCCAAGAATCCTCTCCTACTCAGATTTTCTCCCGTAAGGATCCTGCCTTTCCAAACCAGCCAACCGAAAAGGACGATTTTAGTGGGTATTTTCCTCTTCCAAAATGTGTAGAAGGAAGCTGACATTTGATCCCTATAAGAGGTGAAGTTCAGCACACTATATATATCTTTGACTATAGGCGCGCCCTCGTGTATGGGCCCGTCCCAAACAATAGTATCCCCGCCAGCGTCCCAACTGAAACCCGCAGCCCTGAAAGCATCCCTGAGTAAATCCCATTCCATCGAGACATTCTCTGGCAACCCAAGCTGGAGCGCAGTTTTAAATTCCGGCGAATCAAAAGACCATATCCTGACAATCTGCGAGATGAAATTGATGCCTCTGTGTGCAAGGCAGTGAACAAGCCTCCGAGAAGGGGCATCGCTTAAGGGAAGCCCAATAATTTTCTTAAAAGTAAACGGTATGTCTCCCCCGTCCCTAAAAAGCCATGCCAGCCTTTCCGCAACATGGCAAATAATCATCTTGAAACTTCTCCAAATCGCTGATATATGCCTGGGGATAGGAAAGTTTGAACAGAGAATTTGTTTCATTAGGTCCCCTCGAACATATTTGCATTTGATTACATCCTGCCATATACTAGTACCGTGTACAACCTTCCAGAAGGATTTCATAATCAGTGCCTTGTTGAAAATCCTCAAGTTAAGAATGCCCCAACCATCGTGTTGTTTTGATCTGCAAAGACTCACCAATTTACAAAGATGAATTTTCTGCGGCATGTAAGCACCACCCCATAAGAATTTAGCCATAATACTGTTCAACCTTTTGATGATACCATCAGGAATGTAGTACAAATGGCCCCAGTAGACCATCGTCTGAGATAATACCGCTTGAATGAGAATTAGCCTACCCCCCAATGAAAGCCACCTGTGTGTCCATCCATTTATCTTCCGCCGGAATTTGTCTACCATCCATGTCCAATCCTGTTTCTTATATCCACAGGGTTTAATCCTGAAGCCTAGATAAGTAAAGCCGCCAACAGCCTCCTTTAAATCCATCCCCATGAACTAGGCAATGAACTCGATCTCCTGCCTGTCACCATATTCATATATAATAAATGATTTACTTTTGTTTATTGTGAGACCTGTGGCAGCTGCAAAGCGATTAAACATTAAATGGATGAAGAACCAGTGATTTCGCTTCAAGTATCCAAACAGCAAGAGGTCGTCAACAAATAAGGAATGTGTGCATGATACTTCACTGGAGAAAGAAAACCCCTCTATGCAGCCCCGTCGCTCCGCATTATGCATAATACCATTGAAGCTATCCATGACGAGGATAAATATCAACGGAGAGAGCGCGCAACCCTGTCTCAAACCGCGCTCAGCAGCAAAAAAGGGGGTAGGGATGCCGTTGATAATTACTGCAAATCGGACTGTAGTAATATAGGTCATTATCCATCTTATAATCTTTATGGGCAGCCCAATCTTCATGAGAACTAGCCTAATGTATGACCAGTCTATTGAATCATAGACTTTATGGAGATCTATTTTCATCAGAATAGCTTTCCTTTTCTCGGAATGGATGGACTAAAGAACCTCTTGTGCAACTGCCACTGCATCATGGATGGACCGACCCTTTAAAAAGCCGAATTGCTCTTTTGAGATATAATCGGACAGAATACCTTTTAGACGTTCAGCAATAATCTTGGATGTTATCTTGTAAAGAATGTTGCAAAGAGCAATTGGTCTGAAGTCCGCAAATGTTTGGGGCTCGTCCGATTTAGGAATTAGAGCGATGAACGTTGAATTGAGGTTTGCAGGCATCATCCCCCTCAATCTGATGTGTTCAATGACCTGTGTCAATTCTGCTCCCATCAAATCAAAGAAATGGATGAAAAATTCCGAGGGCCAGCCATCAGGCCCCGGACATTTATCCGGAGAGAAAGCTTTGAGGACTTTCAAGACTTCATTCCCTGAAATTTCATTATCTAAGGCCGAGATGGCATCAGCATCCAATACTCTATGAACATGCTCCAATAGCCAAACCTGGTCCGCATTGTCAATGCTACCCTGTCTCGAATAGAACGCTGAAAAATGTGCCTGCGCTTCATTTTGAATATCCTGATTTGTATAAGCTACTGAGCCATCTACCCTCTTTATACTCCAGATAGCATTCCTGTTCTTTCTTCCATTTGCATACTTATGAAAAAAATTTGTGTTCAGATCACCTTCAGCCAGCCAAGTCATTCTACTCTTCAGCCTCCAAGTCGTCTCCTCAATCCTGAGGATTTCCCTTTTCCTTTCCCCAAGTCTAATGAGGTCTTGTAATATGTTCTGATCAGGGTATTGATTAGTAAAAGAATATATTATCCTCTCCATCTGTCTCTGAATTTCCTTAAATTCCTCCTTTAGTTTCATCTTCTTTTCACGGTCCTAGGTCTTTGAGGCAGCCTTTACTTTCTGTAGTCTGAAGTGAAAAGAGTCCCAGCCATCAGAAAACGGCATGTCATATGAATCACGCCAAATCTCCTCAACCATACCAGTGTATTCAGCGTCCTCAAGCCAGATCCTATTAAACTTGAACGGTCGGCCACATACCTTCGCATTGTTGGACCAGGACAAAGAGATTGGCAAGTGGTCTGATATATCCGAAACCATAATCATCGATCTAATATTCTCGAAAATGTCCATCACCTGTTCTTTCACCAGCACCCGGTCAAGCCTCTTCCCAATATAGTGTTCACCTTCCCGTTTGTTGGACCATGTAGGCGCCACTGGATGCGGCCTAATGTCCTTCAGACCTTGTGAATAGAACATATCGTTTAAATACCCTGCAAGTGGATCCATACGAGCAACACTGCCCCAGATCTCATCCGCGTTGAGAGTTGAATTAAGGTCGCCCATCAATATGAGGTTTGGGAGGGATAAAATGCCCGATGCCTGCATTCTATTCCAGAAAGTCACTCTGTTAGCATATGGAGCATATATATTGATGAGATTAAAATTACCTGGCAAACCTCTAATCCGACCATTTAAGAGAATGCCGCCAAAAAAACTAAATGGTTTGAAAGTGGCCATATCAGGATTCCACATGGCCATCAATCCCCCGGATCGACCAACTGAACTAATCGCCGCGACCTGCCAGCCTTTTCTTATATTCAAAAACACATTTATAGCCTTGGATCGATTGGACATAGTCTCTTGTCCCAAAAAAACAATAGGGTTCCTGTCGTTAAAAAATTCCTTGAGGCAATGATTTTTGGGGGCATCGCCCAAACCCCGCAAATTCAGTGAGATGATGTGATTCATGAGAGTGATTTCCGGGGGTGGCTTGCTCTAAGCGCCCTGGTTGAGCCATCAGGACCAACATATCCATCAACAGGAACTTCAGACAGACCCATTTCATCATCCGAAAAGAGAGACACAGCCTTAAACTTCCCTTTTTTCAATCTGCATACCGCCTTTGCCTTATTTTTGAGCGAAACAATAGCGGTCGATAAGCCTGAAGAATTTTTTGTTGGACTAGGGATAGGCTTATCAAATACCGTTAAGGCTGCCAGGTCAATATTGGGATTCCCGAACAGCGAATCTATGTCGCTTCCAATTGAATTCCTGGGGGAATCATATGGATAAATGGGACCAGATTTATCTGGATAGGTGTGTGAAGTACCCATTTTAGCCCCGCAGGACAACCCATCGTCTAACATTAGACCTGTAGAAGAAGATTCCCCCCTAATTACTGCCGGCCTGTACAATGGCAAATCATTCTCAGGAGAAAACCTTTCTCCCGAATGAATGGGGACCATGGTTTGTAATACATCATTATAGTCACTAGACTCCAGCCCTATTGGATTGCCTATGTTATTGCAAGCGATGGTGTTATTGTCTGAAATGGCTTCATTTGGGGATACAGAAGGGCATGGGGCCGGGACATCCCGCTCCTCTGGACTATTAATAGCATTTGAGGGGAAAGGATTTGGCATATTATCAGTTTCAGGTTGTATCACCCTATACAAATTGCGCCCCACAGAAGGATGGCTTGCTATATTAGACGGAAGCATGGAATCGGGTATGGCAGATTCGTGTTGAATTGCAACAGACTTGTAATGCTCACCATCATGGAAATCGTTGGGAGACATACCTTTTTTTTCCCTGCGCGAGATGCCCACCCCATCATTGCACCTTCCATCATCGCCCAGAGCCAAATTAACCTGTCTCGCCTTTTGAATGCGGAGTCTGAATGGGAAATTATCCCTAAGGTGGCCAGTCTTATGGCAAATCAGGCACCTAAAGGGGATGCCCCAAAAATCAACACGTTGGCGATGCCTTCTATTACACCACAGCAAATCAACATCACCCGGCAGATCCCCCTTATAATTAATCTCAACCAAAATCCACGCAATCCTCTTGTCAGCAGAACCCACAATGCTGGGATCAATATATTTGGTTGAACCAATTGAATCACCGATAGTACGCAATGCCTTGATAGTCTAGAACTCTAAGGGCAAGCCTGGTAGCTTAACCCATACCATCTTGCTTCGTGGGGCCTCCAGCACCGGATTAAAACCAATATACCATGGGATAATCTGCAGAAAACATCTTCCTCTAACCCAGGTGCAGTCAGTAACCTTATGGACATCCTTTTCATTCATAAAATGGACGCTAAACCACCCATTAATGAGCTTACTAACAATAGGAGAATATCCAATAATTGACTTCCATTTCCTGTAGACCCAGGCAGCTGAATCAAAATCCTCAGAATCTGGAAAAACCCAACGACACACAATAGCCCTACGCTGTAAACTCGTCACCCGAATACACAGGTCCTCATAGTCCAGAGGGACCTCTTTGATCTCCATCCTTTGCTTGAATATCTTCCGCTTGCTACGACGAACTCTTCTTTGATAATGACCTCTTGAGCAATATTTAGAATAACCTTTTACAACAGAAGTATCAACTAGCCCCTGCTTAATGATGGCATCGTCCGCTAAAAAATCAGCTGATAGCATGCTATCACTAACATGCATCCTTTCCGCCATTTTAGCCTTTGGTCCTTTGCCGCTTATGTTGGTTACATCAATACGCAAACGGCTTCAATTCTTACGTGTACATAGTGCCGCCACCATCAGAGAATGTCAGCCCGATCAAAGTTGCTTGCGGGAGCGAGGTGATGGATAATCTTGTATACTTCAGCCATATTAAATGTGATGGATGTCGACTGGATTGTCATACAGATAATGATAGCCTTAGAAGAACGATCCAGCAGGTTGTTCTAAATAAAATATCACTTTCCATCATTCCCTCCTGACAAAACATACCCACCCCCGCCACCCCGCCTAAATAATATGCTTATAGAACAACGAGGACATCAGAAAGTCCATAAATAGGAATGATCTTATGTACCAAAGTGGGATTCCACAGAAGGTGT
Organism: Pinus albicaulis; assembly: GCA_034641835.2. Classification (NCBI taxonomy): domain Eukaryota; kingdom Viridiplantae; phylum Streptophyta; class Pinopsida; order Pinales; family Pinaceae; genus Pinus; species Pinus albicaulis. The sequence continues at coordinate 118,447,888 of CM076575.1, forward strand.
CTGCACACTAATCTGAGCATCCTGATCATCGAAACTGACAATACTGCCCACCCCCAACACTCGAAATAAATAGAATGCTTATAGGGCGACGAGTACATCAAGAGGTCCATAAATAGCTATAAGACCAAACTGGATAAAACCACCATCCTTTGTCAGAATTAGGCATGACCTTATGTACCCACGGCAGATTCCACACAAGGTGCCTGCATTCAAAACTGAAACGGCCTGATCGGCATATCTGTCATCCGATCTTCTGATCCTCCCCCGCCGTCAAATAAACTATGCCGATGTCATCCCGGAATTTTCAAATTCAAACCATCGCGCCGAAAAGATAGCACCGGAATAACATCTCCGAGCTAAACTTGGCAACAACAGCAGAAACAACCAGGGATCGACCACCACCTTCTGAATAATCTAAAATCAACGCTTTTACAGGGTCGAGAAACAACTACCCGATCCTTGAACCAACGCCAAATAGCCGCACTGAAAAAGCTATCACATGTGTCGTGTGTCACAGAAAAACTGGGAGAGGATGAGTTCTGATAACCACCCTCTTTGGATTCCATAAGCCCCGAGAGTGTATAAACAACTAAACAATACCACTGCCAGCATATATTAAAACCAGGAGCGAGGCCACCAAATGCGACAAAATACCCATAAAGGTTCCAGCTAAAGAACGAGAACTATCCAGAAATACAGCTTCCACTATACAATAGCCACCATGAACAAACAACTTCGTCCATCCCAGGTACCAGCTATGTATTCAAATACCAGCTCTTTAACACAAGCCACCATTAACAAACCTCAATGGGTACCAGCTTGGTAGACCCGGATATAACCACTGGGAGCAACAAATAAGTTCTCATAGGTTCCAGCTAGTTGTGTGAGTTGTATTACCAATAGCTCAGGTAAAGCCACTCAATGGGTCATGATTTGTCCATTTGGGTACCAGCTTCAGCCCCCTTCATTTAACTATCCACAGATCAGAAACCTATCTGGCTTAACATACCTTCCAGTTGCCCGTTCCAGCTACGACGATCCCCCCTTCATAGCACTCGGCAGGGTTTCTGCATCTGCATCTATCCCAAAATATTAACATGCCAGCATTCTTTGAATTCGGCGATACTGTTCAGAAATCTGTTTTCGCTCACAGAATACTGTTGCGCCCAACTGCAGCTCTGCCACTGTGAAGCACCATCCGCGGCATGCTTGACGGATCCACCACCACAACGCTGCCGCAACCGCCTCTTCCCACAACCCGGCTCACGCCCTTCACGTCCCAATTAACTCCGTATTGCCAATTACCTACTAATCTAGCTTCTTAGAATACTTGAATGCATCTAAAAAACCTACAATAGGGCTCGACCAATTTGACACTTGAACAATGCCAATTTCTTTTACTATTAGGGACCCTATTTAATCTCTTCGGCACTTATCAAATCTCTTAAGGCCTTACAACTATGCTTGCTCCTGGGCAACATGTCTCCTCTTCCATTCTTTTCTTTCTCTTGTCCATACAACCACTCTCTTTCTTCTTTATCTTGCCTAATCCATACTTTGACTTGGCTTTGCAACACAACCTGCACTCCTAGCAACTTCTCTATGACTTCACTGGCTCTTTTCAATCGGCCATTTCTTGCCTATCTCAGCTGGATTGGACCACAAGACTTGTGAGAACCAAACCTCTCAACTTAACCATTGGACCACATCTGAGCAACATGTCTCCTCTTCCATTCTTTTCTTTCTCTTGTCCATACAAGCACCCTCTTGCTTCTTTATCTTGCCTAATCCATACTTTGACTTGGCTTTGCAACACAACTTGCACTCATAACCTGACAACTTCTCTATGACCTCACTTGTTCTTTTCAATCAGCCATTTCTTGCCTATCTCAGCTGGATTGGACCAAACCTCCCCACTTAACTATTGGACCACATCCTCAACTTATCCAAACTGTCTGATAAACAGTTGATATAGATAACTTGAAAATTAAATTTATTTAATCAATTCTAACAATAAATATGCTTTTGCCCATAAACCTGAAACCCAAAACTGCAAATAACTTGAATCAGTCAAATTTACTGAAACCAACCTAAAAAGGCCAAGACTCAGATCCTAAATACTTCTCCATGATGAAAACATCTTGCTGTGACCCTTCATCAGTGGAAACCATATATTTTCAGAATAGTCAAAGCTCTGCCAAATTATTTCAATTTGTCAGCACTTAGCATGACTAAGTTACCAAAATTCATTATCAAAGAAAAAACAAACAAGAAAAAGAAGCAAAGCTTCTTCATATTTCTGTGGGAGAACCAAATAGTAGATGATATATAAGACATATTGTGGTGCTCTGTATGACTAAACATAGGACATGTGTTGTAGCAGCTGCTCCAAGTTGGCCACCCATGCAATTGTTTGTTATAAAGCCTTGGCATATCCAATAACCACTTGCCATTTCATATCATTATTATTCTCTATCTTTGAGTTTTATCTGATTTAACAACCCAAAAAAGGGAATCTTTGGAAATTGCTCTCTGTAGAACAGAGTGTTGTTTGGCCTTTTGAATGATGTCTGTTGAACTTAAATTAGATATGGAAAATGACATAGAAGAATAAATGCATAAGTTGTCAAATAATCATTAATTTTCATTGAATAGATAAGAACTATTCAAGGGAATTAAAATGTGAATACGCCAGGCAGTGCCCATAACTATTAATATGTCCAAAGAAGTCCAGATTCCAGTCATTTAATATCACCATTCACCTACTTCATAAATTGAAGCAGGTAAAGACTTATGCCATTATTGCCTACGGTATACAGTATTACATCATAATACATGAAGATTTTACCTGGTTTCATCTTGTTTTGGCAATTGGCATTTATTATTACAGTTCTAGGTTTGGCCAATAAACTATTTGAACTGAACAATTATCTATGCAAGGTTAACTAAGAGGAGCGCAGATAAGACTAGATTTAGGTTTGTAATTTTTGATGCAGTTCATATGAAATGAAAGGTTGATTATGTAAATTTATATAAATTAAGTAGTTGATAAATATTGTTATAAATTATTTTTAATTTTATTAAAATTATTAAAATTATAATTAAATTAAATTATAATTATATTTTACATTATTATTATTATTATGAGTATATAAATAAATAATAAAATTGAATATTATAAATAAAAGTTAAAAGAGTTTCATGTTTATAAATAGGGTATTTTTTAATTGTGTTAAGAGGGGGTTTTCAAGTCAATATAGAAGAGATGTGGTAATGTATTGTCTTATCACTCCAACTTAATATGGAAGAAATATTGTCATGTTGTGTCTTATAAAGGTTTTTGAAATAATAAGTATACAATATTATTATTTTTACTAATTTTTATTGGTTAGTTAAGGTAAATTTGACTTAGTCAAGTTACGGGTGATTTTTGAGCTCTAAGTTTATGAGAGCTTCATGGTGTTCATGTGAAATATCACCTATTTAAATGGAGAAATTAAACCAACTCAGATCGATCAATTCTCTTGAGATGCAAACATCTTTTAGAGTAAAAATTCCTCTACACACTTGGTAGATCTATATTTAAAATGAATCTAAACTAATTAAATTAAAAAAACAAAAAAATCATAACCATTTTAAAAATAAAGCTCAATTTTTTATCTATAATTATTAATAAAAATATTTCATAAAAATAAAAAACTCTACCACTCACTTAATAATTATTAATAATTAAATTTTCAAACCCTATTTCAAAATTCCCATAATATAATAATGGTAACATATAACCTAAATAGCTAGCCATAGCAATCAAATATACGGTTTTAAATATTTTTATATGTCTCTGTTATTAACGTTGCCTTGGTATATCTATCTGTCAAAAAATATCCTTGAACTTCAAAACAGTTATAAAATACGTCTATAAACTCTAAAACACGTTCTAAAGGTCGTCAAATTCCAGACCTGGGACTCGGTAGAGATGGTGAATGAATGAAGTCCCTGCCGGATTAAAATTTAACCAGTTTACGAATATTTTATTGTGAACGGCTCGAGGGCGTTGAAAGGTAGGTGGAAATTGGAATAATATTGAGAATAGTGAGAATATTGGTTAACATTAAGTGTTCTATATTTTATAATATTTTGAAATAGACAAGGTTGAGATGGCCGAGTTGGTCTAAGGCGCCAGATTAAGGTTCTGGTCCGAAAGGGCGTGGGTTCAAATCCCACTCTCAACAAAACATTTTTTCTTTTTAATTTTATTGGTATCTTATTTCACTATTCCACCAATTTTATTTTTTCACTATTCCATAGGTAGGAGGTTCATTTTAATTTTATTGGTATCTTATTTCACTATTCCACCAATTTTATTTTTTCACTATTCCATAGGTAGGAGGGGTACCCATGAGCTTTCTTTTTAATTTTATTGGTATCTTATTTCACTATTCCACCAATTTTATTTTTTCACTATTCCATAGGTAGGAGGTTCATTTTAATTTTATTGGTATCTTATTTCACTATTCCACCAATTTTATTTTTTCACTATTCCATAGGTAGGAGGGGTACCCATGAGCTTTGTGCAAAGGGAAACATACCATTCAACCATGCTTGACATCATCTTCTCAATGTTTTTACTTGATTGACATATTTGTTGAGATCAAAATCAATCAATAAATTTTGTTTGCTTTATATTTTTTCCTGAATTAAATTTGGTTACATTAAATAACTTCAAAGGTTCCTTCCTATACATTAACTCATTTACTAAATTCTTTTTAATAAATGGTTTTGGCAACTATGTTTGGCATCATTTTCTCAATGTTTCTACTTGATTGACATATCTATTGAGATCAAAATCAATCGTTAAAGTTTGTTTGCTTCATATATTTTTTTGAATCAAATTTGGTTACATTAATTAACTTCAAAGATTCCTTCCTATAGATCAACCCATTTACTAAATTCTTCTTAATAAATGGTTTTGTAGGGAGAATAACCATAAATATACATGTGTAGTGTTTTATATACGAGACAAGAATAAAACAAACTTCATAATTGATCATTTGGTGTCAGGCCCTTCTTGATTATTTTCCTTATGTTTTCACTTATGCATTGCATTCAAAGTTAAGCCAACTCAACGATGGATCAATATCAATGCTCGTACTTGGCCTATTGCTCATTGGAATCCACTGCTTTATCTAGTTCTCATGGTCGCATTAGATGTTCGTTTGTATGGGTTTCATACCTACCTTCTGCAGTCTGTTGATATTTCAATGTATCAACTTCATTCATTCCAAGATTCCATGAATGTGCCTTGGCAAAGGGAATCTTCAACAAGGTCTTTGCATTCTTTGTGGAGATCACCTGAATGTTGATGCTTGATTTTTTTTTCAAGTGAAAAAACAAAAATATTTCATTGATAGTAAAATATAGTTACATGTGCATATATTTGATGAACTTCATTGCCCCAAAATTATCTCAATATACAGGATCGTGACTGAAAGCAAGCATGAAGGATAAAAAATATAGAGAAATCATAACCAAAAAGTCTAGGAGACTAGCAAGACCACCAAGATAGGAAACTGGGGCTAAAGAGCCCAACATCAAGCAGTGCATGCCTAGATTGAATCCTCAGATGGCTACAAGGAAAAAAGGAAATCACCAGAAGCAGGAGTGCCCATCAAATGAAGAATGACCTCGAGTTGCTAATAGAACCATTGCCCAAGATCTCAAAGCAAATCTTCCCATGCTTAACAGTAGCCCCTATCTTGGACAGGGTGTCAGCTAAGGTATTATGCTTCCTGAACATATGGCTAAATGGGATGGAATGAAATGAGGCAAACATGGTCAGAATATGCTCCATCCAGTGGAATAGAAGAGAATGGAATGATAGCAAGGATTGTCCATTGACCCAGTCTATGGCCATCTTCAAGTCCCCAATGATCATAATTTAATCAATATCCAACCATTTGGCACATTAGATCGCCCCCCACAATGCCAACATCTATACTCGAACACTAGAGCCATATCCCCCTAACCACTAAAAGTGGTATTCCAGAGTAGGGTTGATAATTGCACCACACCCAAACTCCCCATATGCAGCGATGCCATCAAAAAAACCTATAGGGAATATATTCTCAAGCTTCTTGAAAAACCATTTGTGGGCATGAATGGGAGGTCTCCAAGGGCCAATCTCCATGAAATAGGCGCTATGAAAAAAAAATGGACAACAAATCTTGAGATTTTTTCTAAAAAATGAAGGCGTTTCTACTTCCCCAAATTCCCTAATATATGTACAATGGGAGAGCCTTGAAAGCTCTATTAAGGAGAGACCAACTTTGTATGCAATCTGCTATAGATGTTCTATCCACTAGTGAATTCATCTTTAGAATATTAGAGACCCCCCAGACTGAGATCGAAAAATGGCAGTTCAGGAATAGATGATTCACCTCCTCACTAGATGATATGCACAATGGGAAGAACCCAAGCCCTATGAATCCTCTCTTGATTAAATTCTCCCAGGTGAGGATTTTGTTATGGAAAACAAGCTATATGAAACATTTTAATTTCACTGGAGCATCCCATCTCCACATGCTGGCTATCCAATTAGAACCAGGGTTTTGTTGATTGTACTTAATAATAAATGTGTAGACCCCCTTAGCAGAGATATATCTACAATTTGAGCAACCATCACAAGTGAGTATGTTGTCCTGATTCGTTAAGACAATCCCTGCCTAGCATAAATTATAACAGTAGCTCTCCCATTTGAGCACCAGATCTAGAGGGATGTCAAACTCTGCCACTTGCATCCAATGGGTGGAGGAGACTCCAACATCCTGTGGGAGGCGAATATCAAAAAGGAATGAACATCCACGCTCTTGGAGGAAAAGGATCAAGGGAGGCAAGAGAATATGTGCTCCCTCCATTCCAATGATGGAGCCTAACCCCACAAAAATTCTGCTACCACTATCGACCTTCCAGTTGAGGTTGCTACACAACCATGGCTTAGTTTTGATCAGACTACACCATATAAAAGAGTCTATTTTCCTCACCAACAACCCGACCAATACCCACTCTTCGATATTTGCATTATTAAGGTATTTTTCCCTAATGATTTCATGCCAAGTGCTAGGCCCCATGAAATCCCTCCATAAATTCTTACTTAGCGAAGCCAAGTTGAAGTACTTTGTATCTTTAATTCCCCAGCCTCCTTCCTCCTTCGGTCTGCAAATTGAAGAGAGCTTAGTTAGGTGGAATTTTGATTTATTTCCAGTGCCAACCCAGAGGAAACTGACTAGAATAGAGTCAATCTTGTTGATAACTGATAACCGACATAAGTAGAAGAAATAGGTGCATCCAACACACAAATATGCCTTGGAGAACAACCTTAATCATGACCATCATGCCTCCCAGTGTTAGACATTTCTTCTCCCATAAGGTCAATTTCTTTTGGATTTTCCAAATAATCCATAACCATTTCCTTTTCTCATAGCTGTGGGGCTTTAAGTGGAAACCCAAGTATTTGAAGACATAAACCAAAGTCTTAATTCTTATCCCAAATAGTTCAACGATCTATTTAGTCTCCTCTTCCTCTGCATAATCTGTAATGAGCTCTAATTTTTATTTTTTTATATTAAGACCAGAGGAATTCCCAAACTTAGAAATGACAAGGTGGAAGGAGTTCCATTCAAATAACTTAGCTAGTCCCATGGATAAGACGTCATCGTCAAAAAAACAAGTGTGAAAGATACTTGTTAGATGTAGCGGTGCAACCAGTGATACTGCCAGCCATCTTTTCTTCTATTAATCCTCTTCTCATTCCATCCATTACCATATTGAAAATAAGTGACGAGAGTGCACAACCTTGCCTTGTACCTCTGGATATACGGAAGAAATTTGTAGGAATCTCGTTGATAAAAAATACCATATTTGTCATATTTATCGTTGTGATACATGCCATGATCCAATTGATAGGTCGAAGGGGGAGTCTGATTATGTATAAAATAAACCTAAGGAAGTCACAATCGACCTTATCGTATGCTTTGATAAGGTTGATCTTCATCAAACAAAGTTTTAATTTATGGGATTTTATTGAATGAATGCATTCCTCGGTGATCCCCACTACATCCTATGCCTACCTATTTGCAATAAAACTAAATTGTTCTGCAGATATTTGTTCAAACAACATCCTTTTGAGTCTGTTAGCAATTAACTTATAAATCATCTTATATGCAACATTACAAAGAGATATAGGCCTATAATATTAGAAGGGAGAGGAGTGATAATTTTTAGGAAGGAGAGAAAGAAATGTGACATTGATTGCACCTGAGATATGTCCCTATAGTCAGGATTCCTCCACCATTTCAATGAGATTAGATATCATCAAGTCAAAGAAAAATAGAAATATATCCACCGATCAACCGTCCGGATCCGAACTCTTGCCCTTATCCAGTTATTTCATGACACCATGTAGCTCTTCTGCAAAGATAGATCTATCCAAACGTCTTATGGCTTCCTCATTGGCCATGAGGGGGAGCAATTGGGCAATTTCCTTTTGGTCTTCTATTTTGGCCACCTCTAGTGTTGAGAATTATTTTGTAGTGATGGAAAACTTCTTGTTGAATTTCTTGCAGAGACATGAGAATATGATCCTTTGCATCCCAAATGTGTGAGATTGTGTTAGCACTTCTTCTTTTATATGCAACATTGTGAAAATATTTGGTGTTTTTATCACCACCTTGTACCCAAGCCAATCTACTTTTAATCCATTCATTTTCCTGGAGCTTCAATATCTTTTCCTTATGAATTGAGAGGTCCAAAATCGTCATCTTTATTTGTTCAAAAAAGCAGACTGAGAGCGAGGGGTCCTTCATTCTATTAATTTCTTTATCTATGTTGATGAGCTCCTCAATGTGTCATTTCCTTTTCTTATCTACCCAGGATTTGACCAAGAATTTCAAACGCCCAAGCTTATATGTAACTATGTCTATCTTCCTGGAGAGTATGACCTCAATTGATTATGTCCACGATTCACGAATCATGTTTGTTAGCTCTTTCCCTTGGAGCCACGAATGGAAAATTTTGAAAGGTAGCACTCTAACATCATGCTCCTCCTTCCATTCTAAAAAAATAAAATCATTGTCCAAGATCCATACAAAATAGGATGTAGAAACCAAATTTTTAAGTCTCAAGTATAGGGATCTATGAACAAGATACCTATCTAGCCTCTTGGTTGTTCCATCAGCACTAATTCACCCGTTTCTCCATGTAGGGCCTAATGGGCAGGGATTTATGTCCATCAACATTTTGCATTGGAATAGCTCTTTGAAGTATCTTGCTAATGGATCCACCCTGCAACTTTGGCCCCAAATTTCTTCCATGCTAAATGTGAAGTTCATATCCCCCGCTATGATGAGAGAGTGGATATCTAATATTCCATAAGCCTCCAGATTTTGCAAGAAAACCTTCCTATTTCCATATGGAGCGTACATGTTTAGAATGCGCAGGTGATAAGGAGATCCCCTTTAATAAATAGACAATATCATACCCGCCAAGGATTTATATGCCTTTATCATTAATATTTTGGGGTCCCACATGGCCTCTAGACCCTCGGATATGCCCAATGCATTGGTTGCACAAACTTCCCACTTTAGACAGGTCCTTAGAAGTATTTTCCGTGATTTTGATCCGGATCTTGGGGGACGCTCCCAAGATATAAAAAATTGAAATGGGTCTTACAAGATCTACAAAATTACAATGCTAGAAAAAAAGAGAGAAGAACACAGTAAATAAAAGCACAAAGAAACTTTTTATTAAAACGAAGAATAAATGTAAAAGCTACATTGTGGTGGACAATATGTCTTTTTACAAAGTGAGGCTTGTTATTTATAGCCTTTTTTTGAGTTACGATACCATAGGTAGATATCATAGGTGGATACCATGGGTCAATACCATGGGTAGATACCAGTTACAATACCATGGGTAAATTCCATGTGTGGATGAATACCATGGGTGAATGAATATCATGGATAAATGTCACTTACAATACCATGGACGGATAAATACCATGGGTGGATGAATACCATGGGTATAGGCCACTTTTCATTCGGATCATTCCTCCCTCCTTAAGAAGCAATGGTCTCTATTGCGTGAAGTTCCCTCCTGAGAAGCCCTTGTTGAATATGAAGATCCACTGAAGAGAAGGGTTTTTTGTGGTTAACCCATAACCATGATGAACGAAGATCCGAGGATAGAGACACCCTGTAATGTTGTGACCAATTGTGATATTGACAGTGTGTAGCCTAACAAATGGAATTCGATGAAGTGTGGGTTTGTGGATGACCCATAACCATGAAAAAAAAAAGATTCGAGGACAAAGATACCCTGTAATGCTTGTGACCAACTGTGATACTAACCATGTGCGGCCTAACAAATGGACTTCGATGAGAAGGATTTTGTGTGGTTGATCCATAACTGTGATGTTGATTGTTGATGAAGTAGCAGGTGCCTACATAGTTTGGGGTGGGAGGGAACGTCTCCAAATAACCCAAGCCAAACGATGCTATGCAGAAACTGATGAATGTGAAGCAGGTGCCTACTAAAGCGGGGTGAGAGGGTACGTCTCCAAAGGGAACCCGCTCCGAATGCTGCTCCATTTTTAAAATGGGCATAACTCGATCAATAAAACTCAGAATATTTATTATAACATGTTTTGGATATGTAATGATCATTCTGCACCTTCCCATGTGTTTTAAATCGCTATCTGGAGGCTATAGACTCTCAAATTTGTGCTGGAATTGTCCTGCCGTCACAAAATTTCTGAAAGAATAGTTGATTTTAAATCAGCAATAACTCCCTCGTCCAGACTCCGATTCGACCTATTGTTTTTTTGAAATCAGGTTATTTTTCAAAGGGATTTCAGATATATAACTATTTATTTGAATGTTTGCACTGAAAGCTACAAAAAATGACAGGAGGTCCGTCGTCCACGAATTGTCGTCAGAAAAAGTTCTGCAACATTGTTGATTTTAAATCAGTGATATCTCCCTCATCCGAACTCCAATTCAGCCGATTTTTTTTTGAATTTAGGTATTTTTTAACAAGGAATCCATATATGGTCTTTTTTTTTGTAAAATTTTCACCAAAATTTTCAAATCTGATCTGCAAACTCTCAGCCCAAAAAAATTCATGGAGTTTGTTGAAGATTGTTGCAAAAAATTGAAATTGAAATATGCTTCAAACCCTCATTCCCATGGAGGCATAACCTGAATCTGATACCACTGATCCAAATCTTGGGGGGAGGCCCCCAAGATCTAAAAAATTGAAATGGATCTTACAAGATCTGCAAAATTACAATGCTAGAAAAAAAGAGAGAAGAACACAATAAATAAAAGCACAAAGAAACTTTTTATTAAAACGAAGAATAAATGTAGAAGCTACATTGTGGTGGACAATCTATCCTTCTACAAAGTGAGACTTTTTATTTATAACCTTTTTTGAGTTACAATACCATGGGTAGATATCATAGGTGGATACCATGGGTAGATACCACTTACAATACCATGGGTAAATTCCATGTGTGGATGAATACCATGGGTGAATAAAAATCATGGATAAATGTCACTTACAATACCATGGGTGGATGAATACCATGGGTGTAGGCCACTTTTCATTCAGATCAGATTTATGCTTGTCAATCATAGTTTTCTGCAACATAACCATTGCCGAATTTTTAGAGTGGATAAGGTTAAGTAATGATTGTTGAGTGCATGAAGATCACAATCCGGTAACATTGAGTGACATTATCACCAGTTTAAAGAGGAAACAATGGGTTAGTCTACTCTAAATACCCGCAAATAATTAGGTTCAAAAGTATCTTCATAAGAGATGGTTGTGCCACTATCTATGGGAGGGTACAAAGCTTATTTCAAGGCTTCAAAAAATTAGGAATTAAGATATGGGTTATTCTCAATGTTGATATAGATATTTTTGTATTTAACCCCCTTCTTTTTCTTTTTCTTACCATCTCGCTTCAGTTCAGAAAAGAAAAAAGAAAAAAATCGAATTCTTTGTCGTGGAAAAAGGATTTTTTTACTATCATTGGTTCAAGACCCAAAGAATCTTCACTTGTTAGATTCTCTAATTCAGAGTCGATATAAATTGGAGAAGATTGTTCCTCTAACGGGATCATATCCCATGGAGGACGTGAGGAAGTTTCCCTTTGGTCATGAAATTGTGAGTGTTATTTTCTGTTTGGATGATTACTACAATAATTGGCCAAAGGGTTCTTTGCAACGCCCAAACCAAATAATTCCACTCTACATTCCTTTGATCTGTCAGCCTTCTTGGAAATTGCTTGTGTATTTTTCTAATTTCTATTGAAGGTTGAGGGAAACTCCTCAAGGGTAGGAATTTGTGATTCAATTGCAAATTCTGGCATTCTCTATTCTTGTAGGAGTGTAGGATCCATGTTAACAAAAGCAACCAGGATGTTCTTCTGAGGACTATTCCCCCCCAAGCCTAAGAGGGAATTCCACAACAAGGTGACCAATTTACTGACATCTTAGGCACCTAAATGAGATTCCCCAATAATCCGCCTTTTGAATGATGTAGAATGTGCCCTAGAATATATCTAGAGCCATCGGATGTCCACCAGTGAAGTCTTCTTCCACCAAGAACCAAGCTACTCTCTTTTCAAGTAAGGCTGCAAACCCTTCATCAACATAATATAATTTTCCTTATTGGTGATCTCCATGATAACCTTCTTAGACCACAACTCCATTGGAAGGCCCAAAAGCTTCACCCATATTAACTTACATTTGGGAACTTCTTTGTTTGGGTCAATGTCAACATAACATTTTCAGAGACTTAGGAAACCCATGCCTTTAACCCATAGCATCGAGGAAATTTTTCAATGCCCTCCTTTGCCATAAAGTGAAATTTGAACCATCCATTCAACAATACGCTTACCTTTGGATTGTATCCTATGATGGAGGACCAAATTTCTCAATCCAATCCTTCATTTTCCCCCTAGTCATTCTTAGATACTCCCATCTTCCAACCAACAGACGATGTTTCATTTTGAGAACATTGTCCCAATAAATATCAACCCCCAAGGTCAGCTTGTGTATATCTTCCATGGCTTTGATTGGTTTATTCTTTCTACGCCTATATTTGATACTTGTTTCACCTCCCTCATGTTGTGCCTTACAATGATCGATACTCAGTTCATGTCCTTTTGACGTCTGCAACTCTTTCTCCTTTTGTAATAGAGTCAGTGGTGTAGTGGAAGAGCAGCCCTACTGAGCTTCACTCTCAGACTAAAAAAAAATGGTAACTTCAATAAGTTTTTCCACGTCGACAATTTCATCAATGAAAGAAGTTTAAATTTCCATATCATTGAATGCCACAACGTCCACCTAACTCCATAGTTTTCTAACTTGTCAAATCAGACTGCCTTGGACATTGATAACGAGGATGATATTAAAATTCTAGGAGAATAATATAAAATGGAAATGGAACCTGTTGGTCGCTTTAATTGTTTTAACAATTCAAGCTCCACATAAATTGTCAACCCGAGGAAGTCTGTTTATTCCAAAGGCAACCACGCACTGGATATGCTCAATTCCAAAAGCAAAAATAATGTTGTAGTAAAAAGTCACACAATTATTAATCATACAAATCTAATTATTCACACCCTGTTTAATCAAAGATGAAGTTACTTATGTTATAGCAGAAGCAATTCCTCTATTGCAGTTAAGAATCCAAATAAAGGGAAATCAATCTGCAGGAAAGGAAACCAATCAACCATAACAGGGAACAAGACCCTATTCCTTTAAATAGGAACTTCAGCACCTGCTGCCTGACACTAATCACTCTGTAGAAAAGATAAACTCAAGAGAACAGGACCCTATTCCCATGAACAGGAACCTTCAGCACCTGTCTCCTGTTTCTAATCACACTGCAGGAAAATAAAGGCAATCAATGGGAACAGGACCCTATTCCTTTGTACATGAATCTTCAGCACCTGCTTCCCAGCATCAATCATACATTCAAACAATTAACAGAAATAGATCTCTTAACTTCTTAAGAATGAATGTACTAAACACATGCAGCGTTAAAGGAAACATAATGCTCAATAAACTACAGAACTGTGTAATTGGTGTTTCAGCAAATAGAATCAAAGTAAAGTGCGAATGTCGTAAGGAAATCTAACAAACTACAGGAACAGTCGGGTGAATCTTGTGAGGAAGGTGGGCCCTTTCCTTATCACAAGATTCCCCAGGGAAGGAATTAAATTGAAGTGCTCAAAAAGGAACTTTTATTCATCTGTCAAAAGAAATGATACATTACAAATGGAGTCTAGCTCCTGTCTTCCCAAACACAATGTTCTCCTGTAGTTTTCGAACTCCCCTCTAATGATGATGTCTCCTCTTTTTAAAGAGGAGACATCTCTTACAATTACATTGGAGAAAATCTATGTTTATCCCAAATCTGTTCTTCTTTCTTAAAACAGGGCTATTCTGTTCTTCCATAAAAATATATTGTTACAAAAGATACAAAAAGAGTACTATCTTCAGAATAATCCGTGTAACCATTTCCTTGCTCGTCTTCATGTTGTTGCCATTATTCCCAAAAATACTCTTCCAGAATCGCAAATTACGAGTAGTAACGGAATTTGCGTGCCTGCTGGCTGTTTCAGCAACGGAGTCAACTGTTTCAGCAATGGAGTCGACTGTTTCAGCAACGGAGTTGACTGTTTCAGCAACGGCCGATTGTTCCAGCACATCACATAAATTATCTGCGATCTTTTAGACTTATGTTAGCAACAATCTACCTTCGATTAATGATGAAATATAAGAGTAATATGGAATTATATGTAAACAGATTAAATATATAATAAAGAAGAGGATTTTATATACCTTTGGATAAAGTGAATGAAAATGATGATGGAATCATTTTTAAACATGGTTATAAAGGTAAGGTGGTGTCAAAATATATAGTAAAAATGGTACATAGTGAGGTCCTAACATCCCCCCCAGCTGAAAGGGTTGCATGTCCTCAGGCAACTCCTAGTCTAAGTCAGAGTCTGAGTACTGACTCTGTGCGTGCAAGTTGCTCAAGCAGTAGCTGGAGAAGGTGGCTTCTGTCAAAGCTCGGAATCCTCGATTGTTCTGCAATTGCTGCCATGCTACAACCTCATCTCTGTCAGCCAATTGGTAGTGACACTGGTATTTTTCTGCAGGCATCCATAGAATTGGAAAATGAAAATGGTAACCAATCCAGTTTTCTCCACAATGCCGAATGCATTTGATGTAGTTAGGTACCCTGGAGAGTGCAGCTTGAAGATTATCAGGGCTGAAAGGGTGATACTCTTGTCTTTCCTTGCATGACTGTTGCCAAAACATAGTGTTGGCATTCAATGCAGCAGTCTGCTTTACTCTGATTAGCTGTAGACACTTCAAAAATGTTGAAGCCTGTAGTTGTTGTATGTACTTGTGCATTCCTGGCTTCTGCAAGAATCAGTGATATTGTGCTACAAACATGGCCGGATTTAAAGGTTCCGGTCTAATCCAAAGGAGCCTATTCTCCTCATTATGCCTACTTGCAATAAACGCAGTTTGCCAGGTGATCTGATTGGCCAGGAATGAAACGAATGCCCTAATTTGTACATCACCTACAATTGGAGTGAGATTGACTCTTGTATTCTCAGGCATGGCCTCGTTATGGAGATAAAGTTCACACAACAAATGTTGGTCACTTTCAGGGGCCTTAGCAAAAGTTTTAACAAATTGTTCCGTAGTAAACAATTCATGAGGTCTGCCATCCTTTATTGCCTTCAATTGAAAATAAACCAGACGTTCAGAGAGGAAGAGAGAATAATTCAAGGAGGGTTTTCGGGTAGCCATCAATTTTTGCACTAATGAAAACATCAAAACCAACTTTTCCTTTGATTCTTTGACTTCTTTCTTGGAATCCCTGAGCTGTTGCAATGTCTGTTCCCAAATATCCCAGTTGGCATACATGTGATTCTGCCAGGCCAACTTATGATGCTGCAATATTTTGTCTTGATCCACAGCATATTGTTTCTTCCAGTTATTCATAAGTTCTAATTGTTTCCATGGCAGGGTTTGTGTCCCGGCATTAGAAGTACTGGGTTGGGGCATTGTCTGAGTGGCTGAGCTGACTAGCACAGGGCATGATATCTGTGGTTGGGGCATTGTCTGAGTGGCTGAGCTGACCAACACAGGGCGGGATATCTGTGGTTTAGTTTCTTTTTCCAGACTTTTTGAGGGCCCTACTGGTTCTTGTGTGGCAATAGGGCGTTCTTCTTTAATTGTAGCTGATGTAGATGCCTCAGATACTTGAATTTTGACCACTTTGTATCCTGCCTATTGGTAAATGTTACCACACTCATGGCACATGTATTCTCTGCATGGATCCTTGTTTTGTGCTGATGCTGTGTGTGCTAGCATGTAGAGATTCAATTCTCTATCAAAGGCTTCTCGTGCCATGATTAATTATTTCTTATGGGCCTCTAGTTCTGATTTCAAAAACTCATTTTCCTCCAACAAAGATGCCATAGTGTGTGAACCCTGTGTGCTGGTTGATTCTGCTGGAGTTGTCTACTGATCCACAGCTGTAGCTGGTTCTTATGGAGCAGCTACAGCTGGTTTCCCTGTATTATCATGCTTGGTGTATGATTCTTGTACCGCAGTGGCTGGTTCTTGTGTTTCAACCTCTGGGTAAGTGACTGGTTCTTGTGTGGCAGTCACTGTTTGAGCAATAAACGATGTCATGTTACCCCGGGCCACTGGTTCTTGTGTGACAGCGCCACAGGATGAGACGGGTTGGGGAATTTGGAATGGTGGTGAGGATTGAAGTTTTAACAGGATAGTGGCGGGGTCAGGGGAAATGGGAGTAACTCCTGTTTCAACAGTCATTTTCATTTTCCTTTTTGGTAGGAAAGTAGAGAAATCAGTTTCTTTCCTTTTCTTTGTAGGAGAAGATTCTTTTCTAGGGGAAGGGCTTTCGGAAGAAGTGAAAATTTGGGATGTGGCCCTTGTTTGTCGTTTTGAGACAGAGACTGTTGGGGTTCGTCTCTTTCTTTTATGAGTAGGTGGAGATGGGGGTGTTGGAGAGTCATTGCTAGGGATAGGAATAATGGGAAGGGGTGACTCTACTAAGTGGGACGAACTTGGGGGTAGGTCAACTGGTTCTGAGGATGGAATTACTGGGGAGTTTGGGATATCGTCCAGTTGCCTTTCATAAGAACTCTCAGGAGTTTCTTGGGAACTTCCGGCTTGTTGGGATATTTTGGCTTGCTGGGGAATGAGGAGTGGATTATTCAGAGGGGGGTTTTGCTGAGCAAAACCCCTCTGAATTAATAATTGGCATAAACGATGATGGGTAAGGGATAACAATGGGAATTTAACCTGTCTGCAATAATATGACATGTTTTTGATACAACCAATCAGATAATAGGGAATATTAACTAATCGACCATGCCTCAAATGATTCATTAAAATGAAGTCGTGTTGATAGACTACCTGGTAACGCCCGTCGCATGTCAAATAGTGCTTGATGAATTCAGCTACTGTTTGCCATGGTCGAGGTAATGAATGCAGACTGATACCGCGGCCTTTAAGTTCAACCAGTTCATCTGGAAGAAGAAAATCTTGCTGTGCATTTAAAATAACCTGTTTCCTACTGAACCAGCGAGCCCCTATAACCGGAAAACCTGAAACTTGTGCTACATCTTCCTCTGTGACTGAAATTCGGACCCCTTGAACCACTGAATAATTCCCCTGAAGATTTTGTGCGAACTCTAAAACTTGCTGCTGATCAAATTCTCCTAACCTTTCGAAGTATGTTGTCCATCCTGCTTGTTGAAAAATTTGGTAGGCCTCCGGGAACAATTCGAGAAGAGTTATTGAACCAGGCTCGTGTCTGATAGCCGACCCTCCCATAGCTACTAGCTTGAGTCACATGCAGAGGCGCAAAGAACAGAAACACAGGCTTTGGTCAAGCTAATTGTTGCAACAGAGGATATGGAGTCTCAATGACGGCGGAGATAATTGATATGAAAAGTGACGGAGGATTGGATGGTTTGGAATGATGATTCAGTTTTCGAAATCCCCCCCCCCTACGTATGGTGCAATAATGTTTAAGTGTGCGGAGATTGCAATCATTATGAGCGAGATCCTCTCTTTAAAATATTATTTAACTGCATTACATAAAAACCACATACCTTATATTTTTACCTTTGTCTTTAAAATTCGAAGTATAGAGTGCTTCATAATGGCTTGATATTAATGGAAGAATCTGTAGATTTCTCTGAAATGTAGAACAGGAGCATATCAGGATCTGCTCAATACTGAATAATTTTCACCCAAAGGATCTGAAGAGTAAAAGTGGAGAATTGAAAAGCTTGTATAGCAGAGGAAAGAAATGATGTTTTAATGATGAAAAGATAAATGACAGGTTGCTGAAACTGGTGTTTCAGCAACGGAAAAATGAATGACATGTTGCTGAAACTGGTGTTTCAGCAAAGGGAAAAATCAGGAAAATGGGATATAATGACTTGGATTTAAGACAAGTAGGGGAAATATTTGCTAAGGGATAATTTCAGCAGTAAGGAATAGGAAATACTGGCTGAAGGATGATATTTCAGGGATGGTAGAAGTGGGAAAAATGGGAAAAAGGGAAATGATGTAGAAATGGAATAAAAGGGATGTTGCTAGGAAATGGGTTGAAATGAGGGGAACAAGCTTCTGTGATTGAAGCTTCAGATTTTCTTATGATGAATCTGTCCTCCTTAATAAGCCTTTCCAGAATCTGCAAAATTCAATTGTAATATGCCAACCCTTGACAGGGATTATTAGTTTTAAATCTAATCTAATACTAAAAAAAAAATACAGTGTAGAAAATTAAATGCTGTGAGGAGCAGAAGACTCCCCTAGAAAAAGATAATGTGTATCAGTCATGCAAGCAGTCTTGAAATCCTCTTTAGAAACAGGGCGCTGGTACAAACAAAGCCTATGACCATTGACTAGTAGAGGTGTTTTAGAATCATCAATTGTTAGAAGTCTTACTGTTCCATTAGAAAAAACAACATCTACTTCATATGGTCCAAGCCAACGTGTACGTAGCTTACCCTAAAAATTTTCAAACCGAGAGTCATACAATAAGGCCCAATTACCTTTTTGGAACTGCTTGTGTTTGATAATTTTATCATGCCACTTCATTCTTTTTTGTTGAATCATGGTTGTTTGATGAATGGCATCTAATCTCTTTTCATCCAATTCAAGAAGCTGCTGCAACCTAGCTGTCTGCACATCAGTCAAATCAAGATTAACAGCTAAAGCAGTTCTTAGAGTTTTAATTTCAAATTCCACAGGAAAAACAACATTTTTACCATAAACCAATTCATAGGGAGAAAAACTTGTAGTGTTTCTCCAAGTAGTTCTGTAATCCCATAGTGCTTCGGGGAGCCTTTGAGACCAATCCTTCCGGTTGTCCTTCACTGTTTTAGTTAGAATGGCATCTAATACTTTATTTGTGCTTTCCACCTGCCCATTGGCCTGGGGGTGGTATGGTGTAGTCATTCTATGATGAATATGATATTTCTGAAGGGTAGACTTAAAACCATGAGAATTGAATGGAGTTCCTCCATCTGTAACTAGCTCTCTAGGAATTCCAAATCTAGTGAAGATTTCTTCAAATAAGAAAGCTAGGACAACCTCTTCATTGGCTCTAATAAGTGCTTTGGCCTCCACCCATTTAGTCATATAGTCTGTAGAGACTAATATATAAGTTCTTTGATTGGATGGAGGATTAATGGGTCCTATAAAATCCAAGGCCCATCTTTCAAACGGTTCAGAAACTACCTGGGGATTTAATGGCATTTGATCTCTATGATTGGGTTGACCCATTCTCTGGCAGCTGTCACAAGCCCTCACATATTTCTTTGCATCCTTAAATAATGAGGGCCAATAGTAACCCATCCTCAAAATTTTGTGTGCTGTTCTTTTATCAGCAAAATGCTCTCCACAAGGGCCATCATGACAAGCTTTCAGTATGTCATACACTTCATCTTCCCTAATGCATCTTCGGATTTCCTGATCAAGCCCTGTGTAGAAAAGACACCCACTTATCCAGCTATACCTGGCACTTTGTTGAACAATTCTTCTCTTTTCTCTGTATGACAGGTGTGATGGTAATTTTCCTGCAACCAAATAATTGGCAATATCTGCATACCACGGAGAGTGAGCAAAAACTGCAAATAAATACTCATCAAGAAAAGAATCATCTACTGGAATATTATTATCAGTTTTTAACCGTGAAAGGAAATCAGCCACCACATTTTCTTTACCAGGCCGATCTACAATTGTGATATCAAATTCCTGTAGTAATAATATCCATCTGGTAACTCTAGCATTTGTAACAGATTTGTTCATTAAATACTTAATAGCCGAGTGATCAGTGTGGACAAAAGTAGAATAACCAGTGATATAATGTCGAAATTTATTAATGGCATAGATTACTGCAAGAAACTCCTTTTCGGTAACTGTATAATTAAGCTCAGCAGGGGTCATTTTCTTACTGATAAAGTAGATAGCATAAGGAAGATGATTCTCCTCTTGTCCCAAGACAGCTCCAATTGCAGTGTCTGAAGCATTAGAAGATATATGAAAAGGGAGGGCCCAATCAGGTCCCCTCAAAATAGGAGTAGTAGATAACTGATGCTTGAGTTCTACAAAGGCTTTCTGACAAGAATTAGTCCACTTAAATTCAACATTTTTCATAAGCAACACAAATAATGGAGAATCTATCTTAGAAAAATCTTTAATAAATCTTCTGTAATATCCAGCATGTCCTAGAAAACTTCTCACATCAGTTTGTGTTTTAGGAACAGGAAGATTCTGAATGACCAATATTTTAGATGGGTCTACCTGAATACCTTGAGATGAAATAAAATGCCCAAGCACTACTCCTTCACTCATCATCATATGAAATTTTTTAGTACTTAGGGAGAGGTGAGCTTGTATACATCGTTTAAGTACCTTCTCAAGATTTTGTAATGCATCTTCAAAAGACACACCATAAGGAGTAAAATCATCCATAAATATTTCCATAGAGTCATTCATCATATCAGAAAATATTCCTATAACAACCCTCTGAAAATTTGTTGGTGCATTACATATCCCAAATGGAAGAACTCTATAAGCAAAAGTTCCCCAAGGGCTAGTGAAAGTGGTCTTGTCCTGGTCTTGGGGTGCAATTCTAATCTGATTATACCCACTGAATCCATCTAGAAAAGAAAATAATTTCTTCCCTGCTAGACTATCCAACACCTGATCAATGAAAGGTAAAGGAAAGTGATCCTTTTGAGTAGCTTTGTTCAAGGCTCTGTAATCAACACATACTCTCCATTTCTCGTTTTTCTTAGGGACAATTACCAATGGGGAAACCCATTCACTGTCAGATATGGGGTATATAAATCCTACATTAAGCAATTTCTGAAGTTCTTCTTTAACAATTTCTCGTAAATTAGGGTTCATTCGTCTTTGGGGTTGACAGACTGGTCGGCATCCCTCTTTAATGTAAATTCGGTGAGTACATAGTTCAGAAGAGATTCCTTTCATATCCGTGTAATCCCATGCAAATGCTTCCTTATTTTCATGTAATAACTTCATTAACTGCTGTGTTTCAGCAACTGTTAGATCGGGATTTATGTTTAATGTCTTGCCAGGTTCGATTTCGACTGTTATGCTTTTAGATGAGATGGTGGTTAATGTCTAAGATAAGTCTTCAGATTCAATCTTTTCTTGGGTATCTGTTTCAAAAATTGCAGTCAATTGATTGTGTGTTTCAGCAATTACAGAGGAAGGTTCACAAATAAAATTATTAATTATTTCATCCTCTGTATTGTCTTTAAGAGTCAAGGCTTGTCCAACAGTTAGAATGGGCTGAATAGCATTATCATCACAATCCATCCACATAGAATCTTCATTATTAATTATGGGTGTAGCATGAGGATAAAGAGTAGGCTGTTTGGTTTCATAACCATTAGAAATTGTCATTGAACTAGATCTGCAACTAATAAAAGCATCAGCTGTGGCCATCCATGGCCTCCCCAGAATTAAAGGATGTCCCCCGAGCTTTGTTTTAGTCTGCAATACAACAAAATCAGCTGGGTAATTCCAGGATTCAACTGAGATAAGTAGATCTTCAACAACTCCTTCAGGTTTAATTGTAGAACGATCAGCCAACTCTAGAATGGTAGGTGTATCTCTGATTGTGTTATTCAGCTGTAACAACTGTGAAATTTCAAGAGTCATTATGTTAATTGCAGCACCTAAATCTACCAGAACTTGAGGAATCATTGTTTTACCAATTTGAACTGTCACGGTAGGATGGCCGGGGTCACCATATTTCACAGGAGGGTTTTTTCCGGACATTAATGCAGATAAATCACCCATCACATGTACTGTAAGGGGATCTTTAGTTTTCCTACCAGGTTTCTTAACACAAATATCCCTTATTGTTCTGGAATAAATTGGTACATCTCTTAGTGCTTGTAAAAGTGGAATTTTAACATACAAGTTTTGCAATTCCCCTAAAATATTAAAAGCAGGTGTTTCAGGCGTTCTAGTTAAAACCAAACGCTCGGGGAATGGTGGTTCTGTTATTTCAATACCCTTGTTAGAGGGTGGTTGTGCTTTCTTATGTTTCTCAGTTTCCTCTTTATCAGAATCAGAAGAAGTTATATCATCAATAATAGGCTCTACTATTTTCCCGGATCTTAAATGAATATCATTACATTGCATAGTAGGAAATATAGATTGATTCTGAATATCAATGACTTGCACAACTTTATTATTGGGGTTAGGATTTGGTTGCACAGGTAGTTGGGGTCTCATTTGGTTATTTGGTGGAGAATTTGATGGCAGAGGAAGTGGTTGTTGAAATTGAGGAAATTGATTTGGATACGGGGTTTGTTGGCTTCTCCAATTTGAATTCCAAGGGTTAAAAGAAGATGGCTGCTGTGGAGGCCAAGGAGTCCACATTGTAGGATCAACAAAGGGAGGGTTTGATTTTTGCATGGGTGGGAAATTTATTTGATTAAAGGGTGGGTATTGCATTTGATTAAAGGGAGGGTAATTTGTTTGACCGAAAGCAGAATAATTATTCCAACGATTAAATGGCATACTAGAGTTCATACCTTGTCCTTTTGGTTTCCATTTTCTTCTTTGAGTTAGCAAGTAAACTGATTCAGCTTCTTCTTTCGTTGGCTGCAATGCTGCCTTTATTCCTGGTAGAGATGGACATTGTTTTGTTTCATGATATTTCTCACAAAGGGTGCAGATTGGTATTTTGTCCAATGGGCACTCCCTTAGTGGATGTTTGTCTCTGCACTTCAGGCAAAAGACAGCCAGAGTTGCTTCTGCTTCAGCCTGCTTCTTCTTAACCTGAAAAGTGTCAATTTGTGAAGCAAAAGAACTTAACATCTCAGTTTTAAATTCTTCAAGTAAATTACCTATTTCAGCTCTTGTTGCTCCCCCACTGGCTGATTTTTGCACTCTTGAATAGGTGGGATCTCTATTACTTACTCTGTTCCTTGCAGCTCCCCTTGAACACCTCTTACAAAGTTCAACAATCTCATCATATGATTCCTTAGATATATCTCCCTTTCCAAGCATGTTTAACATGTCTAAACAATCATCTCTTAACCCTCTAAGTAATATTGTTTTACGAATTTCCTTACTTATATTTGGATGATCAGATCTCTGTATATTATATTGCAGCCTTTCTACGTAGTCCTCCAGATTCTCGTCCGGCTTCTGTGCCATATTGAATAGTTCGTCCTTCTTTTCTCTTGTCCGAAAGTAGTCTTGATATTTAAGCAGAAATTTCTGTTTCATCTGTTCCCATGTTGTGATTACCTGACTCCCAAGACTCATGAACCATCTTAAAGCATTTCCTTTTAATGTTGCTGGAAACAGTTTCAACTTTTAAGCATTAGTAACATAATCATAACTTCTGCATAATATATCAAATTCAAAAATAAATTCATCCGGATCTTCAGAGGATAGACCATGGAAGTTAGGTAAAGCTGACAATGGAATGTTCTTCATAGGAGTTGTTCCTCTAGGGAGATCACTGATAGGAAATCCAAGGTAGAGAGAGAATTTTCATCCTTCCCTTCTCCCTCAGGATC
This sequence comes from Pinus albicaulis, assembly GCA_034641835.2. Taxonomy (NCBI): domain Eukaryota; kingdom Viridiplantae; phylum Streptophyta; class Pinopsida; order Pinales; family Pinaceae; genus Pinus; species Pinus albicaulis. The sequence continues at coordinate 118,472,099 of CM076575.1, forward strand.
TACACGTCCTCCACCAAAGAAGTATTCGTTGTTTCCTTCCATTGGCTGTTCTCCTACTGCACTTGCTTGATCATCAAGGTCTTCTACTAGCTCTTCAATGTTTCCCACTGGTCATCCAACACTTTCTATTATTTCCTCAGTGTGCTCTGCTGATTTGCTAGCACTTTCTTCTGACTCTCCAGCACTGACTGCTGGTTCTTTAATCACCGGCTCCTCTATGTTTTCAGGGCCCACAACTTCCTCTATTTTGTAATCTGATTGAGGGGAGTGCTGAAGTTTTGGTATTCGAGAACTTAATCTCTGTGATGATTCAGCCTTTGACACAATCTCGTCAATGAAAGTCTTTCTTCCTCCCCTTCCATTGCCTTTGCCACCTGTGGGATTAGTTTTCTTCTGGTTTCCACGTCCTCTCATACAATCTTCACATCTAGAAAAAAAATATTACTGCTTTTGAAATCTATAATTGCCTTCCCCGGCAACGGCGCCAAAATGTTGGTCGCTTTAATTGTTTTAACAATTCAAGCTCCACATAAATTGTCAACCCGAGGAAGTCTGTTTATTCCAAAGACAACCATGCACTGGATATGCTCAATTCCAAAAGCAAAAATAATGTTGTAGTAAAAATTCACACAATTATTAATCATACAAATCTAATTATTCACACCCTGTTCAATCAAAGCTGAAGTTACTTATGTTATAGTAGAAGCAATTCCTCTATTGCAGTTAAGCATCCAAATAAAGGGAAATCAATCTGCAGGAAAGGAAACCAATCAACCATAACAGGGAACATGACCCTATTCCTTTAAATAGGAACTTCAACACCTGCTGCCTAACACTAATCACTCTGTAGAGAAGATAAACTCAAGAGAACAGGACCCTATTCCCATGAACAGGAACCTTCAGCACCTGTCTCCTATTTCTAATCACACTGCAGGAAAAGAAAGGCAATCAATGGGAACAGGACCCTATTCCTTTGTACAGGAATCTTCAGCACCTGCTTCCCAGCATCAATCATAAATTCAAACAAATAACAGAAATAGATCTCTTAACTTCTTAAGAATGAATGTACTAAACACATGAAGCGTTAAAGGAAACAGAATGCTCAATAAACTACAGAACTGTGTAACTGGTGTTTCAGCAAACAGAATTAAAGTAAAGTGCGAATATCATAAAGAAATCTAACAAACTACAGGAACAGTCGGGTGAATCTTGTGAGGAAGGCGGGCCCTTTCCTTCTCAAAAGATTCCCCAGGGAAGGATTAAATTGAAGCGCTCAAAAGGAACTTTTATTCATCTGTCAAAAGAAACGATACATTACAAATGGAGTCTAGCTCCTGCCTTCTCAAATACAATGTTCTCCTGTAGTTTTCGAACTCCTCTCTAATGATGATGTCTCCTCTTTTTAAAGAGGAGTCATCTCTTACAATTACATTGGAGCAAATCTATGTTTATCCCAAATATGTTCTTCTTTCTTAAAACAGGGCTATTCTGTTCTTCCATAAAAAGATATTGTTACAACAGATACAAAAAGAGTACTATCTTCAGAATAATCCGTGTAACCATTTCCTTGCTCGTCTTCATGTTGTTGCCATTGTTCCAAAAAACACTCTTCCAGAATCACAAATTACGAGCAGTGCCGGAATTTGCATGCCTGCTGTCTGTTTCAGCAACAGAGTCGACTGTTTCAGCAAAGGATTCGACTGTTTCAGCAACGGAGTTGACTGTTTCAGCAACGGCCGATTGTTCCAGCACAGCACATAAATCATCTGCGATCTTTTAGACTTATGTTAGCAAAAATCTACCTTCGATTAATGATGAAATATAAGAGTAATATGGAATTATATGTAAACAGATTAAATATATAGTAAAGAAGAGGATTTTATATACCTTTGGATAAAGTGAATGAAAATGATGATGGAATCCTTTTTAAACATGGTTATAAAGGTAAGGTGGTGTCAAAATATATAGTAAAAAATGGTACATAGTGAGGTCCTAACAGGCTTGAGATGACTAAAACAACAACTAATCTTAGGCTAGATAAACAAATAGGAGGGTTTGATTTGATTTTTTGGGATCTTGTTGGAAAAAGGGGAAAGACAATTTTGGGCTTGGGGATGAGGCCAAATTCTTGCGGAGTTCAAGTTGGGGCAGGGAAGGCAATGAATTTGATGTCTTATATCAAATGAGTGGATTGAAAAGACTGCTGAGGAGCTGAAGAGGGAAAGAGAGTGCAAGGATACTATTCAAACTGACGAAAACATGTAAAACTAAACAAAAGTTTAAGGCACAGCACCAGCAAAATAATGAATTCTACCTCAATTACTCATTTGTTTAATTCAAAAGCAAAGAGAAGGGAAATGACATACATATAATATTAATGAGACTTACAATAACATGGATAAAAACATCATCAAAACTCAGAAGCCACAAGGATCCCAACAAGTGCTACAAAACTCTGGTCTTTCCTTTGCCAAAAACTGAAAATGGATATACAATGGAGTGCCAAACTTTTCCCAAGAGTCCAACCCTGAAAATGTCTCAGAAAATACATAATATAGACCATCCTAACCCCTTCCCATGCCTCTAGGGGTTTATCTCATCCTTCTAGGAGATGTTTCAACCAACTCTAAACATGGAACTTAAATCTAGGCAGCCAAACAACTTTCCTCTATATGCTAGGAAACTGATCCATTCACTTAATTTTCGCTTTTTAGTGAATGAATCCTCTAGAACAAGTAAATATGAGCCAAATTTACATCATAGCGACAAAATTACATCAATATAGATCAATAATTACATCCAAAAGTGAAACTAGTCAAACTGGCCGAATTTCTGAGCTGAAAAGTGAAAATTGGGCAAAATTTCTCTATGCGTCGCGCCAGAAAACTCAATGCGCCACGCCCCTTTGAGCCTGTTTTTGGGGAACTTCATGAAGTCCAAATTGAGCTCATGATAGCTCGTTGGAAATCCCTGTCTATCTGCTATCCAACCCAAGTGGAATTTTTGGATTTGGATTTCATTTTCCCCTCCAAAACTGCAATCTCCCAAGACTGGTTCCTGCTAGTGCAAAAAGTGGCAGAAAGGCCATTTTTGGAGTGTTTTTGACCTTTAAGACCACCCAGAACGTCATGAAATATCTCAGCCATTCCTGAGCATGCATAATTTACCATAAAAAACCCAAAAACATCAAGTTTTCCTCCAGAAGATGTCCCAATCATAAGCGCGCGTCGAGTGGCGCGACACGTCGGGCAGAAAAACCTGTTTTGCAACCAAAATTTTCAAAAATGAAAAAATTTACTCCAAATTTTCTGAAATTCAGAGTGAAGGTCTCCCATCATGTCTCATGCTCAGCTAAGGAAGCTTCGGCCAAGATTTGGAGTGGATCGGGCCTTTTTCACCGTTTTAGTGTCCTCCTGGTGCATGCAGTTCAATGGCGGAATCACTGTCTTGTTCATAGGATGTGTCGGCATCTGTCATGGTGTTGAAATGTGTATGAAAAGTGTATGTTTGATTTTTTGAAAATGAGAAATTAGGACTTGGTTTCTTCGTCTCCAAGTGCCAAATGTGCCAAAGGGAAATGAAGGACTGTGAGGAATATGGAACAGTGGGGAAAAGTGGAGTTTCTGTCAAGTGGATTTAAAATATGGGACAATCACTTGACATGTTTGGGATATGGATTTGGAGATTTTTTCTAAATTATAGGGAAAGGGATAAGAAAATGGAGTGAAAGGATTTAGGGATAGGAGTAATGGGAATTTTCTACAAATGATATGGGAGAGGGAAAATGGTAGGAAATAATAGGGTTTAGGGATAGGGAAAATGGAAACAAGGGATATATATGGTTTATGATGTAAGGGAATAGGGAAATAAACTTTGGTAATGATAAAATGAGCAGTGGTAATATATGGGGTAAGTAGCAATGATTGACACCAAACCAAATTTAAAACCCTAGGAGCATTCTTAAAACATGAGAGTAGGATTTTGAGTTTTTCGCATTTAAAATTTCATACCAACACCAAGCACTTGTTAAGAGCAATGAGGAAGTGGATTTTACTCACTTGAACAAGGAGAGACTGAGCAAAATTTTATGGGTGAAAGAAATAGCAAAAATCTTTTGTTCTGGCCCAATGCGACGCGCACCAACCCAATGCGTCGCGCCCACTTTTCTATGCGCCGCGCCATTTTGCAGGAGGCTTTTGGAGGCCTTCTCGATGTCCAAATTTGGCATGTGATAGCTCTTTGGAACTAAATTTGAGTCTAATTTCCAACGCAAGTAGAATGTCTCAATTTGGAGTTCATTTACCCTGTCAAAAATCAAATCTCCCAAGACTGGTCAAAATGACCAGAATGAGGCTGCTTCAAGGCAGAGTGTTGTTGCAGTCAACTTTTGAAGGTCTTCCTCAACTCCAAATTGAGATCATGATATCTCATTGGAAATATCTTTGTGTATAGCTATCATTTGACTCATCAATAAAGTCATTTTGCCAACCAAGCTAGGAGAAATCTTGATTTTCCCAAGGTCACTTCAGAGGTGCATTCAATTCTCCTAAGGCAACGGTATTTTTTACATTTCTCTAAAACCATGATACCTGTGTAAAAATTGAAGGAGGTTTTTCTTCTTTGGCATTTTTTGGACAAAAACCTGTCTCATGTTTCCAAAATTAATCTTTTATTGCTCGGAAACACCATTTAAGTGAAACCTATCCCGATGTGTGAAACAAGGGATTTATCGAAATGAAGCGAAATGAAGGGGATAAGGGGCTTCTAAATTCTTGGGGAAATTTTGGGAAGTAGGGAGGGATGTTAGGAAGTAGGGGAAAGTGGAATATCAGAAATTTAGTGAGGGGAAGGGGTCCAAAAGGGAAAAACACATGCCTAGCCTAGAAAATTGCCAAGTTGTAGCAAGAAACTAGGGTTTGTGCAAAAATGAGGAATTTGGGGGATCTCAGTGATGATAAGTTTTAATCAGGTAAATTAAGGATAGGGGAAGGTGTATGGACATCAGGATACATTTTGATGATGATTTGACCATCCAAGAGCAATTACCTCCAAAACCCTAGGAGAGGGAAATGAACCTTACCTAGGCACAACTGAAGCATGAACAAGGTGTAAAATGACCCTTTGGAATCTGGCATGATGATGACAACCCTCTGAATTATGGTACACTCAGCTGAATGGTGACATGGACTGAAATTTGGACAACTTTGGAAGGAGTGAAAGAAAACCCTAGTCCTAGTACTTAGTGAGAAAATTTTGCTTGAAGGCTCACTGAAATGACAAAATTTGACCCCGACACCTCAAAATCACTTTGTAAGAGCATGTTTGATCACTGGAGGAACGCTACAAAAACTGACACTAAAATTGGCTCCAATGGGGATGGTGGCTCCTTGGAGGTGCCGAGAACTACAGATCTTTGGGAGAGCAGACCAGTGCCTTATTCATTGGGCAATGAAGTCAATAACTGCAAACCAAAAACAACTCATACCAATCCAAAAACATATACATACTACAACCTGTACATAAACAAATACCGGAAACTGAAATGTTGCCTTTGGAAACTTATTTATTTACAAATCTCCCCTACTTTGCTGCAAAACCAATAGATCAAGTAACGTTGTAATGCCAGATCAACCAATCAAGTAACTGTGACAGGGATGCTGCTTGAGAGTGCTTCAACTGGGACACAGATATAAATGTTGGCAGCCATACACGCACATAACGAGTCTGGTTATGTAAAAGACAATTTGATCTATCATTCAAACTGAAAAAACATTTCCATGTACGTTGCAATAGGATCGCAAAAGCCAGACTTTGTTTGCTGCCCCAACTCCGCAATACATACTTCCAGCTGCACGCTGTCAATACAAACATCCACGGGCAGCTCTATTGTTTCTTGTTTTGGAGGGAGAGTTTCCAAAAACGTTTTAGGATCTCTAAATTCATATGATTGGATCTGATCATTTAAATGCTGAATCTCCTTCTCAAATTTTTCCACAACTAACTCAAAGAAACCATTCTTAGCTTCAGAAGGAAACATTGGAGATCTCAAACATTGAAGCACGACAATGAAAAATACTTCATCAATTTCAATATCCACTAGCTGATCTCTAACTTCTTTTAAAGCTTCACAAAGAGCAGGGTCTGCCACATACCCTACCATTTTATTTTAGTGCATGATTGGATCAGTGAGCACTGGAATCTCTAGATTGAGTTGGAGTCGCCAGGTGAATGATTTCAGCCTTGCAGTGTTTGATCATTGTCCACCATCAACAATCAGATCTGAACTTGATACATGTACTGGGGCAATTCACAAGTTAAATGTTATGATTACAAGCTAGACCGGAGATTGACTGGAGCAACGTTTATCTACTTCCGTTGATGCATAGCAAGAGAGTTTCGAAGGTTACCTGGCATAACTTCAAGCTCTGTCTGTAGCTTATAAAACAAATAACACCAACAAGAAAACCATTTTGATCCCCAGTGGAGTCGCCACTATGTTAGAGCCTAAATCCACCTCAGGCTGAAGGAAGGCAGAGTTCAGGATAACATCATACCACGCTCAGCCTCGTAGCTAGCCCTACGAGGACAGGAGAGGGCTCTCTCCGGGTCAATCTCAATGAAAATATTCAAAGGGGCTTGAGATGACTAAAAAAACAACTGATCTTAGCTAGATAAACAAATAGGAGGGTTTGATTTGATTTTTTGGGATCTTGTTGGAAAAAGGGGAAAGACAATTTCGGGCTTGGGGATGAGGCCAAATTCTTGCAGAGTTCAAGTTGGGGTAGGGAAGGCAATGACTTTGATGTCTTAGATCAAATTAGTGGATTGAAAATACTGCTGAGGAGCTGAAGAGGGAAAGAGAGTGCAAGGATCCTCTTCAAACTAACGAAAACATGTAAAACTAAACAAAAGTTTAAGGCAGAGCACCAGCAAAATAATGAATTCTACCTCAATTACTCATTTGTTTAATTCAGAAGCAAAGAGAAGGGAAATGAAATACATATAATATTAATTAGACTTACAATAACATGGAGAAAAACATCATCAAAACTCAGAAGCCACAAGGATCCCAACAAGTGCTACAAAACTCTGGTCTTTCCTTTGCCAAAAACTGAAAATGGATATACAATGGAGTGCCAAACTTTTCCCAAGAGTCCAACCCTGAAAATTTCTCATAAAATACATAATATAGACCATCCTCACCCCTTCCCATGCCTCTAGGGGTTGAGCTCCTCCTTCTAGGAGTTGTTTCAACCAATTCTAAACATGGAACTGAAATCTAGGCAGCCAAACAACTTGCCTCTAAAAGGAAGGAAACTGATTCATTCATTTAATTTTCACTTTTTAGTGAATGAATCGTCTAGAACAAGTAAATGTGAGCCAAAATTACATCATAGCCATAAAATTACATCAATATAGATCAATAATTACATCCAAAAGTGAAACTAGTCAAACTGGCCGAATTTCTGAGCTGAAAAGTGAAAATTGGGCAAAATTCCTCTATGCGCCGCGCCATAAAACTAAATGTGCCGCGCCACTTTGAGCCTATTTTTGGGGCACTTCCTGAGGTCCAAATTGAGCTCATGATAGCTCGTTGGAAATCTTTGTCTGTTTGATATCCAAACCAAGTGGAATTTTTGGATTTGGATGTCATTTGCCCCTCCAAAACTGCAATCTCCCAAGACTGGTTCCTGTTGGTGCAAAAAGTGGCAGAAAGGCCATTTTTGGAGTGTTTTTGACCTTTAAGACCACCCACAACTTCATGAAATCTCTCAGAAATTCCTGAGAATGCATAATTTACCATACAAAACCCAAAAACATCAAGTTTTCCTTCATAAGATGTCCCAATCATAAGCGCGCGTCAGGTGGCGCGACGCATCGGGCAGAAAAACCTGTTTTGCAACCAAAATTTTCAAAAATGAAAACATTTACTCCAAATTTGCTGAAATTTAGAGTGAAGGTCTCCCATCATGTCTCATGCTCAGCCAAGGAAGCTTCAGCCAATATTTGTAGTGGATCAGGCCTTTTTCATCGTTTCAGTGTCCTCCTGGTGCATGCAGTTCAGTGGCGGAATCACTGTCTTGTTCATAGGATGTGTCGGAGTCCGTCATGGTTTTGAAATGTGTATGACAAGTGTATGTTTGATTTTTTGAAAATGAGAAATTAGGACTCGGTGTCTTCGTCTCCAAGTGCCAAATGTGCCAAAGGGAAATGAAGGACTGTGAGGAATATGGAATAGTGGGGAAAAGTGGAGTTTCTGTCAAGTGGATTTAAAATATGAGACAATCACTTGACATGTTTGGGATATGGGATTTGGAGATTTTTTGTAAATTATAGGGAAAGGGATAAGAAAATGGAGTGAAAGGATTTAGGGATAGGAGTAATGGGAATTTTCTACAAATGATACGGGAGAGGAAAAATGGTAGGAAATAATAGGGTTTAGGGATAGGGAAAATGGGAACAAGGGATATAGATGGTTTAGGATGTAAAGGAATAGGGAAATAAAATTTTTTAATGATAAAATTAGCAGTGGTAATAGATGGGGTAAGTAGCAATGATTGACACCAAACCAAATTTAAAACCCTAGGAGCATTCCTAAAACATGAGAGTAGGATTTTGAGTTTTTTGCATTTAAAATTTCATACCAACACCAAACACTTGTTAAGAGAAATGAGGAAGTGGATTTGACTCACTTGAACAAGGAGATACTGAGCAAAATCTGATGGGTGAAAGAAATGGCAAAAATCTTGTTTTCTGGCCCAATGCGTCGCGCACCAACCCAATGCACCGCGCCCACTTTTCTATGCGCCGCGCCATTTTGCAGGAGTATTTTGGAGGCCTTCCTAATGTCAAAATTGGGTGTGTGATAGCGCATGGGAAATATCGTTGAGTCAGATTTCCAACCCAAGTGGAATTGTTCAATTTGGAGTTCATTTACCCTGTCAAAATCCAAATCTCCCAAGACTGGTCAAAATGAGCAGAATGAGGCTGCCTCAAGGCAGAGTGCTATTGCAGTCAACTTGAGAAGGTCTTCCTCAAATCCAAATTGAGCTCATGATAGCTCATTGGAAATATCTTTGTGTCTAGTTATCATTTGACTCATCAATCAAGTCATTTGGCCAACCAAGCTAGGATAAATCTTTATTTTCCCAAGGTCACTTCAGAGGTGCATTCAATTCTCCTAAGGCAACGGTATTTTTGACATTTCTCTAAAACCATGATACCTGTGTAAAATGTGAAGGAGGGTTTTCTTCTTTGGCATGTTTGGGACAAAAAACTCTCTCATTTTCCCAAAATTAATCTTTTATTGCTCGGAAACATCATTTAAGTGAAACCTATCCCGATGTGTGAAACAAGGGATTTGTCGAAATGAAGCGAAATGAAGGGGATAAAGGGCTTCTAAATTCTTGGGAAAATTTTGGGAAGTAGGGAGGGATGTTAGGAAGCAGGGGAAAGTGGAATCACAGAAATTGAGTGATGGGAAGGGGTCCAAAAGGGCAAAACACAGGTCTAGCCTAGAAAATTTCCAAGTTGTAGCAAGAAACTAGGGTTTGTGCAAAAATGAGGAATTTGGGGGATCTCAGTGATGGGAAGTGTTTAATCAGGTACATTAAGGATAGGGGAAGGTGTATGAACATCAGGATACGTTTTGATGATGATTTTACCATCCAAGGGCAATTACCTCCAAAACCCTAGGAGAGGGAAATGAACCTTACCTAGGCACAACTGAAGCATGAACACGATGTAAAATGACCCTTTGGAATCTGGCATGATGATGAAAACCCTTTGAATGATGGTACACTCAGCTGAATGGTGACATGGACCGACATTTGGACAACTCTGGAAGGAGTGAAAGCAAACCCTAGTCCTGGTACTTAGTGAGCAAATTTTGCTTGAAGGCTCACTGAAATGACAAAATTTGACCCCGACACCTCAAAATCACTTTCTAAGAGCATGTTTTATCACTAGAGGAAGGCTAAAAATACTGAAACTAACATCTCCTTTAGTAGTCGTTCCTAAAAATAATGGTAAGTTGAAAATCTATGTGGATTACAGAGAACTGAATAAAGCCACACAGAAAGACCACTTCCCCCTCCCTTTTATTGATCAGGTCCTTGATACATTGGCATGAAATCGGTTCTTCTCTTTTCTTGATGGTTTTAGTGGTTACAATCAAATATAGATAGCCCCCGAAGACCAGGATAAAACGACCTTTACCTGCCCCCGGGGTACATTCACCTATAGGGTATTTCTGTTCAGACTATGCAATTCCCCATCAACATTTCAAAGGGCCATGCTCATCATTTTTCTGATTTAATAAATGAAGGGCTCGAGGTTTACATGGAAAAATTTACTCCATATGGAGATGACTTTGATCAGGCACTGCAAACACTAGAAAAAATATTGGAACGATGTGTTTATACCAGATTATGTTTGAGCAATGAAAATTGTCACATGATGATGATCAAAGGAGTGATCCTAGGACACTACATCTCTGCAGCTGTAATATAGGTAGATCTGGCAAAGATAGAGGTAATTATCTTATTAGCCACACCTTGTACTCAGACAGAGGTACGTATTTTCCTTGGATATGCAAGGTACTACTGGACGTTTATAAAGAACTTTTCATGAATTGTTGCATGCTTGTATGCATTAACTGGAAATTTTAAATTCCATTGGTCTGAAAAATGTGACACTTCTTTTATAGATTTGAAGAAATTGGTCTCAACTGTACCAGTTTTATGTGGCCCCATTGGGAGCTTCCTTTTCATATTTCCTCAGATGCATCTGATACAATGATAGGAGCAGTTATCTCTCAAGAAGAGGACAAGAATCCCTACGCTATAAGAATATCACTCCTGCTGAATTAAACTACACAGTGACCAAAAAGGAGTTTGATATAACTATCAAATATCATCCAGGGAAGGAGAACATAGTTAGATATTTCCTATCTAGAGTTCCAAAGTCAAATGACCCACTAGCGGTGGATGATCAATTCCATGATGAGCATTTGTTCGTTGTAGCAGTAAAGGCATCATGATACACATATGTAGCAAGTTATCTAGTAGTGGGAAAGCTGCCAAGACACTTGACAACAAAGGAGAACAAGCTGATTGTTCAACACAGTGCTATATTCTCCTAGATTGGTGGATATCTTTTCCATACAAGAGCTGATATGCATATACGCAGATGCATCCGAGAAGACGAGATTTATGACATCTTTAGGGCCTGCCATGATGAAGCATGTGGAGGCCATTTTGCAGATCGCAGGATAGGGCACAAAGTATTACAAATGGGCTACTATTGGCCCACAATTTTTAAGGATGCCAAGAAATATGTCCAATCCTGCTATAGTTGCCAAAGAATGGGTCGCCTTGGAAATTTTGACAAGATGCCATTGCAGCCACAGTTGGTAGTAGAACCTTTCGAATGGTGGGCACTGGAATTTGTTGGGCCATTCAACCTGCCATCAAATCAGAAGGCCTACATACTGGTTTCCACAAATTACATGACGAAGTGGGTAGAAATAGTGGCTTTGTTGAGAGCTAGAGAAGAATCTGTGATCAATTTTATTTTTGAGCTATTTGTGTGGTATGGCTTACCTAGGGAAGTGATAACTAATGGAGGGGAATAGCTTGTGGGAAATAAAATCATGACCACTCTAAGGAACCACCATGTCACCCATAGAGTCACCTCTCCCTACCACCCATAGGCGAATGGGCAGGTCAAAAGCACCAATAAATTCCTTGAAGAAATTCTCACTAAAACAGTCTCGGCACACCACCGGGATTGGGCTACTAGATTGCCAGAGGCGTTGTGGGATTATCGCACAATGTGGCGAAACACCACAAGATATTCTCCGTACCATATGGTATTTGGAAAGGAACCAATTTTTCCTATTGAATTTGAGATAAAGACTCTTAGAACAACACAGGAAGTGGGGCTAGATTTGATAGAGGCCCAAGTTAGAAGACTCCAAAAAATAAATGAATTGGATGAAGCATGGCTACTTGATCTACAACACACTGCAATTATTCAACAAAAATAAGCCAGGTGGCATGACAACCTCATAAAAAATAATACATTCCAGAAAGGAGATTGGGCACTCCTCTACGACTCTAGATTCCAAGATTTCCCGAGTAAGTTACAAATAAGGTGGCTCGGGCCATACAAAATTCAAGAAGTGCACAAACACGATACCATTACCTTGACCACCATAGATGGATTTGGCTCCATATTTTGAGTCAATGGACATCGAGTGCTCCTCTATCATAAACCACTTGCGAAAGAGTCTTTCTGCTAGCAGGTGCGTGACGACCCCACCATCCAAATTTTAGCTGCATGTGATGATGGCTCGATAGCTTTAAGTTCATAAAAATTTGTTATTTCCTCTGGTAAATATTGTATATATGTTTCCTGCAATTTATAGTTCTTCTCATCGTTGTACATAATAATTCCATTTCTTTTTCATTATTTTGATGCTAATAATTGCATCCATTTTTTTGTGTTTTTCTGTTCAATCCATTGAATAGTTGTTTTTCAATCGAATTGAATAGTTTCCATTCAATTCAATTGAATGGCTGAGGTTTCAGTGTGTCTTTATTCTTGCTTTTCAATCCACTTAACAGTTGTTGTTCAATCGAATTGAACAGTTGACATTCAATTCAAATGAACGACTGTTTTTTTTAGTGCATTTATTTCTGTTGTTCAATCCATTAAACAGTTGTTGTTCAATCGAATTGAACAACTACCATTCAATTCAAGTGAACGATTGTTTTTTTGCGTGATTTTACTTTTCTTGTTCAAAACCATTGAACAGTTGTTGTTCAATTGAACTGAATATATTTCGTTCAATCCAATTGAACGACTGATTTCTTTTCTAGCATGTTTTTTTCTTTCTTTTCTTTTTTTTTTCATTCAAAATAGTAATTTTTTGTCTTTTGATGATTTATTTTTGAATATCCACTCTTCCTTTACACATCCTTGCCATAAAAACCATTTTAAAAAAAGGAATTGGCACCTGAAGAAGAAAAAAACAGTGATATTACTAATATTATGTTCTTTTGAAATTTTGATGGAAATCTCTACTTCGAAAGCTGACATGGTTTATCTATATAATGAAGGGTTGGATATATCCTGTTCAAACATATTATTACACAATTAATTACCGTGGTCTTATGCTGATATATATTTTTACACTCTCAAGTGGTAATTACCTATGGCATGAAGATATAGGAATACGAGTATCAATTTTATTGGCATTCTTTTTACTTCTTACACCATCCATAACTCTTAAGGAGTTAATGAGCCTCCCTCCATTTATAATAAAAGGAAAATATATCTCTATGTGTATTTTTTTTTAAGAAGAGAGAATATGGGGTCTCGTCACAAACCAACCTACCATGATCATGAGGGTTTAACAAGTGACATTCCCACAATGGCCAACACACTAGGGTAGTGACCTTCTTGACAGCTAAAACTACTTCAAGGATAGGAGGTCTCATCACGAGCTAGCCTGATCACTTTGTTAAAATCCCCATGAATGGCACTATGACTATCTGACCACCACACCAACAAAGTGGTCTCTCCATAAAACAAGCAAAATTTATACTTTTAAATAGAGGATTATACCTCATTTTCGAGTTAAAATAGCAACCTTGTCGAGGCTATGAATGGCTGCTGGAAGTAATGGCCCTGCTTGTGGTATCGGAGTATTATTCTAACAACAACCAACTAATTTTATATGCCCTATCTCCTATTGATCCATTCCTGAAGATAAATGCACTGCTTGAATAAGTGTTATCATTATCAAAACCTATCTGCATAAGCAAAAATGAGTGAATTATCTTATCATGATGAATTGAGTGATGACAGCATCAATCATAATCTCTCACCTGTCATGCTTCCATCATATTATTTTGTCAAAATAGGAAATCTTTTTCATAATGATTTCTACTCCACTTTTCTCCCCTTTTTTGGTCATTTCCACCTAATGTAGATTTGTGATGATTACCAACTTCTGACCTTTACTTCGTGTGCATTCATGATTGTTACCACCTTTCCTCTTTTCTAAAGCTTAAAGGCCGTGGATGCCCTTCTCTCATTGGAGGGGGTACGAATATTCATAATGAATGAGAATGCAAATTAACTAGGTGGCCCCCTTAAAATATGCTAATTGGACGATAGAATCACTTCATTTACATCATGTAGTCATATTTTTAATAATATATTTTATAAAATCCGCATGCAGTTTTTATGTTGTTTTAACTAAGAAAGCCAAAAGAAACGCATGCAGAAGGGTGAAGAAACTAGTTCTGAAAACATAGTAGCCATGTGTGGAAATTCTCTCCACAATGAACCTACAATATTTCAAGCCTCAAAATCAACTCACACCATTCTCCACCAAGCTAGCTAGATTCCATATCTACTCAGACTACAAGGGTTTAATACAGAGACAAAAATTGAATTCTTGCAAAACCTGCGTGAAGGGCATACCATAGTTAAAGGAAGAATCATACTAGTCTTCAAAGAAATCATCGTTGAGTCTCCGGACTTAAAATAGAAGGATAAATATGGACTGGTAAACATGTCCTTATACAAGAAGTAGTTTTAGTTTACCAGGACCTAGGTGAGTCACTGGAACGAAAAGGAAAAGGTATTAATCCTACGTCCTTGCAGCAGCCTTGGCAAGAATTGGTAGTCTTCATTCAAAGATATATCACATGTGACAGATGCCAGGATGTGGTAAAGTCCTATCAACTTCAACTATTAGTGGTTCTCAAGTGAAAATTTTCAGTTAATTGTCCCTTTTTCCTAAATTCTATATTGCATGAGACTGTTGTTCGGATTAGAAGAGCTAAAACCCCTCAAGCAGTTGTCAGTCACCATGGCTTGATTAAATTTATTATCATTCATGATTTAAACAATAACTAATTAACATGGGAAAAATTTGTTAATCCTACCCTACCTGCCGCTGAAGAAAACCCTGAAAGAGAAAAAATTGAAATCCCTAGAATAGTCATACCCAAGAGAAAAAGAGGGAAGAGAACCCATGTTTCGACCACAGAACTAGGAAAACAGAGATGGTTTGAAAGGCTACAACTATGAAAAAACACCTCTATATTTCTAGATAATATGGGACCATCCCATACACCACCTACGAGCCCTAAAAATATGTCTTTACAAGACTACGAGGAAGAAATGGCTCAATTACTAGAGCAAATGAGAACATCTTGTGAAATTGAGAACCCATCTAAACAATCCGACGAACAGAGGGACCATTTGAACTAGTCTGCCTCTTCTAGCAGCTCTGGCCATACTAAAATCCTACCTTCCCATGATGAATTGCAAGATTTGAGGGTTTTATCTCCCTCTGATAATGAATGGGTGAGTAGGGAAGATTAGATAGAGAGAATATCTGAGTCTAGAAACCAGTCAGGGGATATTGTTCTATTAGAACGAGACACAAGTATTGAGACAGTTCCCTTAACGCCCGAAGAAAATATTATTCTACCCAGTGAGGACATCAATGCTGAAAGAACCTCCTGGATGCCTGAAGAAAATATAATTTTTGATAACCCTAGAACTGGCACAATCGTTCCTGAAATCGAAGCCACTGCTATTCCTTCTCCTGCCACAACCCTGCCAAAATAAAAATCAGTTGAGATTAAGTTAAGAAAAATGAACAGGAAATGCAGGAAATTGAGAAAAATGGTAAAACAATTAAGGAAATGGTTGAGAGAAGCCTACAAGGCTTGGAAGCTTAAGAAGGAATTAGCTACCATGGGAACCCAAACAATTTTTTTTCCCAAATGATAAATGCTACTGAAGTCTCTGTATAGACTAATTTAATATATACTACTGAAGCCTTTGTACAAACAGATTTGATACACACTATTGAAGTCTCTGTGCAGACTGATTTAATACTTATTGAAGACAAGGAGACACAAAAAAAGGTCAACACCTGCTTACACTCCTTTGATAGAAAAAGCTGCCAATCAAAATCTTCACAATGAATTAACTCACGTTCAGCATGAATTGGCCCAGTATAAGAAGGAAGTATTACCCTTACAAGAACATTAGGCACTACTAAAATGATTCAAAGACCTTTCTGCAACTGAAGACGAAACCTTTTCCCAAATTAGGGAAGAAAGGACAAAATTAAAGAAGACACATGATCAATTGGAATAGGCTAAGAAACAAACTAGTTTTGTTTGTTCTCTTTACTTATATGTATTTACTTGCAGGGCACCAACCACTAACTATGCCTTATTCTTAGTAGAAAGATATCTATTGATGAAAATCAAAGTTTTCAGAGAAGGGAAACCCACTACCTTCAAAACCATTGAAGAGTTTTCCCAATGTTGTAACGATCAGGATGAACAAACCCAACACCTTTTGTACGAATTGTATTTGCACAATTTCATTCTAGAATAGCATAGAGATAGTAACCCCAGTCCCTTCATAGGGGACTATCAGTTCCAAGCTTTTCTGTCCTTTTCCAAAAATCAGACTAGATGGGCTAAAGCCTACAATATCTTTCAGAAAAGAGAACATGGCTTAGATATATGGGTCATAGGGGAACCTACCAAACCCCTATATTTGTTTACTCAACGTAAGAATTTTATGCAATGGAAAGGAGTGATTGCCAAATTGCAACCTATTCACAAGGATGATGTGCAGAATGGGCGGGCATACTTCCGGGATATTCAGGAAGAAGCCTTATCAGTAGCCAAATAGAGATGGTAAGCCTCTACAAATAATGTTAAGAACAAAGAAGCATTTGGGTATAGGAACTTTAAAGCTACTGCTTCTCATTTTCTTTTGTATAGTAATCTAATTTTAAACATGCATCCTACATGGATAGGGTGTAGATACATATGTCCCATCATATAGTACCCTCCTGAAGACTATCATCATGATTATGAGTTACTAGAGGGGCACAAAAGATCAACATTTGCAAAGGTAAAACAAAAACATGGTTTTACAGTTTACAAGGAAGAAGTATATCCTGCATATTCTTTAACCCAACTACACCTCAATCATTTTTTTGTGTGAGGACATGCAAAAAGGTAAGCAAGGGAGTATGTTGGGCCAAGGAAAAGGTACATTTTACCCAAATATTTACTACGATTTTTCATTTACTTTTATATGTTTTTCCTTCATCTTAGCAATAAATTAAAGGAAAATAATGCAAAAGTAAGGTAGAATGAATTATTGATAAAAGGTGTGCTTAATAGTGTAAAAACTGGTTTTTTGTTTTCTTTATTGATATGGAATCGAAACAACCAAAGTGATGACTTAAATGACTGAATAACAATAGAAAAGAAAAGAAAATAGAATCATGTCAGTTCCTACGAATCAGCGGAAGATGTAGAAGCACGCCTATTCTTGAAGTATTCAATTGATAGCTACGAAGCCTCAGGATCTACTGATCCTGAGGATTCGTTACTCTATTTTATTTCGCCTTTAAGTTATAAAAGGTTGTAGGTGAGAGAGACAGAAAGTTTTTTCATGTATTATAATTTTCCTGTAATAAACTTATTCGTACAAAATCATCAAATTTGTGCTAATGTATTGCTCCATTTATAATGAATAAATTGGTGTTTTTAGTATAAACAACTTCTGAATATTTCTTGGCAGAAGACTTCTAGAGGCTTCGAGCCCAATCCCTCGGAGTTCTCCTATTGTTCTGTGCTATATGTTTATTTACGAATATTGCTTTTTTAGTTATCCTTTGTCTTTTATAGCATTATCATTCAATTTGTTAATCACAAGCGTGATATGTTATCATTTCCTTTTCAATAGATTAAATTTATCATTAATTTTCTTTTATTATGAAGTGACACTTTTACATTCATTAGACTAGTTTCAGCATAGTTGTTGTTCGATTCTACATACAGTTATTTCCTGAGTCTTCCCATCATAAGTGTGAACGTTTGGTTTGATGTTTAATTCCGAATGATGCTATTAGTTGAGTGATAGAGAATTCGATTGAAAAATCTTAAATAATTGATTGATGTTCAATTCACTAGGATTGTTGTTTAATTCATTAAGGTAGATGTTCAATGCATCAAAGCTTGTTGTTCAATTACAATATATTCTTTATTTTAGTATTGAATGGTTATTTCTTCATAAGTTTAGAACAAGAGTTGATTCCTTTGATTGGTTTGAAGTAATTCATAGTTACTTTTGAGTTGATTTGATTGAACTTCAAGAATTAGATAACATTTCTCACAATGATTTAGAATATTTGGCCTCTAACTTCACTCGCATATATTTTTCTTGCACTCTTGAAATAAAAAGACTTTCCCTAGGTTGATGATTAATGTGAAACATTAAGGTTACCTTTAACAGTCACCTTTTTGACCCAAAAACTACGCTGACGGAGAAGTTGTTAAAGAAGGATGTGTCATTTTTCTACGATGAGGAATTTTCCTAGATTGGTCTAAGGTTTTTCATGTACATGTGAATGCATTTGGAATAACACTTGGGGTTGTTTTAGCACAGCTAAGAGAAGGAGACATTGATCAGCTTGTTTCTTTTTCCAGTAGGAAGTTCTCTAGTGCAGAGCGCAACTACTCAACCACAGAAAGGGAAGGATTGGCCATGGTGTACGCTCTACAAAAATATAGGCACTATTTGCTAGGAGGGAAATTCAAAATGTTCACGGACCACTTTGCTTTGAAATACCTGGTCAATAAGCCTGTGTTAGGGGGGAATATTTGTAGATGCTTTCTGTTATTTCAGGAGTACATGAATGTGAAATTATTATGAATCCTGGAACAGTAAATGCTGGACCTGATCATTTGTTAGTGATCGAAAATGGGGAAGAACCAACCAGTATATAAGAGGGGTTACCTAATGCGAAACTATTCGCTATTAAAGTATTTTATGAGAAATCTGCTGATATTATTCACTTCCTGACTACTGGAAGCATTCCTGCTAAATATTTAGTACAATAGAAGAAGGAGTTGGTTGCGCACGCAGCTGATTTCACCCCGATTGTGGGTCAGTTGTATAAGTTGGGAGAAAATGAATTATTGAGAAGATATATGTTGGAACATGAGAGGTAGGATATCTTGGCTAAGGCTCATTGAGGGGTGGCAAGAGGCCACTATTATGGGAAAACCACTTCGCAGAAGGTGTTGCGTGCAAGGTTATGGTGGAAAACACTACATATCAATGCACATACATATTGTCGAGCCTGTGATGCATGTTAGATAACAGGGAAGCCCTCATGCATAGGTGAAATTCCTAGCAACCACAAATGTCCCTGCAGGCCTTTGATAAATGGGCTATAGATTTTGTTGGACCAATTAACCCACCAGGGAAGAAGGTGGGAGCACACTATTGTTGAGGTATAAAGGTGTCTTTTTAACTCCTATTTATCCTACATTAATTATCAATCCAGGTACGACTTTTTATCTCAAGAGTGTACTCAGTCTCAGCCTGCAAATTAATCTAAGAATAATGCTCTTCAATGTGCAGTACCGTGTCTAAAATAAAAGAGTAAACAGATGCTTGAAAATGAAATCTAATTACAACAATATGAAAATCAATGTTCTGTAGCTCAAACAATCACTCAAAAATCATCAGTCAAGGATGCAATATTGATAACTCTTTCCTCTATCAACTGATATAAATGAAATCAAATATAAACAAGGTAATCAATCTAAGAATGTAGGAAGTAATAACCAGTGTCCTTTACAGTTGATGATATTGCATTCCACACTAAAGAAATTAAATGGAAATGGTAACTGTGTTAAATCACTAATGCTACTAGTGAAAATAGACTAAACAAGATTTTTGTAATAACACTCCAAAGAAAAACCAAACTCTTGCAAAAAGGAATAAATAGTAAAGCTAATTAACAGGAATGAACAACAAATCTATTAATGGAAATGAACAGTAAACTCTATATAATTGCAATGAACAATAATATATGAATGGAAATGAACAAAAAACTATTAATGGAAATGAACATCAATCCTAAATAGAGAAGCTCTGTATCTGCAAAGCATAAAAATACAAATTATAAAGGAATAAATATTCTTGTTGTGTGGAAATGAACGACAACGTGATTCACTGATGCAACACACCAATTTCATAAATCATTAAAAAGTAAGCTATAAACTAAGGTAACTGTGAAGCAATGAGGTTTAAAGGAAATGAAAACTAATGCAAACCATCACATGACTGGAATTGGAAAATAAAGGTACAAATAGCAAGTGGATCCACCAGGGCCAGGCCCTTAGCTACTAGTGAAGCACTGCCGAACTACTCCAGTATCAAATATTGGAACGAAAACCGAATTTATGTATTAATCATATGTAGCATATTTTACAAGCAATCGTACTCTGTTTTAATTAACGAGAGTCGATGAACAATCCTGAAATTACAAAAGGAAATCTGAATAATCATAAGATGTCTAATCTCTGTGATTTCTACAAGCGATGTTATTTTATAACAGCCAGCGGAGGAAACAAGAAGTACAGATAACTTTGAGCAGCGATCCCTCAGGATCGAAAGATCCTAAGGGATTCGCTCTATTTCCTTCTCCGGCTATGGTTTTTTCTTCTTGCGCTGGTGTTGCGTTGTTCCTTTATTTACTTTGATTGTGCGCTCCGATCTTCATCTTCTTGTCTGGCTACGGCCTTTTGTTGAAGGGACAACGATTACACCTACCTTATCTTTTCCTTCCAAATGGTGGCTTCCCACTTCATTTGGTTCCTATATAGAAGAAAAGACAATCTTTGGTTAATTTCACAATAAGCACTAATATCCTCAATTATATTGTAATTCTTCAATATATTATCATTCTAGAATATAAAGGAGTCATGATTAAAGGGAAAAGATAAATAAATACATGGCAAATGCATACCTTTTCCAATGCTCAACACACCCCCCTGCTTACCCTTTTTCATGTCCTCATGAAAACCATAATTTACATGTAAATCAGTTAGAGAATAGGCTGGAGAGGGTTTTTCATTAAGTGGTCTAAAACCATGATTTGCAGCTAAAACTTCAAAAAAATGCCATGTCTGCCCTTCAGGTAATTCATATTTGGCCCTATAGTCTACTGTAGGGTACCAAATAATAAGGCTTCAGTATCTACAACCTAGCCAATACGGGCCTTTCCTCAAGATGAGGTTACTATAGATAACCAGGTGGTTGGCAGATAACTCAAAAGTTTTGTAATTGAATGGCTCTCTGTCTTGAATATTCCAATTGGAAATCTTCCATCGGAATTTAGCTACTACTACGGCCTGGTCTCTGATGGACAGAAAATATTCTACCCCATCCAAGATGATTTCTTTGTGTATTGGATCACACCCTCCTTTTTCATTAAGATTTTCTGCCTAGCCCACAATTGTAATGGGTGTCTCGGTTCACCCCTAACCCAAAGGTCTAACCCATTTTCTTGGCTCTGAAAAGTGTTATAGGCCTTGAGCCATTTTAACTGGTTGACAACAAATGAAATGAATGCTTGATATTGGATATCACCCACAAAAGGACTGTGATTTTTCCCCATTTCCTCAGCCAATATAAAATTGTCAAATAAAATTCACAAAGTAGATGTTGGACTTTTACTCCATAGAGTTTGTAGCAGCTTATAAAATCATCTACGGTTTCTAACTCTATAGGTTTTCCTGCCTTAACAGTCTTAATTTTTAACTGCAAATATCTTTCTAATAAAAAAAAAGCATAATTTTTGGCAGGGCACCTACATGCTAGAACATTTGTGTATAAAGAGCAGAGAGTATCCATTTGGTTCCTGACCATTTTTAATCTATTCCTTACCTCTTAAACTTTTTATTCTGCCTTTCGACATTTATCGAAAGCTTCTGCCCATGATGCATTGATGTCCTTTAATTGCTGCTGTAAATTTTGGTATTTCTTCTTGGGAACAATCTCTTCTTCGAGATTTTCTCTAGCCCTCTGAGCCTGTGCCAGATCCTCTTGGAGTTTTACTATGCTAGGGTCTTTTATCAAAACATTTTTGG
The DNA here is from genome assembly GCA_034641835.2 of Pinus albicaulis. Classification (NCBI taxonomy): domain Eukaryota; kingdom Viridiplantae; phylum Streptophyta; class Pinopsida; order Pinales; family Pinaceae; genus Pinus; species Pinus albicaulis. Next base: position 118,494,106 of record CM076575.1, read on the forward strand.
GTTGAAGATCTACCTGGGTTTTCTTATTACAATGTCAAGTGCCTACAGTCTGTGTCTCTTTGTTGGCCATACTGCTAGAGGATAGTGCCTCGGTCTGAACATCTTTATTACAGACTTGTACATTTTTAGTTTGGGCAACTGCATTTGTAAAAACTGCCTGCTGTTCCTTGTTATCCTGAATGAATATGGGCTCAGTTTGAGTCTCCATGGCCCTTGTACTATGGGGTTCCACTTGGATGGCTACATCCTTCATTTTTGGGGTTCTTTCAGAGACTTTCCCCTTTTTTAGCACCCAAATCCTCTGCCTAAGTTTTTTTACTAATTTTTGGAGCTTTTTTCGTTCCCTCAACAGCTTCTCAAATTCATTTGTCTTCTTATTCTTCTTGGAAGGAACAAATGTTCCTTTTGCTATACTTGGTTGCTTAGCTAGGTTTTGTTCTCCAGTGGCCATGCCCTCACCTAGGCGTGCTTATATGCTTTCATTAATCACATTCTCTAGGCTAGGTACCTCAGGGGAAGTAACCCTAGTTTGTTCTGCCATTTTCTAAGGGGTTTCTTATTCTGCCTCCTCAACATGCATTTCCTCAAATGTGTCCTTGCTAATGACAGAATGTTCCTGCAATTTTTCTATCTCAATATTGAGATTGAGCTTACTGTGGTGTTGTATATATTCACTCATATTAGCCAAAATTTGGGCCAATTCATCCTCCTGTAATGGATTCTACGGTGGGCTTGCACCGGAGGTTACGGGAGGTTCTGCTTCCTCCCTTTCTTCTTCACTAGTATGGTTACTTTCTTCTTCTTCTTCCTGATCTTCTCCACTGGTATGGTTATTTTCTTCTTCTTCTCGATCTTCTCCTCCTTCAAGTTGCGGGGGTTTCTCTTCTTCCTGATCTTCTCCTCCTTCAAGTTGAAGGGGTTACTCTTCCTCAGAACTAGGAAATTCCACGAGTTGGTTGCTGCTACCCTGAAGACTTCCCACCATTCCCCTAATTCTTCTTAATCTGGAGGACTGTCTATGTTTCAGAGGTTCGTTTGGTGTGTTGGTGACTCTTTTTCGTTTTGGGGCAGGTAAGGTTGTTCCTCCATCAATTGAGAATACCAATTCTTCCTAGCTATTCTGCTGCTGGGCAAGACTGTAACTAACTATTAATCGAATTAGACAGTGGTGGCTTACTACCATCCGTGTATGACGAGATTTCCTTATGCTCCGAGCAGCGTCATGTAGTAAAAAATTTAAAAATGCAGGAAAATTCACAGTGCATTTCTGTTTTAGTACTACTAATAATTTAAGGTGGCATGGTCTTACCACATCCTTTCTTCTGTCGCATGTAATGTAGCTTTGCACTACTCTGTCCATTTATGTCCATGGTTATCCCAGATTTTTTGGTTGGACTCCTTTTCCTTTGACGATCAGGGTTTGTACTTCATCCCGAAAGATGTTCATGGCCTCTTGAATTTTTACTTTTTTATGGGTCCATATTAGTCCAGCTACTAGTAGACCAAATACCTCGGCAATTACTGCCTTTTTCATTATTATTTTCCTACCTCTTACCATGGAATAACTCTCCTGCAAGTTCTGCAAAAAATAGATAGCCACAGTTTCATGGGGCTGTTGTAGTCGTGTAAGGTATGTAATCCACCCTGCTCTCTCCAAAATTGCTCGTGCAGCGTCGGAAACTGTTAGTACTAGAGGTTCACTATGTATTTCTCATCCTCCCATTTCGTCTAAATCCTGCACACTATTAGTTCTTCACAATAATACATAGAAATGGAATGGAACATCTCCCCGTGCATATCGAAAAAAATACCGATAAACTTGCTATTTCCAGGAATTGATGAACATAGGGAATTGACTCATATGTAGGCATATTTAAAAGTCTCCCGTGCCCCCCTGAAATATGATAGGTTGCCCTCAACCGTCAAATGGAGGAGCAACGTACCGCAGGTAGTTGTACATTATAGAAAGGCATGCATACTTATGACATGATCCAAAAATTATTGAATTACTGAAATCGAGGCATATTATGAAATCATGAATAGATATGAAATGCTATATAATGATTCTAAAATAAGGGAAATGATAGCATACATAAATAAAAGTGCTTATGCCGTCAATATTCGCTTAAACCATTATGATTGATTTATAAACAATACTTCATGTAGAAAGGTTCAATCAAAGGGGTTTAGGATCATAATCTCATTTGTATATAAGATAAATATATAAGAAAAAGGTTTATAATTTCTATTGAGTTGTGAAAAATATGACTCCAATACCATCAGCAGAGCTCTGTTGCCCACATGTGTCCATAACCTTGAAAAAGTTGCTTTTTCACCCTTGGAACCATAATCCTTCATATATGCCTAGGAAAGTGCTTGATGATGTCACGATGGAGGCCATTGTGCTGGTTTGGGAACCAGATGAATCACAATGGCACTCACTGGGAAGGAGTGAAAGGTGGGTAGGCTGACTCGTGATGAGACCTCCTGTTCCAAGGACTGTTTATTTTTCTGAGTTTCCCATTGGATCATGTCCCTGGTGTGGTGGCCATAATGGGAAAGCCACTTCACTGCTTCCTTATGATCATGGTAGGCTGGCTCGTAATGAGACCCCCTATCCTCCATCTGACATATCATAGAATTTTTTGATAGATGTATTTTTTTCTTTTCTTTTTATTTTATATAGCACTTTCCTATTGATGTATAAAGGATGGCTCAACACTCCTTAAGAGTAGGGATGGTGGAAGAAGTCTGAACATATCAATAAAGGAAAGTATGCCCTTATTATTATTTAATAATAAAATTCAAAGAGAATTATGAGGATTAGGGAAGAACTAACATGATAAAAACAATCAATCAAATTAGTTTTAGTGAAAATAAAGACAGCAAAGTGATATAGATAGTTCTGTCCTTTCCTTTTTTCTTATCAATACAAAGCAATTTTTTAAAGATTACAATCTCTTTGATATGTTGATTCCAGTAACCTCTAATTTTTGTGTCCTTTCATAAATTTGTATATTTTCCTTAAAAGGATCATGAAAATTTCTCAAAAATTCTCAAAATATTGTTCTAAGAAATAAAAATGCACTCAAAAGGTGTTGTTCCTTGAATGGAATAGTTGTTGTTCCTTAAGAGGAACAAAAAAAAAATCTGCGGAAATGTTGTTCCTTTTGAAAGGAGCAACAAAACAATTGAAAAAAAATGTTGTTCCTTTTGAAAGGAACAACAAAAACAATCGGAAAAAAATGATGTTCCTTTTGAAAGGAACAGAAAAAACAATTGGAAAAAATTTTGTTCCTTTTGAAAGGAACAGCAAAAACAATCAGAAAAAAAAAAATTTGTTCCTTTTGAAAGGAACAACAAAAACAATCATCGGAATTGATGTTCCTTTTGAAAGGAATAGTGAAAACAATCGGCAAAAATTTTGTTCCTTTTGGAAAGGATAGCAAAAACATTCGGCGAAAATGTTGTCCCTTTTGAAAGGAACATCAAAAACAATTAGTGGAAATGCTATTCCTTTTGGAAGGAACAATAAAAAAAATCAACGAAAATGTTGTTCCTTCTAAAAGGAACAACAAAAACAATTAGCATAAATGTTGTTCCTTTTGGAAGGAGCAGCAGAAAGATGAACACGCAGACGCGTTGTTCCTTAAGAGGAATGACTACTGTTCCTTAAGAGGAACAACAGTTGTTCCTTAAGAGGAACAACACGAAAAATAAAAGCACACAAGATTTTTGTTCCTTTAAGAGGAACAACACAAAAAATAAAATCTATACAAAAAATAGTTTATACAGGCAAAATTAAGGAAAAATGTCAAGTAGGTGGCTGAAAGGAAAAACCTTCTTGTTCTCATTTTTGTATCTTGGCTTGAGGAATGACTCATAGTGGTGGGAATCTATGTTTATGGCCTTGAAACATTTTTCACCCACATTGGGTATCTGTGTGGTTGCAGCAATAATATTTGTGGATATGGTAAATTTTACCCCTGCAATGGTCACTTGATTGTCATGAAAACTCTGGTTAAAGCAGGGCGACGATGAACTATCTGGACTAGCTCACAGAAATCAAAGAAACCCACATGTTTGAAGTAAGTTACTGTCATGGGTGAGGCCATTAAATCTATAGTTTTAGATGGTTCAAGCCTCAAAATATTCCCTCCCTTGTGTGGTCTTCTTTCCTCTCTATCCTCCTCTATGAAATCTCTTTCCTCCTCCATGTGTTTGATTTGTTTTGGACACCCTAGGGAAGGGGAAGTAAAAGGGGGTAGGAATTAGGTTTAGGGAGTGTGAATAAGTGTAGAAAAAATTGGGGAAGTAGGGAAGGGAATTAGGGAGCTTACGAAAATGGTAGGGGGTAGAAAAACTTAGGGAGATAGGGTAGGGAAATTTATTACTGGAATAGTGAGGCTTCCTAGGAAATTTCTAGCCTAGGTTTAGGGTTTTGGGAAATAAGGCTTGGGAATGAGGGATAAAGTTATGTAGGGATAGGGAAAGTGTTTACCAATATGTGGGAGTGGTAAATTGTGTATAAGGAAAACATTTTAGCATTTAGGAGTAAAATTATGGTTTCTTAGCTTTAAAACATAAAATTATGCATGAGAAGGGTTATCATCAATTGATTATCATGCAAAGATAGGAGGGCATGAAATGATGTAACTTACTTGCTAGGAGCTGTAGATATCTTCACTTGATAATTTTACTATAGGAAGAAGGTTTGATAGGTTGTAGGAGCTTGTAAAAGAAAGTGGAGATGAGTGCAGCACTCTACATAGGAGTGTAATGCTAAACACAGGAGCACAATGCTCTTCACAGGATCACAACGCCAAAATGCTAGGAGCGCAGTGCCTCTGAAAAATTTTCCAATTCTATTTTTTGGTTGGGGGAAGTGAGAGCTCCATGGATGAGTGTGCAAAATAGCCTCTCCTTGGTATTTTATGACCTTTATACCTTCATGAAATTTTCAAATTTGGTCTTGGGACACACTTTCGCTTTGCACATTTCAATTTAAACATTGCAATTTTTACCTTTTATTTGATCTTTTGAATTTGATCAGTTGGTGGATTTTTTGAACACTGAGACTTTTGGAACTTTCAGTTTCTTGGAAATTGGACCCTTGATTTCGGAGCTAGCTTGGAACCATGAGTAATTATTACATATAAAAAACATGAAATTACATATTGAAATTGAAATAAAATTTACAAATTAAGCTTTACATAATAAAAATGTGTTTATTGTCACTCTCTTACTTGCTGGTCTTTTATTTATATAGATGGTAGTTTGATGACCTTGAAAACCCTAAGACCTAATGGAAACCCTGAATAAATGAACTTCATGGTGAAATGATTGAAAGGTGATAAAAACTCATGAATGATGGGCACTCAGCATAACGATGAAATGAGCCAGCAAGTAATGAAATTTCTGAAAAGAGTGAAACTTGATCTAAATCTACACCAAGTGACCAAATTTTTGCATGACCTAATGAAATGATAAAATTTTTAGAATGGGACCCTTAAAATGACATGAAATAGTTAATTTTATCACTAGTGGAAGGATGCAAAAACTGACACTAACATTGGCTCCAGTTGGGGATGGTAGCTCCTTGGAGGTGCCAAGAACATGGTAGACTAGGTGCCTATCCATTGGGTATGGAGTCAAAAGCTAAAATACTAATTGAAAAACAAAAATTTAAACTAATTTCAAACAAACTTAGACTGACTGAAAAATGACTTTAAAAATGACTCAAAACTGACTCGACTTTCATTGACTTAATTTTGAAAACAACATAAAACCAATGAAACTTTATGGCCTTCACCTCGAGCTCCAATCATCGGTGATTCTCCGCTTCACACTTTGTAGGAAAGTTAAACTAATATTTACAATGATAGTGGGAAATCTAAAAAGTGCATCAATAATGATAATTCTTAAGGAGCCTACCATTGACCAGTCCTCCTAAACATTCTTCTCCACCCATCTCCTGTAATAGAAAATAATTTTTTGCTCAAATAACTGAGATCTTGTAGGTCCATTTCCATAGGTTCTCAAACTTTCTGTGCTTCCCTTTTTCATCGTTCCTTGCATCCCATCGGAGGACTACATCTTCAAGCTTAAAATCATCCGCCTTGGTTTTATAGTCTGTTAGGTCCCTATATTACTAGTATAGTCCCTTATTATTGTTAGTGTAACCCCTTTATTTTTATTATTGTACCCTTGTAACCCCCATATTGTTATTATTGTGCCCTTAAATTATTATTGTTAGGTCGGCTAGGATTACATTGTGGCCCCATGGACTCCTATATATAGAAAGGAGGATTTGTAATTTGAATCATCCAAGAATTGTTCATTCATGTAATGTATTAGAGGTTTCCCCCTCGAAGTGGCTTATTTCTAAGGCATTGATATCTCTTTTCTTTTCTTTTTGGAGTTGGTTTCACAACATTTGGTATCAGAGCTTTGAGATTCTAGGGTTTCGCTGCTCCAAACAGGTCATCATGGCATTTTCTCTATAAAACAATTTCTACGAAGGTTCAAAATCTGAAATTTTTAGAGTGTGAAGCCAAAATCCTGAGGAACAATTTCGCAAAATTTCAGAGCTTGGTTCGCAATATTTTTGGAGATATGATCTGTGCAAGTTAGGTCATTTTGCAGGCTCTTTAATTTAACCTAAACAGGTCATCATGGTATTTTCGTAATAATTTTTTTCTATGAAGGTTCAGAAGCTGAAATTTTTAGAGTGCAAATCCACAATATTGAGGAACACCATCACAAAATTTCAAATATTGGTTCACAAATTTTCGGAGATATGATCTGTGGAAGTTAGGGCTTTTTGAGGCTTCTAAATTTCATCTCAAAGAGGTGATCGTGGGACAATCTTCATAGCTCTCTCTCTGAGAATCGGATTGGAATGTTGTAAAAAGTGGCCACAAGTACATGGACTTTAGTTTTTGGTCTATCAATTTTAGAGCCAAAGGAGGAAACAATGACACGTGGCAAGTCGTACAAGTTCACTATTGAACCAGTCCAAAATTGGGTCATTATGGGAGATTAGACATAACTTTCCCTTGAATAATCCAAAGCAGATCAGACTTTTGGCATTTGAAAGAAGCTTCAGAGGGCTACTACAGGGCTGAATTTTAGATATTGAGGATCCGCAATTATAGAGATAATTCAATTTAAATATCGAGCTCCTCAAAAGCAAGTAAAAGGTGTGTATTTTTTTTCCCCGAATTGCATAAGTCTTGTTTTAAGAATCAAGTTGAATTGATTCCAAGGGCATATTGTAGAATAGATATCAGTATTTGATTCTAAAATGGCCCCTAAAAAGAATTAAAAACCCATTAAGCCTTTAGAAAGCTCTACTATGACTCATGAAGACGAAGAATGGCAACATGACATATCAAAATTACAAGAGCAAGTGCAACAAATTTCACTCTCGCAAAGAGCAACAAAAAATGACATGGAAGTTTTGAAGAAAGGCATGGAAACTAAGATGGATGGTTTGAAGAAAGGCGTGGAATCTAAGATCGATGGTTTCAAGAATGGCATGGAATATAAGATAGATGGCATGAAAGCTGGCATGGAATCTAAGATGGATGACATAGAAGCTAAGATCGATGAGAAAATGGAAAACATGAAGAATTATCTAAAATAAGACATGGAAGGTTTGACAAAGTTGATACAAGAAATTTTTCCTAATGGTGAAAAGATAGTAGAGGAAACTCATGATGAGAACAAAATAAATGTTAATCATGATTTCATAAAATCTAATGTTGGTGGGAAGAACCACCATATTCCAAAAATGGATATGAGGAATTTTGATGGAAAGGATCCTGTAACATGGATACTACAGATGGAGCAATATTTTGATCTCCATAACGTGCAAAACACACAAAAGGTACACATTGCAACTTTACATTTAGAAAAAATACATTTGTATGGTATCGATGGCTTTGCTCCCGTAAAAAAATTGTCACTTGGTCAATTTTTACGGAGGAAATGATAGCACATTATGAGGATACAAAGAGCAACACCTTATTTATCCAATTGATAAATCTCAAACAAAAGGGTTTAGTGGGGCAACACATTGAGGACTTCCAAAAATTGAATATAAGGGTAACTGATATTCCAGAGGAACACAGGATTGATCTCTTCATAGGCACTTTAAAGGATAACATCCAACATGAAGTTCAAGTTTTGGAACCTGATTCATTGGAGAAGGCATTCAGGTTGGCAAGAAAAATTGAATGTAAAATTATGGCGACAAGGAAGCCTACCACTCACTTCTATAAAGAAGGAAGTGTTTCTACGCCTAGATTTCCACAAACTACAAGGTTGACACCACAACAATTGGAAGAAAAAAGAGCAAAAGGGCTTTGCTACAGTTGTGATAGCAAATACACTAAAGGTCATAAGTGTGCTGAGAAGAAATTATTTTACATAGATTGTGAATAGGAAGAAGAAAATGAACAAGAAGAGGATATACACCAGGAACCAACCCTAGAAGAGGAAGAAATGAATCCGACCATATCGTGTAATGCACTGGCAGGAATTACCACTCCTCAAACTCTCAAGATAGAAGGACAAATCAAGAAGAAAAAGGTAATAGTGTTGATTGATTCAGCTAGCACCCATAATTTTATTCATTGTAAGGTAGCCAAGGAATTAAATTGTTTCCTATACCCAGCACCAGAATGTCAAGTGATGGTTGCAAATGGAGGAGCTATAAATTTCTCTGGAAAATGCCATAATATCAAGCTAACCATGGGGGAATATGTATTGAATAGTCCAATGCTTTCCATTCCTATGGGAGGTGCTGATGTTGTACTAAGAGTACAATGGTTACAATCTTTGGGGACGGTAGCTTTTAATTTTTAAGAACTTTTCTTGAATTTTTTTTCAGAAGGAAAGGAAGTCGAATTACGGGGTATTGCAAGGACGCTGGAAAAGATAATAAGCTCTAATATCATGACAAAGCTTCTAAAGAAAGAACAACAAGGCATAATTGCACAATTATGCTCACTAGAAGTTCCAACATCAAAATCATCTATTTCTGCAGATCTCCAAAAAGTCTTGGACAATCATTCCAAAGTTTTTGAAACTCCAAAAGGACTCCCACCTATTCGTGATCATGATCATGCTATTCATTTGATTCCAGGAAGTGTTCCTCCAAACATCAGGCCTTATAGATATCCTTACTTCCAAAAGAGAGAAATTGAACGTATGATTGCAGAAATGTTAGAGGCGGGTATAATTCAACTTAGTCAAAGTTCTTTCTCTGCTCCTGTAGTATTGGTACACAAGAAGGATGGATCATGGCGAATGTGTCCGGATTATAGGGAGCTCAATAAGCTCACCATTAAAGACAAATTTCCCATTCCTATGATTTATGAATTATTGGATGAATTACATGGAGCAATTTATTTTACCAAGTTGGATCTTCGTTCAGGATATCATCAAATTAGAATGAAGACTGAAGATATTCCAAAAACAGCATTTCGAACTCATGAGGGTCATTATGAATTTTTGGTCATGCCTTTGGCCTTACCAATGCACCTTCTACATTTCAAGGGTTGATGAATTCCATTTTCAAACCCTTCCTTAGAAAATTTGTGCTAGTATTTTTTGATGATATACTAATCTACAGCAGGTCTTGGAAGGATCATGTTCAACATGTTGACAGGGTGCTCAAACTATTGCAGGAGAAACAATTATATGCAAAAACATCCAAATGTTCCTTTGGAGTACAAGAGGTGGAATATTTGGGTCATATTGTATCTCACGAGGGTGTTAAGGTAGACCCTAACAAAATTAAAGCCATTAAGGAATGAAAAGTCCCCACAACCATAAAGAAGTTGCGAGGATTTCTCAGGTTAACAGGGTATTATCGCAAGTTTTTTAAGAATTATGGGAGAATAGCAGCACCTCTAACAACATTATTGAAGAAAGATGCATTTTCATGGACTCTTGAAGCAAATAAGGCCTTTGAACATCTTAAAGAGGAAATGTGTCAAGCACTAGTCTTAGCTATGCCAGACTTCACAAAAACCTTTATTGTGGAATGTGATGCCTTAGGAAATGGAATTGGTGTTGTTTTAATGCAGGAAGGAAGACCCATTGCTTTTGAAAGTCGTCTAATCAAAGGAAAGTATTTACAGAAACCTATTTATGAGAAGAAAATGTTAGCAATACTGCATGCACTAAAGAAATGGCGAATTTACCTAATGGGAAGACACTTCAAGGTAAAAACTGATCATGATAGTCTTAAACACTTTTTGGAACAAAGACTATCTTCAGAAGAGCAGCAAAAATGGGTCACAAAGATGTTGGGTTATGACTTCGAAATAATATACAAAAAGGGAAAGCTTAATGTTGTTGCAGATGCACTCTCAAGAAAGAATGAAGAGGTGGAAGCATTGCTTTGTGCCATTTCTATTATCCAACCAGATTGGATAACCGAAGCAAGAGATGAATGGAAGAAGGAAGAAGATGTGTGGACACTCATTCAAAAGTTGCAGCAAGATCCTAGTACATCTGATACATTTAGTTGGAAAAATGATTCCTTATGGTACAAAGATCGCTTATATCTTTGTAAGAATTCCCAACTAAAACAAAATATTCTTTTTGAATTGCACACTTCTCCTTTAGGAGGACACTCAGGATTTTTAAAAACTTACCACAGGGTGAAGAAAGATTTTTTTTGGGATGGCCTTAAATCTGATATTCAAAAGTTTGTGGTGGAATGTTTGGTTTGCCAGCAGAATAAGTTGAGACAATTAAGACCCCGAGACTTCTACAACCTTTATCCATTCCAAGTCAACGTTGGGAGAAGATTTCAATGGATTTTATCACATGTTTACCTAAGTCCTAAGGAAAGAGTGTCATCATGGTGGTAGTTGATAGACTTACCAAGTATGCACACTTTTGTGCATTATCTCATCCATTTAAAGCAAGTACAGTTGCTACTACATTTATGGACACAATTCAAAAGTTACATGGAAACCCAAGGGTTATTGTGAGCGACAGAGATCCCATTTTTACTGAAAATTTTTGGATGGAGTTATTTTCTTGTTTGGGTACTCAATTAGCTCATAGCTCATCTTATCATCCTCAATCTGATGGTCAAACTGAGATAGTAAATAAATGTTTGGAAGGATATCTTCGTTGTTTTGTATCTCATAAACAAACACAATGGGTCAAGTGGTTACCTCTTGCTGAATGGTGGTATAACACTTCCTTCCATACTGCAGCAAAAATGACCCCATTTATGGCACTTTATGGATATCATCCGCCATCCATCACATCATCTTTAAGGGAAAATTCGAAGGTTCAAGCAGTGGAAGATCACATCGAGCATCAGCAAGAAGTTCTCCAACTCTTAAAGGATAACCCGAATTTGGCACAAAATCGAATGAAACAACAGGCAGATCAACATCGTAGCGAGAGAAGTTTTGATGTAGGAGATTGGGTATTTTTACGGCTACAACCATACAAACAAATGTCCCTCAAGCAAGCAAAGAAGGATAATAAATTATCGCCAAAGTACTATGGTGCTTACAAGGTGTTGCAAAAGATTGGTACTATGGCATACAAATTGGAGCTTCCTGCTTCTTCGCGAGTACATCCAGTTTTCCATGTTTCATGCTTAAAGAAGGTTATAGGTGAAAATCTTTCAGTTCAAACAGTATTGCCAGAACTTGATGGGGAAGGGAAAATCATATTGGAACCTGAAGCAGTCATGGAAAAAAGAACTCGACAACTACGGAATCGATCAATTTCAGAGTATCTCATCAAGTGGAAGAACTTACCCACTGAAGATTCTGCATGGGAGGATGAGAATTTTATACAGAAGCACCCAGAGCTACTCAAGTGTTGAGGAAAACACTTTTTTGAAGGAGAGGGGCATGTTAGGTCCCTATATTACTAGTATAGTCCCTTATTGTTGTTAGTGTAACCCCCTTATTGTTATTATTGTACCCTTGTAACTCCCATATTGTTATTATTGTGCCCTTAAATTATTATTGTTAGGTCGGCTAGGATTACATTGTGGCCCCATGGACTCCTATATATAGAAAGGAGGTTTTTTAATTTGAATCATCCAATAATTGTTCATTCATGTAATGTATTGGAGGTTGCCCCCTCGAAGTGGCTTATTTCTAAGGCGTTGATATCTCTTTTCTTCTCTTTTTGGAGCTACTTTCACAACATAGTCATGCACCTTCTTTATATTCTCATGAAGATTTGAGGTGTTCTAAAATACCTCATCTCTTGTCTACTAAATATGGATTATATGATTGATTTGATGTTATACATCATTCTCGTCACTTCCTGCTTCTTACAGCAATTTCATGACTGGGACTGCAAGTGATGTAGGAAAAAAAATGTCTACACCATAAACTAACTAAAAAGGGCACATTCCTATAGATTTCTTACTACTTACATTGTCTTCCCACAAGGCATTCACAAGCTTTTTCTGCCACTTAATTTTGTTGGCCTCCAACATCTTCTTTATGATATTAATAGGGGATTTATTAGAGAAGTCTGCTAAGCCATTACCTTGTGGATAATAGGCGGTTGAGTGTCCCAACTTGATGTTATATTTGTGACAAAACTCAACCATCCTTTTTTGATTTGAATGCTTCCACATTGATAATAATCTTATGAGGACAACAAAAAACGAGACAATATGTTTGTCTCCAAAAACTGAATAATTACTATGTCTGTTGCTTGCCTTGTTGGGATTGCTTCGATCCATTTGGTGAAGTAGTCGGTGGCTGTTAATATCCATTTTCGTTGTGGAGATGATGTAGGGTGAATATATCTAATGAAGTCAAGTCCCCACTATTGAAAATGTGCATGTACTGAAATAGGCTACAAAGGTAAAGGAAGAAGTTTTCTTTTACCTTGAAACACTTGACACTCATGGAAACTCATCACTATTTTGTAAAAATCTGCAAAAATAGTTGTTCAGTAGTATCCTGCTCTGAACTCTTTATTGGCCATGGTCTTCTAGAAAAGATGGTTTTTCATAAATTCTTGGGCTTTATTCTCAACTAAACAATTTAGCGAAATACCTCTTGGATCTTTCCAATAAAGGGCGTTGTCCAAAATGTAGTATTTGGAAGATTTCAACTTTAAAGATCTACCCTTGCTCTTAGTCATGCTTGGAGGAGGGTTCAAATTTTGAAGAACATATGTTATATCATAATACCAAGAAGACAAAAGAAATATATCAGATACCTGTATTAGAGTGACATCCTCTTCTTCATCGTGCAATGTTGTAATAAGATTGATGTCTAAAGCATGAAAATTTGACTCGACCATAAGATTTACCTTTTATTAGCTTCATGGGCTTGATCTCGAGGGAATATTCCAACTTTGTTGCTATCCATTCCCTCTTCTACATTCTGAAACTATCTGCATAAGAACATATTTTACTGCTGCATTAGGGACATGAGCCAAAATATGCTAATGTAAAATACAGACGCAAAAATCCTTCAACTCTTTTATCAAATACAAAGCCTATTTCTCTATGATATTGTACCAAAGAGCTACATCTGTCATGGTTTGACTAAAAAATGCAATAGGATGCTCGGTCTTGTCCTTATTTTGCAGTAATACTATAGCTATGGTGTGCTCGGAGGCTAATGAGAATATAATAAAATAAATAGTGTAATCTAGGCTTATTAAAACATGGGAAGTAGTCAAAGAAAACTTTAATGAGTTAAAATACTTCTTGGCATCCTCATACCACTTTACCTCATTTTCCTTTTTCAACGTGTTGGTCATTTCCCAAAGGTGCTCAGCCAAATTTGGAGTAAATCTATGTAAGAAATTCATCTTACCATTAAAAGCCTGAATTTCTTTCTAGTTCTGTGGAAAGTCAATTTGATAAATTTCCTCAACCTAAGAAGGGTAAATACAAATTCCATCCTTTGAGATGATGTGACCGAGAATTTTTCCCTCCTCCATGGAAAAAAGGCTCTTTTTCATATTAAGAGAGAATTTGGATTTCCTGCATTTCTGAAAAAAATCCCTTAAGTGATACAAGTGTTCATCATAAGAATGGGAGAAAAATGTCAAATCATCTAAATATACCACTAGGAAAACATCTTTCTCATCTATAAAGGATATATCCATCGCCCGCTAAAAGTTATCCCCTGTATTATTTAGTTCAAATGGCATCTTTTCATATTTGAACGTACCCCAAGGTGTAGTGAAGGAAATTTTGTCCTATTCTTTCTCACATACTAAAATTTGATTTTATCCGAAATATCAATCAGGCAAAGACATTCGATAATCCCCAACCACCCTCTGTAAGATGTGATCCATTTTTGGAAGGGGGTAATTATATTTAAGAGACACATTGTTTAAATTTATGAAATCTATGCAAAGCCTTATTTCACCAGTCTTCTTTCTTACAATGACTATATTAGATATATAATAAAAAAACCTTATAGGAACAATGATAACTGAATTGTAGAGCTTGTTCACTTCTTTTTCTATGGATGGTAGTAACCTCGGGTTGATCCTTCTCAATTTTTGCCGAAAGGGATTTTGATCGAGCTTAATTGGAATGGTGTGATGAATGATATTCTTATCATATACCTTCAATTTTGCATAATCCCATGTAGAAAGTAAATCAATGTTCTTTTTCTTTACCTTAGGAGATAAAGGCTTGGACAACTTCACCATTTTGGGCTTTTCTAGTGTTCCGATGTTTACGTCCTCCACACCCTTTTCTGTAGGAACCAATGTTGGCTTCCTCGCTACATCATCCTAATCAAACAATTCTTCCATAGGTATGAGACCTTTTGGAATATTATATCCTTCAGCTCTAGTATATCAACCTGAGTGGCTTCAATGACTTGGTCATCCTTGTCATAAACTTTATCAATCACAAAATTCTGAAATTCACCTTCATTTTGCAGAAAAGTATTAACTTGTTGATCATCCCAAAATATTTGCCAATATTGCAAGTTATCAGGAACTTTAGGCTGATGTTTTACATGAATTTAAAATTTCTTGTTAGAAAATATAGGGATTTTGAAATTTCTTGCTGTTGTAGCAAGCAAATCTGCCATGAGATTCTGGCTTCTCGGCACTACTGACAAGTTGTATTCGGGAAACATCTTTAAGATATCCAGCAAAACATTCTTGTACATTGTCATTCATGGATTCTTGGCCTAGTATTCCTCTTTCACCTATTTTATCACAAGTTCAGAGTCACCATATACTGAAATTATTCTTGCGCTCGCCTTTTTCAAGATATTGAGACCGGTGATCAATGCTTCATATTCCACCTCATTGTTAGAACAATCAAAAGACAATTTGTATGAAAATAATCTAAAATTCTTAGGAACCTTACCAGGATGATGAAGAAGGTCAAGGATCAAAATTCCAATGCCTACCCCATATTTCCCCAAGGCACCATCAAAATCCATGGTCCATAGGCCATTTTCATCATCCAAGTGCTGGAATTTTGATTTTTATTTTGTCTCAAATTTCTGGGCTATCTTGATTCTGATATGAACTTTCCTTTGCCTTATCAGATGGTTTTTTAAATAACTTGGCATATTTTTATTTCCCTTCTCTAAAATTGTTCTGATACAATTAGAAATCTCTAGAACATGTTCTACTTCTACAAGATGACTATCTACATAATTCAAACCGTTATCATTGAACAAAATAAAAGATTCTAAATCTATATGTACAACATTTATTGGATGATTATTAGGCCTCTTTTTGCTGGTTATCATGTACTTCATCTTCATTTCCCAGTACAAGTTTCTCAATTTTATGAAAAATGGGATGGTGGCATAAGAGAAGTCTATTTTCAAAGTGTCTCTCAACTTCGCTCACCAAGATCTAGTCAACAACATACCAAACCGTGGTTGTATATCAACCACCACCACATACATCAAGACATTCTTTGTTGAAATTTTTTCAAGGGAAATTACTAAATCCTTAATAAGACCCAAACAACAGACTATACCTAAATCAAAGGAATACAAGTCATGGTAAGGGCGAGTGATATCTAGGCCCAATTTCTCCATAATGGCTTTCAGCATCAAATTGTGGGAAGCTCCAGAGTCGAGCATGGCATTGTGAAGGATATTTTGGTGGATTCTCAGACTCAAATAGAATTGGGGAACTTCGCTATTCTCTAACTGGCCATCTATTGATGGACCAAAGATAAGTTCAGGTTGGTCATCTTCGACATTAAGTATATCAGATGAAGGATATACTCTTAATATTTTGGCTACATGAGACTTATATTGATTATTCTTGACAATTTCAGTCAAAGGTATTGACACTTTCAATTTGGAAATTTCAGTTTCTAAGCTGAAAGGAGTGGATTTGTTTACCTCTTTAATTATGTCTCTTTTTTCGGCATGATCTTTTGATGTAGCTTCTTTCCTTTGGCTATCCTTTTCTTTACTCGATGAGCTTGTAGATGGATAATTATCTTTGTTCTGATTTGTAGCTGTAGGTTCTTTTCCTTTACTCTGATTACCTTGATAATTCTGTTTTGGTTGAGCATCTTTTTGATGAGATGCCTGCTTTTGAATAGGATTTATTGCGACATCTCTACTTCTCAATGTATAATTCCTCTTATGTGAGCTAAGGTCATTCAAGTATCCTTATTGATAATCATCATATTCAACCTCCAAATAATGACACTGAGCTAAAATATAGTCTTCATCCTTGCGTACATCCCTCTTCTCTACATACTCTTCATCTTCTATCAAAATATGGGCTGGCCATCAACTGTATAAAAGTGGTTTTCTTCAACAATATGATCTTATTCTTCTTCTTCAAATCCTTGAGGATAATTCTACTCCAAGGGTGTCCAAATTTGTTGTGGTTGTGTTGGTTGCTCAGGTTCCCTATGTTCCCTTTTCTTAATTCTCAATTGAGGCTGCTGCTACTGTCCTCTGAAGTTAGGATTTATAACTTGTGGTTACGGATTCCTTTCGGTGATAGACATATTGTAAACCATCCTTTCTATTGTTCTTATCAAGGTTTAAATTTTTACATTAGAATATGATGATGATTCTTCTTTGATAGTTACTCTCCTTTAACTCTTCAATTTTTACTTCTTTAAGGAAAAAATAGCTTCTACACTAATTGCATTTTTCTGCATGTCTTCTAATTTAGTAGGATTCCTTCCTCGCAACTGATAGGCCACGTCTGGATAAAAATTGTTTGGATCCTGTGTTTTGATAGATTGGCTAACCAAAATACAAGGCAACATCATAACCAATCTTTAGAGTTCGAGGATCTAGTCCTCCTATTCTTAGAGAGGGATCTCTCAAATTGTTTGCAAAGATATATCTTGTTTTATTTTAAGTATTGATTTTAGACTAGTTATTAAGTGCAAGTGTTTGTTTGATTTGTTTGTTTGGTTGAATTGGTACAACAAAATATGAAAGGTCTAGGAAAGATAAGTAGAAAGAAGGAGTGTTAGTTTCATTGGGCAATGGAGTCAAAATGAAATTGGTAACAGGCTCATAAATTGATATGGGATATCAAAGGGAAAATCTAACTTGGCCACGAGATCCTTTAGTTTTTGTGAATGAGATGGACATTAATGATTTGAAAAGAGAGTTTAAATTCTCAACAAAGGGAACTTAAAAACATAAATTGAACATAAAGAGGTATTTGATAGAAAGGGCTAACCATGAATTCTACAAACCACACTTTAAGCAAATGATGACTTTAAGACAAATTTTAAAATGAAATCTAAGATTCAGGAGCACATCCTATTTCCTCAAAGATTTTATTTCAAAGGACTTAGAAAACATAAAATATTCACTGATAATTGCAGTCATAGAAGAGGGAACACCTAACACATCTATGATCACAACTATAAAGACCTTTAAAACAATTTTTCAAGCAGGGACAAAGGGTATGATCAAAACAAATCTCCTTGGCTAAATATAAACAATGGAACTTCAAAGGGAGACTTCAAAAATAGTTTTCAAGTGGCAGCAGACAAGCAAGGAAAACCATAAATCATGTTGGAACCAACTATTTGAACTATTAGATAAATAAACAAGCATGAGGACTAAAGAGAAGATTAAAGACTCTAAAATACCTCAATAGAAGAAAACATAAAACAAAGAAGGATAAACAGGTCTAAGGTGCTTCAAGGAGTCATTTCTTAGCCTAAAATTTTCATCCTACTGTAGTAAGAATTTATGAAACATAATGAAAACAAGAAAGATAGCAGACAGTTCAGAATACATCACCAATAGCCAAGCTCAGGGATCCAATGATAGAGCCTTCTCAAGAACAAGCATGTCACAACATCATCAAGCTTCCAAGACTTAAATTTCTTCTTCAACTGCAACAGACTATATATTATTTCACAGAGTTTCATTATTACAACTAGTGACCAACCAACCCTTTACAATGTGCTCCTCAAGGGGATTTTATAAGAAAATGGGGAGGTGGAAGAATTCCTAGGGTTGAAATGTAATTAATTCTATACTAAATGCAACTCCTAGCATTGAAAACCATGCAAGGCATAAGGCAGGAATGCATTGAATTACAACTCTATTTCATTTATTCTATTTCTACTTTTTAGGCTTAGTGGATAAAAAGATTGAATTTTAAGGCACTTTCTTATCTTTACAATAACTTCTGCTGACAGTCGAGATATTTTTTTTTCTTGTAATAACTATTCGGCTATCTTTGGCCTTAATGTTTCAGGCTGAGATTTGATTTGTGTATTCCTTTGAGGCAGAGAGGCTGCAGGTGGCAATTTTGGTAGCTAGGGATTCAATTAGCCCCTTTGATGTGGCTCTGAGGTGTCCTTTGACTGATACTTCTCTATTTTATAAACACAATTATTTATCTTTGGATCTATGTTTAGGCTTGATTAAACCATAATATTCATCTTTGACACTGATACTCTTTTATTAATTAACTCTGACCGTGTTTCTTGTTGTAGGTGCGCAGAGGGTTTGTCGGAGAAATTGTTCAGAAAAACCGATAATCATGACTTATCGATCTTCTAAAAATATGTAATTATCATTTTAAACCTTTTAATTTGTATCAAAGGCTGTGGGGATCATCATCCTCAACCCATAATAACACTTTAATGGTTGCGGGATGGTTTACCTTAATCTTCATTAAACCTACATAAAACAAACAAAGTTAGTTTAAATCCTGCAAATATTTGGTTTAAAACTACTTTGGAAGGTTCGTGGAAGTGTTTCGGAGCAGTGAGGATGAGTGGTTGCAGCAGTGGGAAGAGAAAAACCATGGAAGAAAAACAAAAAAGAGGTTTAAATTTTATTTTGGGCGCGATTTGAGAAGAAGTGGTCTTGGGAAAACCGGCAGCGGATTTTGCGTAGCATGTGGGGGGGTAAGTGGTATTAGATTTTGGAATGTGATATACGTTAGTGTTCAACACGTGGATTTCTAAAACCAATTTTATCACGTGGAAGTAGCGCACTCTGAAAAGGGGCCAAAAATTACGCGATATGGATTCTGGTCCGTTGGATTGGAGGCTCCAGATCCAACAATGCGGGTTGAGTGCGATAGGTCGAAAGGTGTGCGGGGGATGTATGGTGGGACCGAAATTTGTTTTGTCATGTAGGAAAAAGTCTTTGGGTAAATGATGAGTGTTGTGGGTTTATAGTGTTAAAGGGCTATAATCAAGGCGAGGGTTTTTATACGAAGAAAAAGAGGTGGAAATGGGAGGGAGCGCTGATTGTCGTTGGATCAACTTCAATCGACGGTGGAGATTGATTCAAAAGGGGGAAGTAAATGGCGGGGTAAAAACATGGGAGAAGGGAGGGCCCACCTTTTTATAAAGGGTGGAAGGGTCTTTTCTTAGGAAAAAGGTTTTATAAGAGTGGCAGGAAGGATCAATGAGAGCCGTCAGATCATGAGGATCGACGGTCGAGATCTATCGATGGGGGAGAAAAACAAGGGCGAGGTTTAAAAAATAGAAGTATTGTGGGATGTCGGATTCTGAGAAGATCAATGATGGTGATTAAAGATGGTAGATGAAGGGTCAGGAGGATGGAGAAACTGTGATGAAGCGCGGACCGTTGGATCCGATAAAATGAACGGTCAAGATTAAATCGGGGATCACACATCGGAGGTGAAAAGTGAACAAGAATTTGGATTTGCGATGTGCAATTAAGCATTGGCCGTTGGATCGGGATGAGAGATCAATGGTCAGGATTAAATCAGTAGAAGGCATCAGCGGAAGGCAAAGGGAGCCCGCAATGAAGCGCGGGCCATTAGACCGGGGGAAATTAACGGTGGAGATCTCATTAGAGCATCGCATTGATAGAGGTCAAAGGGTAAGGAAATAAGCCTTTGCGATATGCGATTATGCGAGGGCCGTCCAATCTGAAGGATGATCGACAGTCAGGATTTAATCGATAGGTGTGATGTCGAACGGCTTATGAGTGGAGTGTGATTGAATCTGGGTCATTAGTTCTTGTGGATTCAACAGCTGAGATTAAATCGGAGAATCCACATCAGAAGAGGAAAAGTGTAAGGATAAAGGGAGTTTGCGATCACCGATTGCGATGTGATGAGCACTTAGCACTCGGTCATAGCGCGGGTTATATGCGGAAAGGGGCTGGGGCTTAAGGCCGAAAGGGGCTTAAGGCTTTTAAAGAAAAATGAAGGTTTTTTAGGATTTTTGAAGGGTTTTTTGAGGAATTTGGAGGTTCCGATAGGGGTAAAGACGAGGTTTTAAACCTTATAAAGGGTTTTCACAAGGCTTTGAATGGGAAATTGAGGGAATGAGAGGTCAATAAAAGCGTTTATGGATGAAATGGAGAAGAAAATGGAGAAGTGTAAATAATGAAAAATGGAGTTTTCTAAGAAATCTTTCTCTTAGTAAATAGTAGGTCTTTTGAGGGTTAATAGTGAAACAGTAGTGAAGGTTTACACCAAGGAAAAGGTCATCATAAGACTTCAAGAACTCACAATTTAGAAATGAATTGTTTCTTGAAGGCTAAAAAATATTTAGCCACCATTTGGTATGACAAATGTTATAGGTGGCTAACAGTGGCTTAAAATGGGGATGGCATCTTCTCGAAGGTGTCAAGAACTTCAGACAAATTATCTCTGGATGCTAATTAGTGCCTTGCACTTGATAATATTTTTATTAGTAGAAATTCTTTCGGTAATAATCACATGCAAAAGAACGAGGTCGACGCGTTTCGAACCATCCAGTGTGGTTCATCATCAGGACTATGTGAGAGATCAGATCCAGACAATAAGTATAAATAGATGTAGAGATGGCTCAACTAGCCATTAGGATAACGGCTAGTTTGACTTAGAAAAAGTAAAAATTCCATTATATATTTATTTAATTTCTTAATTAATTAATTAATTTATATTCTTAATTAATTTATTATTATTATTATTTTAATTTATTATACAATTAATTGACCAATTAAATAATACAATGGTAAGTAATTTAACAAATCTAGGTGTATATATGCAATTTTTTGATTAAATTATATAATAAACATTTATACAATTAATTCTAAGTCAAACTAGCCGTTATCCTAACGGCTAGTTGAGCCATCTCTACATCTATTTATACTTATTGTCTGGATCTGATCTCTCACATAGTCCTGATGATGAACCACAATGGATGGTTCGAAACGCGTCGACCTCGTTCTTTTGCATGTGATTATTACCGAAAGAATTTCTACTAATTTATATGGATCACAGAAGCTTAGATTCCAAAAATATTTTTATTGTAATCAGCTAATAACAAAGATGGTTAGAACTTGACATATCAGCAAAAAATATTTCCCAAACATCTACCTACACAACCTACTTCCTAACATTTTTTCTTCAGAAGGTGCACTTGGACTTGCAAACCTTTTCATCAATCATTTTATTCTTTTATTGAAAACATAAAACTAATCTAAGTCTACTCTTATTCCTCCATGAGTTCCGATTAAGCAGTTGAACTCATAAGTTTCTCTACCTAACTACTATCTCTTAGGATTAGACTGTCTAACATATTTTTATTCTCTAAATTCTAAAAACAAAAATTTAAAAGCAGCCAAGTTAGTATTAAGCAGTTTGACTTGCTGCAGATCTATGGCATAAAAACAAGCTTCACATAGATTTTTATTTGCAGAAAATTAAAACAAAATGGTGAAGGCTTAAGATCTGAAAATTAAAACATCCTTCATTATCTCTTCAGCTCTGATCTTGAATTTGTTTGAGCTATCTTTCCTCTTTCTTTTCTGGTTCAAGTTTTGAGCATATTGGAACCAGTTTGTTTTCTATCCTAATCTACCTTACTGATAAGCCATGATTGAGTTGTTTGGAAAATTTGATTCACTAACCTATTAGCAGTAAATTAAAAACTAATTAGTCATGATTAGGTTGTATGACTAACTAGAAGTGTGTTTTTAGGAGTGGATTTTGAGCTTGCACACTTTTAGATTTTGTCTTTCTTTTCGGTATGGGGTTGTACCTTTCTTGTTTTACAATCTTCCCTCTTTTCATTTTTCTATTGTTTCTGTATTTGTATATTCGTAATGATATTTACAATGGAAAGTAAAAAGCTTTGAAACTCATGACTCTTGACATAATTAATGCTTGAGCATCCTGCCATTGACAGGACCTCCATATAGATCTTCTCCATTCAACTCTTTCAGGAAGAAAGAGTTGTGACCCCTCTCAGCATGAATAATATAGGGTCCTTTCCACAGGTTCTTGAATTTGCCATGTTTTCCCTTCTCTTCCCTCCTTGAGTCCCATTTAAGAACTATATTTTCAACTTGGAAATTATTTTCTTTAGTCCTTTTTTCAAATAGTTTCTTGATATTATCTTGGACTAGTTGTGTTCTTTCATAGACTTCTTCTCAGGACTGTTGTAAATGAATTGTTTGGTTGATTATTCTCTGCATATCATTTTCCTCAATTTGCACTTCTTGAAGGAGTTTCATGACTGGAACTCCTAATGATGTTGGGAAGACAACATCCATGCCATAAACCAGCTAATAGGGGGACATATTTATTGACTTTTTTGTAGTTAATCTATTAGCCCATAAGGCATGAACCAACTTACTGTGCCATGACTTCTGATTCTGTTCCAACAACTTTTTGATGAGATTTATGAGGCTTTTTTTGGAGGATTCGGCTAAACCATTTCCTTGGGGATAGTAGGCAGTAGAGTGGCCCAAGGTGATGTGGTATTTGTAACAGAAATCCACCATTCTTTTAGACTTGAAGGCAGCAGCATTATCTGTTATGATTTTTCTAGGACAACCAAATCTGGATATGATGTTAGTTTCAAGGAACTTGATAATGATAGAGTCAATAACATTCCTATATGGTATGGATTCTATCCACTTGGTAAAATAATCAGTGGAAGTGAGGATCCACTTATGCTGGGCTGATGAGGATTTGTGAATTTCACAATGAAGTCCAAGCCCCATTGCTGGAAGGGTGCCTCAACGCTGATAGGATGCAAAGGTAAGGAAGGAATTTTCTTTTTCCATCAAAAATTTGACACTTATGGCAAGACATGACTAACTTCTGAGTATCTGGGAAAAGGGTGGGCCAACAGTGACCAGATATGAGGATTTTATTTGCTGTCGTCTTCCAGTAGAGGTGTCCTCCACATTCTCCTTCATGCAGCTCATGCATGATTTTTCCTGCATCATTCTCAAGTAAACATTTAAGCAAAATTCCAACAGCATTTTTCCAATATAATACGCCATCTAATATGCAACAATTCAAAGCCTTATGTTTAAAAAATATAGCTTTAGTTTTAGACAAAGAAGGAGGTGCATTTAGATATAAAAGCACATAAATGATGTCAACATACCAAGTGAATTCAGAAATGTTTCTGCAATGAAAGGAGCAGTGAATTTATCTATTTCTTCCAATACATCTACCATATTCATATCTAGTGCTTGGAATTTTGACTCAGCCATGAGCTTTGCTAATCCTTGCCCTTTAATTAGTTTGGTGGGCCTGATTTCTAAGTCATATTCAAGAATAGTAGCAATAGATTTTCCCCTTTTACCATCAGGGTCCTGACTTAGAATATCCTTGACAAAAATATGTGGAACAAAAGATTCTGTGAGAGTGTAAAATATAGACTCTAAATTCCTTTAATGCTTCCACTAATGTTAAGGCTTGCTTATCCAAGATGTTATATTTGAGAGGAGCATCTCTTAAGGCCATACTAAAAAATGATATTGATTGTTCTTGCCCTAAATCATTCTTTTGAAGTAATACTGCAGCTATTGTATGTCTTGATGCAAAAGAAAAGATATAAAAATCTTTGGTGAAATCTGGACTAATCAAGACTGGTGTTTGAGTAAGAGATGTTGGCAATATGATGCAATGTGTTGTCCTTGATGGAAACCTACTTGATGAGTTGCCTATGATAATCAACCTATGTGTTAAATATGTAAGGATGATGTATCTACAGAGCAGTTCAGATGTGACAGAGAAAAGCATTTCAGTAAGTGCCAGATTAATGATGAATTAGATATGTCACAAAGCATACACAGGTTTGCAAAGGCAAAGTAGCATATGTACGTAGAAAAGTACATAACAAGTAGTGTATGCCTATTTGCACTCTAAACTTATAAAACCAGGGGACATTACCATGGTATTAGCCCATTGTATTGAGCGCTAGATTATCTATTTGATCCCGTACAGGAATACCATCAGCGGTTGAGTGGTTTTGACTCATGGTATTGACAAAGGCCAAATCTATATAAGGAGAAGAAGATCATAGTGCAAGGGTGTGCATGTGTAAGGATTGTTAATGAATAAATCTCTCTAAGGAATATCTGCATGGATGAACTCTGGTCTTAATTGTTAGATCTGAATCTATGATGCACCTATGGATATGATGAAGGTTCAAGATCTCTAGATCTAGAAATGATGAATCTCTAGGATGATCTGCGAAATAAATGATGAAGACCTGGCGCAAGTCTGATGAAGAAATTGAAGAAATCTGGGTAAGTTTATAGATCTGGTCTGTTTTGCAAAGTTATCTTTTTCATATCTATACGCTAGTTTGGCTCGGTCAAAGCGCGTATATACGCGGGTTTGTTTCATGAAATGCGCGTATGGAAGTTAGGGTTTTTGAAGAATAAAATACACAAAAGTATACGTGGGTTGACATACAGGAAAGCGCGTATGTATGCGACTCAGTAAAGCAAAGTAGCGTATGCTATTTGAATCAATGTATGTTCAGGGTTGAGTTTGTATCTGCATATCTATTCTGAAATCTAGGTTTTAATGAATTCTTCACTCTGAAGTATTTCTGCATGGTATGGGTAACAATTTATTGATTAATCTGAATTAATAATTTACCTATGAAGAAAATGATGAAGAGGGATCTCTAGATCTGAAATGACTATGTATTTTCTAGATCTGTCTATGGAATGTTTAGATCTGTGATCTGGCAAATCTTTGTTGAAGTAAAGGGTGAAATCTGAGTTATCTAAAGAGCTGCATAGTTTTGAAAAGTTACAGATCTATACGCATGTTCATCTCAGAGAAAGCGTGTATATACGCATGTTGGTTTCAGTAAAAGCGCGTATACTCAGGTTTGTCTCTGTGAACGCACGTATATGCGCAGGTTCAGTGAAGTAAAAGCGCGTATGGAATCTAGGGTTTTGCTGAAGTGTGTGGAATGAAATGTCTGATCTGTTTTGCTGTTTTACTGCTATCTGTCAATGATGTATTCATACAGTTCTGGGTTGTTTGAATGTTGAAGATACTACTGATTATGTTGGTTGAAGATCAAGTTGTTGGTTGATTGGTTGATGAAGTTATAAGTTTTAGTTTGATGTATGGAATGGGTGCAGTCTGAAAATCTGATGAAAAGTGGCCTACAAGGTATGTTGTGTGAAAGCTGTTGAATCCAGTATGAAAATTGATGAAACGTGGTCCATGGTGGTACTGAGGGTCAAAGCCTTCAGTGAGGGGGGTTGGATCTCCCTTCCAGTAGTGGCTGGAGAATGAGAGAAGGTTGCAGCCTTCTGTAGGTGGGTGCCTGCGTACTGGTATGAGTCTGCACCAGTACAAAATTGTAAGAATTTTTCTTTATAATAAATATTGAAGACAGAGACGACAGCAACGGTGGTTTTCTCCCGAATTGGGTTTCCACCTTAAATACTGGTGTTCATGTGTGTTTCTTATGTGTGATGGTTTATTTTGTTATTAATGCACATGTTTACTGCTTAATAAACATCTGATGAATGAATGATGCAATGATCTAAGTAAAGAATTAAATGCATAATAAGATCTCTAGACATACGCAAGTTTTCTTAAGGATATCCGTGTGTATATGCGAGTTGGGTTCAGTAAAGTAGTGTATGGTTTTAAGAGAAGGAAAAAGTAAAAAAATTTCAGTCAGCTCTAAATACTGATTCATCCCCCCTCTCAGTATTTTTCCCAACAATTGGTATCAGAGCAGGTCCTTCTGAAAAGGATTAGCTGCTAGAAGGAAGATCAATCAAGATGAGCAATCAAGATGGAACAACATCTATCAAGCCTCCACTCTTCAACGAAAACAATTTAATCTTCTGGAAAACAAGGATGAGATCCTATCTTTAGTCTCTGGGAGAAGATGTATGGGCTATTGTTGAAGGAGGATATCAATATCCAGCCGCAGTACCAACATATCCAACGGAAAGAAAGAATTATGAAACAAATGCAAAGGTGGTCAATACTCTATTGGGAAGTCTAACTGAATCAGAATTTGTCAAAGTCATGCAGCTGGATACAGCAAAGGAAATATGGGACAAAATCATTCTAAGTTATGAAGGTGATGAAAAGGTAAAAAGTGCTAAACTCCAAACTCTCAGAATTCAATATGAGAATCTAAAAATGCATAATGAGGAGAGCATTTCCAATTTCTTTTTACGTCTTGATGATATTTTAAATCGTATGAGAAATCTAGGAGAAACAATAACGGAATCTACTTTGGTTGAGAAAGTTTTAAGATCACTAACGGAAAAATTTGAGTCAAAAGTTTCTGCTCTTGAAGAAAAGCAGGATCTTCAAAATCTTACTGTGGTGCAACTTCATGGAATATTAACTGCATGTGAAATGAGAAGAGGAGGACTATCTGAAGTCAAAGAAGTCGTCTTTAGAGCTTCTACAAAAGGGAAAGAAGTACAAGAGATAGAAGGATCAGGGTATATCTTAGAAGAAGATGAGGTAAATTTTTTAAAGAAACTCCAACTTGGCACAGGACGGTTCAGAGGTAAGCTTCCTTTCAAATGTTTTTCTTGTGGAAGAGTTGGTCATTATGCTGCTAAGTATCCTCATAAAGAAACACATGAAAAAGGGAAGGAAGTAGCAAGAAGTAATAAGAATCGGTTTAGCACTAGAAAAAGTTACTACACTCATGAAGACAGTGATGGGTTATCTGATAGTGAGGAAGAATGTGAACATGATATTAGACTACTCATGGCATTTGAAAATGAATCTAGAGAAGAAAAATATACTTTTATGGATGCGTTAGAGGACAATGATTTTCTTGATGAATTCAATCAACTCAAAATATGCTTAGAAGAAAGTAAAATACCCATAGAAACTCTGAAAAATTAGCTTGAAGAAAAGGAGAAACACAATGAGAAATTAGAATGTGAAATAGTAAGTCTAAGAAAATAAATTGAGAAAGTAAAGACTTTGAATCTTAGATTTGCTAAAGGATTTGAAACCTTAGATGAGATTATCAAGGTACAACGTTCTCCTCTTATAAAGACAGGTCTTGGATATATCAGAGAATCTTCTCAGGCTTCAGCACCAAATAATCTAAAAGCAGCTATAGCTAGTATACAACTTTCTGCCACTCAGCAAGGGAATAAAAAATCTTTACAGGTAAAGCATGATCATCTCAATTCAAAGAAAAATAACAGGAATATCTTTCAAAGAAACACCAATCAACAAGTAAATTCAAGTAGAAGATTTCATTATCGCAGAAATTTCTTCTTCAATGGACAATGTTTCTCATGTCACAATTTTGGTCATAAAGTTGTTCAATATGTTGCATATAAAACCATCATGACAAGAGAAGCAAGAAAGAAAAGGATTGATACTGGAACAAAGAAGAATACCTATAACAACTTTTCTCCTCTTCAAAATGAAGTTGAATGTGCTTATTGCAATAACTTTGGCCATGAAGAATCTGAATGCAGGAGCAAAATCCAACCAAAAGAGAAATTTCCTTCAAGCTCCAAAGTGTGGAAAAAGAAGGAATTACAAGTTGAAAATTGTGGCATAGCTTTATTTGCAGAAGGTGAAGAAAATCAATGGTACATTGACAGTGGATGCTCTAAACACATGACAGGTGACAAAAACAAACTTCTTGCATATAGTGCTCTAGAAAAAGAGAATAATGTTACATTTGGAAATGATACTCCTGCTGTTATTAAGGGAAAAGGGTCTGTTTTTCTAAAAGAAAAGGTGAAAGCTAATAATGTCATGTATGTAGATGGATTAAATCATAACCTGTTAAGTGTAAGTCAAATGTGTGATCAAGGAACTGAAGTTGTCTTTAGTTCAAAAGAATGTGTGGTACGTGATCTTGATACAGGTAAAACAATTATAAAAGGAAAAAGAACTCCAAGGAACCTGTATGTATTGAAGAACTACAAAGAATAATGTTACTTGAGTAAATCTTCAGAAAACTGGCTATGGCATAGAAGGTTGGGGCATCTGAGCTTCTCTCAAATCAACAAATCAAGCAGACTTAAAGTTGTTCATGATCTTCCCAATATTACTCTACCTGAAAATATCATATGCAAATCTTGCCAATTCGGTAAGCAAACCAGAGTATAATTTAATGCCAAGGAAGGATCATCAAGTAAGCCTCTTGAACTCATTCATACTAACATATGTGGACCTGTAAGGAAAAATTCACCATGTGGTGAACAATACTATATCTTATTTATTGATGATTTCTCTAGAATGTGTTGGATTGGGTTGATTAAACACAAAGATGAAGCATTTGAGAAATTTCAGATCTTCAAAGCACTCGTTGAAAATGAATTAGATCTAAAAATCAAGTGTCTTAGATCTGATCGAGGAGGAGAATATACATCAGATGAATTCCTTGAATTTTGTGAACAACATGGCATAAAAAGATAGTTTTCTGTAGCTGGCACTCCACAACAAAATGGCGTAGTAGAAAGAATGAATAGAACAGTTCAAAAAATGGCTAGAGCTATGCTTGATGATTCCGGAACACCTGACACATTTTGGGGAGAAGCAGCACATACAGTGGTAAATATTCTTAACAAGGCACATGTTCGTGTAAATAGTGACAAAACTCCATATGAACTCTGGTATGGTAATCCTCCCACTATGAAGCATTTTAGAGTTTTTGGAAGCAAATGCTTTATCAAAAATAATGATGAAAAACTTGGCAATTTTGAACCCAGAGCAGATGAAGGAATACTTCCTGGTTACTCCTCTAGGAGTAGAGCATATAAATGTTACAATAAAAGACTTCGGAATATTGTTGAATGTATTGATGTTGTTATTGATGAGTCTCCTACAGCTCCAAAAGAAGAAAAACAAACAACAGATGAAGACGATGGTGACATATATCCTTCTACATCAAATAGAAATGATATAGACAGCGAACCCAATGAAGAACCCGAAGATGATTTATCTGAAAAAGCTCCATCCAGATATGTTCAAAAGAATCATCCAGAATCTCAAATTTTGGGAGAAAAGGGATTAGGTGTACAAACAAGAAGGACTCTTGTGGGATCTTCTAGCTATCTGGCATTTCTATCCACTATTGAACCACATAATGTCAATCAAGCTAGCAAAGATGAATGTTGGATTCAAGCCATGAATGAAGAGCTTAATCAAATTGAAAAGAATCACACTTGGGAATTAGTACCAAGACCTCATGACAAAAATGTCATTGGAACTAAATGGATATTCAAAAACAAGTTAAATGAGAATGGGGATGTTATAAGAAATAAAGCTAGACTTGTTTTCAAGGGGTATACTCAACAAGAAGGTATAGACTTTGAAGAAACTTTTGCTCCTATAGCTAGACTTGAAGCCATAAGAATGTTTCTTGCCTTTTCAAGCTTCCAACAAATCAAAGTTTATGAAATGGATGTTAAATCTGCTTTTCTCAATGGTGATCTAGAAGAAGAAGTTTATATAGAACAACCAGAAGGAATCATTTTGGGAAATGATGAAAAACTTGTTTTTAGACTTAAAAAGGCTCTATATGGTCTCAAACAAGCTCCAAGGGCATGGTATTATTGTCTTGACAAATATCTTCATCAACAAGGATTTTCAAAGGGGTCTTCTGATAGCAACTTATACACAAAAACTAAAAATGATAAACTATTGATTGTAGTTGTATATGTTGATGATATCATTTTTGGAAGTAATGAAGATTCTATGAGTCAGAAATTTGCTTCTATTATGCAGCAAGAATTTGAAATGTCTTTACTTGGGGAACTAACATTCTTTCTTGGCTTGCAAGTGCATCAAGCAACAGATGGCATATTCTTATCACAAGAAAAGTATCTTAAGCAAATTCTGAAGAAGTATGGCATGGAAGAGTGCAAACCTGTAAGTGCACCAATGATAACCGGATGTAATCTCAGTTCTCATGATGATTCTCCCACGGTGAATCAACCAGAATATAGATCTATGATAGGAAGTCTACTTTATCTCACTGGGACTAGACCAGAAATTATGCATGCAGTTGGGATTGTTGGACGATTCCAAGATAATCCAAAAGAGTCTCACCTTCAGGCTGTCAAAATAATATTCAAATATCTACAAGGAACTCAAGACTTTGGACTATGGTATCCAAAGAATGTTGATCTCACTCTTCATGCTTACACTGATGCAGATTGGGCTGGAAATGTTGATGATCAGAAAAGCACTAGTGGTGGTGCTTTCTATATGGGGCCCCGGTTAGTATCTTGGTTCAGCAAGAAGCAAAGCTCTATTGCCTTATCTACAGCAGAAGCAGAATATGTGGTTGTCGCATCATGTTGCACTCAACTTCTTTGGATGATGCAAACATTACAAGACATTCAAATCAAATTCTCACCTCCTATCTCCATTATGTGTGATAATACAAGTGCCATCATTATCTCAAAGAATCATGTTATGCATTCCAAGACCAAGCACATTCCCATCAAGTATCACTTCTTACGTGAACAAGTGCTTGAACAAAAGGTGAAGTTGGAGTATGTTCCATCCAAAGAACAAGTTGCTGATATATTTACCAAACCTCTACCCAGGGAAACATTCGAATATCTCAGACAGAAGCTGGGAGTAGTCTCTGCCATGCAGAGGATCAGATCTGATTAAATTCAGAAGATTAAATTGGATACGCGGATTTCCTGAATGACAGCCACGTATATACACGAGTTTATACACAGAAAACTGCGTATGGGTGTTTGTTGACAAATTTTTTCTGGGTCAGCATTCTTCAGCATAGCTGTGGTGCTGTTGGGTATCTCTGGTGATGTTTCAGCTCTCATATTTCTGTTTCATTCTCTGATATTTGATGAAGATGCCTTGATGATTTCCTGTTGAAAGTCTTCAAGATGCACAAGCTAAGGGGGAGCTTTGGTCATGTGGAGAGGATGCATTGTTGGCATTCTAATTATTTGTTGTAGTCTGATCTCATGCTTGAGAATCTTTGATCTTGATTGTATAAGTCATTTCAGTAATTTGATGAAAAAGGTCATGTTGAGACCTATGATGTAAATTGTTATATTCAGTCATGTAAGGACTTCTTCAAATTTGTAAACCCACTTGGTTGGGTACTTGAGTCACATATGTAATTCCATTTGGTTGGATCATTGATGTAAGTATGAGTCCTTGGTGATAGGAAAGGTCATAGAGTCATGTACTTCATTGAAACATATGTTTGAAGATTCAGCGTGAACTCAGGGGGAGCATGGTAACTTCAATGCACATCAGATCTACAGAGCTCTTCTTTCTACAAGAGAAGAAAAAAAACTTGTTTTGGTTCTGATCCGCCGTTTGCCCTTGATGTTAAAGGGGGAGAGTATAATGGTGTTTGAATAATGATTATAATCAATGTATCTATCTATTGTGATGATCAAACACCATCATGGTTGCCATCAAGTCCAAAGGGGGAGATTGTTGGCAATAT
Organism: Pinus albicaulis; assembly: GCA_034641835.2. Taxonomy (NCBI): domain Eukaryota; kingdom Viridiplantae; phylum Streptophyta; class Pinopsida; order Pinales; family Pinaceae; genus Pinus; species Pinus albicaulis. The sequence goes on from CM076575.1 coordinate 118,526,255, forward strand.
GATGCAATGTGTTGTCCTTGATGGCAACCTACTTGATGAAGTTGTCCTTAATGGAAACCTACTTGATGAGTTGCCTATGATAAGCAACCTATGTGTTAAATATGTAAGGATGATGTATCTACAGAGCAGTTCAGATGTGACAGAGAAAATCATTCCAGTAAGTGCCGGATTAATGATGAATTATATATGTCACAAAGCATACGGAGGTTTGCAAAGGCAAAGTAGCGTATGCACGCAGAAAAGTACGTAACAAGTAGCGTATGTCTATTTGCACTCTAAATTTATAAAACCAGGGGACATTACCATGGTATTGGCCCACTGTATTGAGCACTGGATTATCTATTTGATCTCGTCCAGAAATACCATCAGCGGTTGAGTGGTTTTGACTCATGATATTGACAGAGGCTAAATCTATATAAGGAGAAGAAGATCATAGTGCAAGGGTGTGCATGTGTAAGGGATGTTAATGAGTAAATCTCTCTAAGGAATATGTGCATGGATGAACTCTGGTCTTAATTGTTAGACCTAAATCTATGATGCACCTATGGATATGATGAAGGTTCAAGATCTCTAGATCTAGAAATGATGAATCTCTAGGATGATCTGCGAAAGAAACGATGAAGACCTGGCGCAAGTCTGATGAAGAAATTGAAGAAATCTAGCTAAGTTTATAGATCTAGTCTGTTATAAAAAGTTTATCTTTTTACGATCTATACGCTACTTTGGCTCGATCAAAGCGCGTATATACGCGGGTTCGCTTCATGAAATGTGCGTATGGTAGTTAGGGTTTTTGAAGAATAAAATACACAGAAGTATACACGGGTTAACGTGCAGGAAAGCGCGTATGTACGCGGCTTCAATAAAGCAAAGTAGCATATGCTATTTGAATCAATGTCTGTTCAGGGTTGAGTTTGTATTTGCATATCTATTCTGAAATCTGGGTTTTAATGAATTCTTCACTCTGAAGTATTTCTGCATGGTATGGGTAACAGTTTATTGATTGATCTGAATTAATAATGTACCTATGAAGAAAATGATGAAGAGGGATCTCTAGATCTGAAATGACTATGTATTTTCTAGATTTGTTTATGGAATGTTTAGATCTGTGATCTGGTGAATCTTTGCTGAAGTAAAGGGTGAAATCTGAGTTATCTAAAGAGCTACATAGTTCTGAAAAGTTACAGATCTATACGCATGTTCATCTCAGAGAAAGCACGTAAATACACAGGTTGGTTTCAGCAAAAGCGCGTATATACAGGTTTTTCTCTGTGAACGCGCGTATATACGCAGGTTCAGTGAAGTAAAAGCGCGTATGGAATCTAGGGTTTTGCTGAAGTGTGTGGAATGAAATGTATGATCTTTTTTTCTGTTTTAATGCTATCTGTCAATGATGTATTCATACAGTTCTGGGTTTTTTGAATGTTGAAGATGCTGCTAATTATGTTGGTTGAATATCAAATTGTTGGTTGATTGGTTGATGAAGTTATAAGTTTCAGTTTGATGTATGGAATGGGTGCAGTCTGAAAATCTGATGAAAAGTTGCCTACAAGGTATGTTGTGTGAAAGCTGTTGAATCCAGTATGAAAATTAATGAAACGTGGTCCATGGTGGTGCTGAGGGTCAAAGCCTTCAGTGAGGCGCGTTGGAGCTCCCTTCCAGTAGTGGCTGGAGAACGAGAGAAGGTTGCAGCCTTCTGCAGGTGGGTGCCTGCGTGCTAGTATGAGTCTGCACCAGTACAAAATTGTAAGAAGTTTTCTTTATAATAAATATTGAAGAAAGAGACGACAACAACAGTGGTTTTCTCCCGAATTGGGTTTCCACCTTAAATACTGGTGTTCATGTGTGTTGCTTATGTGT